>JAJNOH010000047.1:0-305461 GCA_022376275.1 Xylariomycetidae sp. FL2044 | reverse complement strand
AATTTATATTTTAAAAAATAGTTTTATAATATTTTAATTTAATTATTTTATTTTATAAATATATATTAAATCTATAAAAACTTTTAAAATAATATTTATTTATTATTATTAAATCTTTTATTATTAAACTTTTTATTAGTAAATATTAAATTTTTATAATAATTATTTTATTAATCGATTATATTAATAATAAAATAATTTATTTTAAAGTTAATTTTATTTTAATTATATTTAATAAAATTTTATAACAATAAATAAAATAATATATATAATAAATTATTTATTATTAAATTATAATTATAAAATTAAAGGTTAATAATTTTTAATAAATTTATAATTTATATTAATAAAGTTTTGAATTTATATAAATAATTTAAATGTTAAAAATATTATTTAATATAAATAGATATATAATTAAATTAATATAATAAATAACTTAAAAAATAATCCTTTATCTTAAATATATAATAATATTTTACTAAAATTAACTTATTAATAATTAAATTATTAATAGCTAGGTTTTTTATATTTAAATAATAAAAAAAATATTAAATTTAAACCGAATTTTAAAGATTTTTTTATTTATAATATTATTATATTTAATATAACAAACTAAAATAAATTTAATTAAAATAATAATTCTAATAATTCTATTAATAAATATTAATAATAAAAATAAATAATTATTAATAATAAAATAATATAATTAAAAAGTTAATTATATTAAAAAAGTTTAAAATTTTTAAAATATTTAATAATAAAAATTAAATAAAGTTGAATTTATTAAAATAATTTAAATAAGATTAATTTTTAAATATAAATAATTATAATATTAATAATTTTATGTTAAAAAATAAGCGTTTAAAATAATAAAGGCTTATAATAAAAAAAGTTTAATTTTATAAGGGGTTTAAAAAATAAAAATATTATTATAATTTATTTAAATAATTTATTAAAAAATAAAATTAAAATTATTAAAATTATTATAATAATTTATAAATATTAATGATTAATAATTTATAATAATTATTAATAATATATATATATATATAAGGTTTAGAATTTTAAAGCTATTTATTAAAAAAATTATATAAAATAATTTAAAGCTTATTAAAATTATTTTTAATAATAACAATTTATATAAAAATATAATAAAAATAATTATTATAATAATATTAATAGCTTAATATTTTGAAATAAATAATAAAACTAAAGTTAATTTTAATATTTTAATAAATATTAAAATTACGATTTTAAAATATAAAAATAGGTTAATATTAAAAAATATAAATAAATTAATTTAAATTTTTTAAAAAAACCATTTATTAATTAATAAATATATATATTATATAATTAAATATATATTTTTTTCATTTTTTAATTTATATTTTAAAGTGAGTTTTATTCTATTAAAATTTTTTATAAAATATTATTTTTATTAATAAAAACGATTAATTTTCATTTAAATTAATATAAAAAAACAAGTTTTTTTATTATAAATGTTTAAAAAATTAAAGTTAAAAATTTATTATATTAAAGAATTTTAATTAAAAAGCCCGTTAAAATTTATAAAAATGAAACTTATATTAATAATAAAATAATTTATATTATAACTAATTTTAAAATATAAATTATTAAAGATATTATATAATCGATTTTAATTTAAATTTTATAAGCTTTTTATTTTATATTATATATAATTAAATAAAAATAAATATATTATAAATTCTTTTTTAAATTAATTTAAAAAATTATAACTTTTTAATAATAATAATAAAATAAAATATTTTATTTTATTTTAAATAATATAATTAAAATTAATATAAAAAACTTAAAAACATTATAGATTTTTATAAAATAAAACAAGATAATTTTTTTTTAAATAAATATTATTTTATATTTTAAAAATATAATTTAAATAATAAATTCATTATATTATAAATAAATTTAATTATTAATTATAAAGAGATAAAGTTATATAAAAAGTTTAATTATATTTTTAAATTATAAGAAAGTTTATTTAAATTTATATTAATAAAAATTAAAAAATAATTATTAAAAAGTAAATAAAAAGCTTATAAAACCCTTTTTTAATTAAAATAAGTTAAAATTAATAGTAATAAAAACATTTATAATTATTATTTATTATAAATCAATAATAAAAGATTTTTAAAAACTTTCTACGTTTTTTAATAATATTTTTGATAATATTCTTGATATATATATTAAATTTAAATATAAAAAATATAAATATAAAAACTCAAAAAAAAAACTAAACTTTTACTATTTAAAATCTTTTATTAAATATTTATTATAATAATTAGCTTTATTATATTATAAATATTAATAAATAATAATGTTTTAATAAAATATTAAATTAAATATTAACAATATAATAATTATAATTAAAAATTAATATTTTTTATTCTTAATAATTTATTTAATTATTTTTTTAATAATATTTTCATAAAAATAAATATTAAACCTATTTTTTTAAAAAAATATATATATATATATATTTAAATTAAAATATAAAAGCTTTTTAAATATAATACGTTTATTTTTATCAATTTAAAAAGCTTTAAATAACGTAATTTTATTTATATTAAATATATATATTAAAAATATATATTTAATAATATATCAAATATATATGAAACTTTTATAATATTTAAATATTAAATATATATAAAGCTTTTATAATATTTAAATATTAATTATAATAAAGTTAAAGTTATAATAATAAAAATAATTATATAAAAAATATTTTAATTTTAATAACATTAAAAAAATAATATATAAAGTAAATAAATTTTATATTAATTTATCTTAAAAACTATTATAAAAAAGATTTATATAAAATATTTTTTAAGTTATTTTTTAATTTAATAGCTAAATATAGTTATTAAATTAATTATATTATTTATTAAAAATTAATTTATAAATTAAAATAAATAAAAATAAATAAAAATAAAATAATAACGTTATTTTATTATTATTATAAAAATATATATTTTTTATTTTTTTTAAAAATAAATAATGTAATTTATTAAAGCTTTAATATAAATAATATTATTAATTTTTAAAAGCGTAAAATTTATTAATTAAAAATTTTAATAATAAAATATTTTTAATAAATATATTTAAAAAAAAAAATTTTAAATATTAAAAATATAATAATTATCTTTAATTAAAACATATAATATAATTATATATAATATATTATTAAATTTATTTATAAATATAATAAAAAAATTATTATATTAATTTTAATAAATATTAATTATTTTTAAAATAAAACCTTATAAATAAATTTATAAAACCTTTTTAAAAATTTTATTTAATTATTAAAATTTAAAGATTTTAATAAATTTAAATTTATTTTTTATATTATAATTGTAAAAATAATATAAATATTTAGAAAAAATTATAATATATAATTTTTATTTAAAAAAAAGAAAAATATAAATTAATTTAAAAAAATATTAAATAAAAATTAAATCTTTATTAAAAGGTACTTAATTTAATAAATAATTTTAAAATATTTTGATCTAATTATTTCGTTTTATATATTTATTTTAAACTTGTGAAAGCTTATATTTATATTATTATTTTTTATTTTCATGTTGCTATAGATCCCAAGCCTTTATCCATCTGGCCATATTATTAGCCGTTATTGGACCCATCAACCGAGCCGTGCAGCTTGCCTTTAAAAGGTTCTCAATAACTACCACCATATCTCTCTTCTTCCCCAGCATCGACTCTCTGTAAAAGTCTACCAGCTTCAGTGCCGGGTTTCGTTCGATGATGTGCGTGCCCTTCTTCGCACTATTTTCTAGTTTCTCGAGCCATTCCTCGAGAGGCATGACAGCTGGAGCTACAGACTTGATAACAGGCAGCAGGTCCTCCCAAGCAGTCTTGATGGGGTTCACAGCGTTATAGAGAGTGAAATCTTCCTTGCTGTTGCGGTTATCAGCGACGAGCTCGGCGACTATATCGGCGACCGTATCGACCGGAATCCAGTCAATTTCCATGGCACCAAGCGAACCTGGCGCTGTTTCGAGGAATTTGGAACTTATTATGAGAGAGGGCGCCCACTCCGAAGTGTTCCACGTTCCGGCGCCGGAAAGGGGACCGCATATCTGGCCCACCCGGAGAACGCCGGCCCGTCGTCCAACCGATAGCTGTGAATATCTTTCCATCAAGCGTTCGCAGATATGCTTCGATAGAGCATAGCCTTGTTGTATTAGACACGGGGTTTGCTCCAGGCTCAGCACAGCTTCGGGAACAGTGTGTTGATCCCCAGTCACCGTCAAACCCGCCGCAATGCTTGATATAAATAAAATTTCGGGCTGTTGGCGGGCTTCAGCTGAAAACTTCAAGAGGTTCAAAAGAGCCTGAATTTGTGGCTCGAACGACTGTAGGCTCAGTAAGAAGTTGACTGGGAACGCATTGTGGACAATAGATGTCGCCACGGTTGCCAGCCCCGCATAGGCATCGTCCGATAACCCAAGGTTTGCCTCGGCCAGGTTGGTTTGGAGGAAGACGACACGCTCGTCATCCTGTTGTGAGATCCCGAGACCACGAGACTGGAAAGAGGCAAGTTGTCTTGCCTTCGCATCGGCACTACGGTTTAAACAGTAAACCTTGGCTACGTCCGGTCTCTTGAGGAGTGAGGAAAGAATATAGGAGCCGAGTGACCCAGTGGATCCCGTCAGTATCACGGTCTGAGTGGCATTCGACACAAGTGATCCATCGGGCACGTTATTTTTGCCCAGGCTCTCGAGTTGCCGCTCGTATTTCCCAAGCAGTTTCTGTACTTCGTCGTATCCCCGCGACACCTCCCCCGGAAGTAGTCCACTTCCCGACGATAGCAACAAGGAGAGCATTTCCGCCAGCCGCGAGATTGTCGGTGCCTTATATATGATCCTGTTGTTGATACGATCGAGAGTATCATTCCCGATCCCGTAATTGCGGAAAGCTGCTTTCACGCGGGCTGCCAGTGACAAAGCCGCGAGGGAATCGATGCCATGATGAAATAGATCCTCATCAACCTCAATGTCATCGTTGCCATCATCCAAGGTCTGTGCCACCGCAGTCTTCAAGAATGGAATCAGGTCTTGTGTCTGGAGAGATTGGATTTCAGGCAACCCGTGAATGAGCAGTCCCTCCTCAGCCTGCGCGTACAGATCTTCGAGCTCGTTTTCGTAAGACATGATCGTCAGTCGCCTCTGAATGGTCCCTTTGCTGGCTCGCAGGAATGGTTTCTCCCTGGTCGCGAACATGACCAGTTCCTTGAGTATTCGTCCAAACTTTGATTCCCTCTGGTTGGCTTCATGGATGAGTGGCCATAACTCGTCAATCTTCTGCTCCCGTTCCGCCGGACCAGCAGGCGCCTCGCGCAACTCAATCAGCAGGCACAGACGGACACGATGAGATCCGGCCACCAGAGCGCCTTTGATGTCGGGATGCGACCCGATGAGATCTTCCATCGAGGTAGGGTCCATCTTGTAGCCGTTCGACATGGCAATCCAATTGTCCACCCTGCCCCTGTAGATCCACCATCCGTCGCCGGCAGGTGAGAATAGATCAGAAGTGCGAAACTCGGTTTCGAGGTTCGCGTAGCAGTGGAAGAAGGCGTAATGGCGGTTCACCCGCTCAGTGTTGGGAAACACAAGCTCGTAAAACCCGGGGACGACTTCTTCCATTCGTTGGCCAACATCCATGAACTTGAACGAATTCCAACGAGAGGTGCCGCTAGGTAACACAAAGTGACCAGCACCGGCTTCAGTACTGGCCCAAACGGGGAATAGGCTCCGGAGATGTTTCGCCAGCTGTTCACCGCGTTTGGCGTTCAGTGGTCCGCCGGTATAAGCCACATAATTCAGCTTGGAGAGCGCCTGGAGACTCGGAGGGTGGGACAGGGCAGACTCGAGGAGCGAAGGGGGTATCCACCCGGATGTGACCTTGCCTTGTACCAGGATGGTGGTCAGGACTTCGGCGGTTAGACGTGTACCGGGCGCGGGCAAGACGATGGTGTTGTCGAAATAGAGACTCGCCATGGTTGCGCCCAGGCCCCCGAGCTATAGGGCACAGTTTAGTGGCGGTCGACGATGGTCACACCGACCGAAGGGGCACGTACATGAAACAGAGGGAATGGCACGAGGAGCTCCTGACCCTGGGCAAGCCGTGCAAATGCGCCAGGTCCTTCGGGGCTCTCCGGTGGGTTCGTGAGCGATGAATGCAGGATGGTCGAAGCCAGGTAAGACCAATAAATCGGCTTGGGGTGGCCGGAAGTCCCCGAAGTGTGCAAACCGAGAAACTTCTCATCCTTGATGTCATCGAAAGACGCCTGGAAGGGATATTGATCCACCGTGCCCTTGTCCAGCAGCTCACGATAGTCACAGGAGGGTGTGGCTTGGATCATATTGCCCACGGCGTGTAGAAGAGGCGACAGCATCTCGGCGGCTTCGGGGGCGTAGACGAGCTTCTGCGCACCGACAGTTTGGAAGAATCGACGGTTGGCCGCTATGGGATTTCCGGGCGACGGGAAGAGAACCTTGATGAGTCACTGATGAGCGCAATTGTTCCGTTTCGTCTAAAGAGACCCTCGGCAAGCTCTCGAGGCTCGTTACTTACGCATCTGCGGGCTTTCATGGCAGCAAGGCACCAGATGATGTACCGGATATCGTTGGGGCCCATGTAAACTAGGATTTCCAGACATGCGAGTTAGAAGTCGGCGCGAGTCAAGGTCTTATCGGAAGACGGTGAAGCGTATCATCTCACATACTAGAACTGGTCAGTAAGTAGTCCGGATGTCGAGAGAGGAGCTTCGAGAAAAGGGTGCGTACCGAAACCTTTCACCACGAGCTACATGCCGGTCGATGAACCATGCAGCCCGGTTGGAGGCGTTCTCGAGGTCGGCGAAGGTCACCTCATAGTAGGTTCCATCAGAATCGACGATCCTGGCAAAAGGCCTCGCCCTCTTCACATTCTGCCGGAGATGGGACGGGTACAGCCTTTCGAACGTTTGCGACATGACGGCCGGTGTCACAGGTATTGTACAGGTTTTTTCATGAGCCGTGGACAACGGGGACTGGGACTCGGAGGATGGCTCATGAGATGGACCAAGGGGAAAAGAAGAGGGTAGGCAGATGAAATTGGTGTCATACACACATTGGTAGGCATATATAAAGAACGAGATATATTTATATATATGTATACCTAGGTAAGTGTTGTGGATGAACCAGCATCGATGGTATTATATGTATACTAAAGGGAGCAGGGTTCATCATCCTCCGAGCGGCATGTCAGCGGCCCAGCGGCCGCCCTGACGTGGCCTGCATGATTAGTACGCCTCAGACCGAGGTTTGTTTACTGATAGATACATCCCTAGGTAGACGTGTTTCCGTCCATACCTACATAGGTACCTACATGTAGGCTAGCTGGCTAGGTACCTACATAACATCGCCACATAAGATAGCTGACCTTACCATTACTTCGTACGTACTTCTGTATGTACCTACCTAGCATATGTAGGTAGGTACTTACCTATATATGTCTTAAGTAGGGATGCAATGCCAGCGGCCCTTGCTCCCGCGGCGTCTCCGGAAGATCCCGGTCGTGCAGATATATTTAAACCACATACGAAGTACTAGGTATGTATCCCCAGCAAAGTGGACGAGCGTATGATGGTTCTCGGGGCATCAGAACCGAGCCCTTCGGCGGTTCGGATCGGCGCCGCGAGATCGGTGCTGCTCATCGGGTACCGGTATCAGTCTAGCCGCCGGTGGAGCATGTCGACGGCACATGTCGACCGGAGATCCGGCCGGGCTAACTTGCCGATTTTACCTTAGATCCGGGCACCGGGGCCGTGGAGATATGAGCGGGTTGGTCGCCCGGTGCCGTGTTGTTGCGTAGGGACTGGTGTACCAATAATGATATCCATTAGTATGAGCCACATGGAAGTAACTTACTGCCATAAGCAACTACACTCTCTCCCTGCTTCCCATCATTTCTGCAATGTTTGTCTCCCCCATCCCTTAAAGTGCGATTTCGGCGTAGTGGATCGCCAAACATGGGTCAGCAGCCAATCAATGGTCGTGATTTGAGAAGCAGTGACATCTATCTACTCAGTGTTTTGGCAGGTGCCGCATGTACTAGCGATTATCATTTTTATACAAGGCTACGTGATATTATAGGCGATATGATGCTGGTCTGCTGCCCAGGTGTTATGCTACCTAGGTAGGGGGGCTGTGGGGTTAGCGGGTCCCGGAATAACTAGTACGCCGGAATCGCACTTTACCTAGGTAAGGGATGATATCGATCAGAATGGTTCGGTTCCCCTGGCAGAAGGATACGCACCCTGGCTGCTGAAAGCTGCACCTCCACATCCGCTCTAATAAGAGTCGGCGTTGGCGATGTCAACAGGGAAATCCCTCCGTCGCTAGTCTTATAAGTTAGACTATAGGCTAAATGCACAGCAACTCCGCAAAGGGACTCCACAAAGAGACTCGGCGTCGGGGTCCCCGCAAATCGTTCCGGAGAAAATATCGTGTGATTGCCGAGGCGCACGAGGTGAGGGAAGGGTAGCCCTATGGGACAGGAAGTATATCTAAGCTGTATATGAACAATATAAAGCACGCTCTAGCTCACCTCCAGCCCATCACTAGGTCTACGCACCATGTCTTCACTCCACCTTGGGCTTCCGGATCCCGCCCCCCCCCCCCCCCCCCCCCCCCCCCCATCATGAACTTCCCAATCCTAATAAGCTACATGGCCCTCCTCGTATCATCTTGCCTGGGCACCGCAGCAGCCGCTGCTTCGGCCCAACCCCCGAACTCGACTTACTACAACCCGGTCCTGCCAGGATGGCACTCGGACCCCTCGTGCACACAGGTGAACGGGACCTTCTTCTGCGCGACATCGACCTTCATCTCCTTCCCGGGGATCCCCGTCTACGCCTCGCGGGACCTCGTGAACTGGCGGCTCGCCAGTCATGCCTGGAATCGAGAGGCGCAGATCCCGGGCCTGAGCTGGAATACCACCGGCCAGCAAGATGGCATGTACGCTCCTACCCTGCGGTACCGAGACGGCGAGTTCTACGTCATCTGCGAGTACCTAGGCACCGCCGGCGGCATCGTCGGCGTCATCTTCAAGACGACGGACCCGTTCGACGACGATGTCTGGAGCGACCCTGTCCTCTTCTCTCCAGACTGGCATGTAGCCATCGTTTCTTTTTATTTTATCCCCACCCCTAAATTCTCGGAATCTCTCGCAGAACATCTCGTTACTAACTATTCGGTAGTATGTGACCCTCTACCGACACTACTTCAGGGTATCTGGTTAGTCACGACTAACGCGCAGGCTATGATGCACCAGACATCGATCCGGATCTGTTCTGGGATGACGATGGCAAAGTATACGTCGCGACACAGAGTATCGTCCTGCAGGAGCTTGATCTTGCCACGGGCGAGCTCAGCCAGCCACCCGTCAGCCTCTGGAACGGCACGGGGGGCTCGTGGCCCGAGGGCCCTCACGTTTATAAGAAGGATGGGTATTACTATCTCATGATCGCTGAGGGAGGGACCGCCACGGATCACGCCATCACCATCGCGCGTTCGCGGAATATCACCGGACCGTACGAGGCATACGAGAACAACCCCATCCTAACGAACCGCGGCACCGATGAATACTTCCAGACCGTGGGCCATGGGGACTTGTTCCAGGATCTTGACGGGAATTGGTGGGGCATGTGCCTGTCGACTCGCTCGGGTCCAGACTACACGATCTATCCCATGGGCCGCGAGACCGTCCTGTTCCCGGTGACCTGGGATGAAGGCGAATGGCCGATACTACAGCCCGTGAGGGGAGAGATGAGCGGATGGGCGCTGCCGCAAGAAAATAGGGACATTCCCGGGAATGGACCTTTCAATTCGGATGACGACGTCTATGACTTTGAGGAAGGCTCCGTCATACCCCCAAATCTCGTGTATTGGCGGGTGCCTCGAGAAGACGTAATTTCCATCTCCGCCAACGGGCTGGAGGTTGTACCCAGCCGAAACAACCTCACAGGCACACCGGAATCCAGGACGACGCCCGAACTCACGGGCCAACACGGCTTGTCTTTAATCGGCAGACGCCAAACCCATTCGCTGTTCACATTCAGCGTCGACCTCACGTTTGCCCCTGATGCAATCAACCAAGAAGCTGGCATCACCGTCTTCTTGACTCAGGTAAACCACATTGACCTAGGCGTCGTTCTGCTGTCCTCCAACACATCCTATTCATCACCCCGGTCCTATCCGCGAAGGGAGAACGAGCCCCGGCTGTCCTTCAGAATTCGTGCCGAAGGAACAGAAACATCGCCTGCCACGACCATGGTCTCTGTGCCGGAAGCCTGGATAGAAAGCCCCATCCGTCTCCAGATCCAGTCGGCTAACGCAACCCACTATACGCTGGCAGCAATGCCAGCCGACGACTTGGGGGCCCAGATCATTATTGGCACCGTATCGGCAGGACTCGTAAGCGGCGGCAACGGCAGCTTTGTTGGGAGCCTCCTAGGCGCCTATGCTACCTGTAATGGTGAGGGGTCCGGCACGAATTGCCCCGGGGGCGGGAATGCATATTTTAACCGCTGGAGATATACTGGCGAAGGACAGTATATATCTGAGAACAAGACCGTGCCCGTATAGAGACTAGGCACTGGCGTAGTATGAACTCAATGGACTCCAGTGTCGGTAGACGAGCGACTTTCCTGCTCGGTTGCCAGAATGATGGAAGCACGTATCTCCGTAATGATGTCCCTATGCATGCATACTCGAGAGGGCCATTCATAATGATTCACTTACGATGCCCAGATGGGGGACAGGTGGTAGTCTATTGATCTAACGTAAAATCGGCGGTTGTGGACATATCGGCACGTCCTCTCGTTCTCTTTCCGTATACATTGTCATTACCAGATGAAGACACGCCGTGTTGCCTGTATTCTCCATTTATTCGCTCTGGTTCATCCGAATGTCCGAATCCCCTTCCCCTGGAGTAGTAATCAAGACAAGCGGCCTCTCCCTACCGTCACCCCCCTCCTCTCCGCTCATCCTTCTCAGCTCCCGGAGATTAATTCCCTCAGCAGCAGGAGTGACTGCAGTTTCCCCTGCTGCGATACTCCCCACCCGCAAAGCAAGAGCCAACCCATCCATCTGTGGCGACTGCTCGACAGCCATCGAGCGCTCCATGATGTTGGCGCGGCGCACGTTCCTCAGGATCTGAGGTCTCGAGTCCGGTGTCTGGCCCCGGAGCTGTCTGATCAGCGGCCTAAGCATGGGCACCGAAGCGCATATGAGGCCAAGGCTAGATTCGAGCGTGGTCCAGATGGCGAAAGAGAGCGAGTCCCACTGCGCGTACATGGGGTCGAGGAAGCGGTGGGCGACGGCCATGCGGGTAAGCGAGGCGCAGGCGACGAAGGTGCCGAGGGCGAGGACGCAAGCGAGACCGGCCTTCTGACCGCGCGGCAGGATGCGCATCCTGACGATATGCGGGAGTACGAGGGCGATCAGCCAGATGTCGGTAAAGGCGTGAAGCACGGCGGACGCGGTCATGACGGGGTAGTATCGCAGGCAGGATGATCCCCAGCCGTCGACCGGGAACTCGTAATCGTCCAGGATGTCAGCAACTTTTGAGGGCCCGGTGAGCTGGTGATCGCTCAATGTTTTCGTTGGTCTGCTGGCCTGCCCGGTGGAAGTTATCTCATGCATGTGCATTTGTGAAGGTGAGGAGGTATGCGTGCGTCGGTAGATTGTACGTGAAGAAGTGCCCTTGCTATTCCTGTTTCCTCTTGCCGGTGGAAGCGGCATCGATACAGCACCGGGCCGGGCCACATCTTTGAGTATATCTATGAGTATACGCGAGCTGGCATTATGTTCCCCTGCCATTGTGAGGAGATACACAGGCCATAGCAGCCAGGTAAATGGTTTGCAATTGCAACTGCAACCCCAACCATTTGCACCGCAATTGCCGCACCCAGTCGCGTATGTTGCCAGAGAAAAGCGAATGCAATTGCTCGCCTGAAGTTGTAATTCATGTGACCCTTTTTCCAGTACTGAAGACTATCCCCTTCTTCCCACCTTCATATTAGAACGCCGAGGTAAGTCTCTCCCCCTTGAAGACCTACCGACACAAGTAGGTACCTGACTTATGTACCGACCTACATATGCTAAGTATGTACTTACATCTGTACATATGTAGGGTAGGTACGCAAGTTATTCTTCTGTATTTTTTTTTATTCCTCTCAAACCAATGGCTGTAGGGTGAATTATAATACCGCAAGAGCAACCACAACAAAAGAAAAACCATCTCCGTCTCCGATGAAATGACCCTTCCAGTGCGCTTCACCGCATGGCGACGTAATCGTCTCTCTAAGAGCATCGCTGACCGAATGTAGACCCTGGACTAGTGCGTCCCGTTCTGTCCATTGGTGTCCTCTGCGCCGTTCAAGCCTGTTGACGACTTCCTCGCGGACGGCGACTTTGTTGGGCTAACTACCGCTCCAGCAGCCGTGGATTCGTCGAATTGAGCGTTGACTGCATCTTCGGCGAACCTCCTGGTCTCCTTGGCCCATTGTTCGAGTCGGTACTTCTCGATGTACTTCCGCAGATTCGTGTCCTCCCACCTCATCGCTTCCAATACCTTCTCGCGGTAGTTCTTCTCCATCTTCTCAAACCGTCGGTCCAGAGTTTCCGTATACACACCCGCCGCATCAGACGGGCGTAACCTCTTATAGTTGACCCCGTCGCCTTCTTTTTGCTCTAAGTCCCGCGTTAGCACTCCTTGGTCACGAAACACCCACCACAGTTAGTTATTCAGCTTACCATTCGCATACAGAGTGCAGTAGAACTGGAAGAGATCTGTCTGGCCTAGTGTATCAAGTATGTCATTGTCATTTCTCAACGACGTGTTATTGACTTGATTCCAATCTTCTCGGAGATAGCATCGCTTCCAGATATGACGTTCCGCCAGTTCTCGTTCTGAGCCTGTAAGGCCATTATACGCCACCTGAATTGCTAGGAAAAATTGGTCGGCAGACTGTTCCCGCGTCTCGGGCGGCAGTGTCACCAGAGTGAGCAAGTCGATCAGCGTGAGCGGGTCCAGAGCCTCGTGTTTTAGCAGTCTGCGTAGTCCATCTTCGAAGATCTGGTTGAGTATCTTATACTTGTTCGGGACGCTGAGAAGAAAGCGTTCCTGAACAAGACCAAACTCTTCCGACTCGTCCAGAGCCACGCTTATGATTGGACGAATCTGTGTCTCATAGAAGCCATTCTGGATGTTGATGATGGCGAGTTCCTTGTCAATTGCATCTACACGGGCATCGCCAGCTACCCCCTTCACCATGATCTCCTGAGCACTCAAAGACGCCTTACTTGACGGCCGGGACGATTCGGCCATTCTAGCCAACTTGCCGAGACTCAATTCAATTTTTTTGTTCCACACCTGTTGCTCGCGGACAAAGCCGAGGTTGAGAAGCGTGTTTGCAGCGTGGTCGATGTCTTCCTCGTTGATGATGTCGTTGATCCACGAAACCTTGGCTAATTCGGGTTTGGTCCGAAGGAAAATGGTCTTATACTTTTTGTCCATGTCATATTCAAGGAGCGCGTCAATGCCGAACGTCGTGAAGAGATACTCATAAAATGGAAAAGCAAATTCCCGTCCATAAGAGCCGAAATACTCCTTGACCTGGTCTACTTTGGTGTCCATACGGCTTGTCAGCCTCTTATGATCATCTGAAGAGCGGACCGTCGCATGAAGCTGGTCACGAATATTGTTGATTTCGCGAATGAGAACTTGAGCGAGCGCAGCCAGAGATCTGTGTGTCTCAGCTATCCGGATTGCTGCTTCCCAGTTCTCCGAATCGGCCAAATCAACCACCTTATTATGCCGGTGCTCGTCGTATTCCTGCTCGAACTTTTGACCGTCAGACGCCATCTTGGGATCATCGCTGGAGACGTATGATCTGGATAGCTCTTGAAGTACGGTTAGGTAGACCTCTGTCATTTCCGGCAGGAGCTCCCGGATTTTTACAATCAGCTCATCCTTTGGTTTGGACTCCGCGGTCCAGCGCTCCTTGATCCAATTAGTGGTGAGAAACAAGTGTTTCTTCACACTGTTGGCAATGAATGGATGGCAGGTCCAAGGAACTGGGAGTCCGGCGTAACCGCCAGCCAGAATTCCATGTTCCAGCTTTTCGCTTTCCAACCCGTAGCGTGGAAGATTTTGCAACCGGAAGGCAAATGCGGCGCGTATGGCGCTGTTGTACATATCCGAGGCTTCGTAGATCAGGCGTACCAGAGATGCGTCGTCGGCTTTGGCCTGGGTGTTGTGCTTTATTACCTCATAGGCCCAGGCAATGAATATTTCCATGCGATCAACGTCTCGAACGAACCAGTGACGTAGCTGATCTACCTCTCCCTTGGCAACATCAGGTTCCGTCTTCTGTTCAGATCGGATGTACTCGACAATTTCGGCGATGATACTCTTCTTCGTAGAAGCAGGGCGGAGACTCGTGAACTCCTCGTGCTTACGCCACAGAGTACTGGCGACGTGCAGCTTTTCCGCGTTCCAGAGCAGTCGCCATCTCGTAGCCCGACGGATATTCAGCTGGAGGCTCTCGATGTGAGTCATGATCTTCTCCATATATCGCACACGTTCTCTGATATTGGTTTCAACCCGGGCGGCCAGCGACGAAAGATGAGGGCCGCTTGATGTTAGGATCTCTTGGCTCAACTCAAGCGCAGCCTCGCCGTATTCGTCCTCCGAAAAGCGCATATCGTGCTGCACGTCGAATACGAGGGGGTTATCATCTTTGACTCCAAAGAACACGGCCTGCTCTAGCTTGGATTTTGCCGTGATTTTCGGTGGTTGCTCACTGGCGAACCTCTCCACCTCAGTCACGGTTATTCGAAGGGTCCCAACACCACGGACTAAGAGGACGGCAGTAGGATTTTTCGTCTTTATACGATTAGGCCGCCCTTCGTCACTTCCAGAACCATGTCCATGAGGTTCTTCCATTCCGGAACCGACAATCTCAAGAGCAGGATCGTCGCGCAAATCGACGATATCTTCAAAATATGGGGGTAATATATGATTGTCCTCCATAAGCTGAGCCTCGGGCGATTCGGGTTGTTGTGCTATGGAAGCTATTACGGCAGCGTGGTCAAAAACGAGAAAAGCAATTATCGCAGGATTCGGTAGATACAACCGTGGCTTTGCAAGAGCTCGAGCATCTGGGGGGGTAGAATACGCCGAGATCGGTCGCACCATACCAATAACGGCGGGATTTTCTGGTGAAGCATCTGCAGGGAGAATAACCTCAACGAGATTGTAACGGCAGGTCTGTTTATATGATAGCGAAGTTAAGAGCAAGATATGTTGATGACCCTCGGGATCGGCCAGCCGACGTAACTGGCTCATGTCGGCCTGTCTGGAATCCAATCCTTGGGGAACGAAACTGAAGTCGAGTACCTTGAGAGATTCGGGCGGCATTTTGGCATTCATCTGGTCAGCCCGTTGAACAGCATCTAAGATGATACTCCTAGCATCCAGCTCTGCAAGCAGGTCATGATGGCCACCTCGGTGGACCTTCCAGGAGTGCAAGCGACCCTTTGACGTCGCGCCTACGACAATACACTCGCTCTGCGCGGAGAGCCTATTCGATCGAACGGCTACAATATCACCCTGAAGAGCAGCATGCGAAAGGGCGTGGCGTATACTACCCAGGAATCCGCCGCTCGATGGGCCAAGGCTCGTGCGCAAGAACTGGGTGGAAATTTTTGGTCGCCCATGACCATCCCGCACGTTCAGATAAGCCATTCGTCCACTGCTCAAAGCGAGCAGGAAACCTGCAGCAGACTCGGCATTGGTGATTTCATTGACCGACTCCCCCGAGAACATGCCAGAAACCGAACCCTCAACGCCGTTTCGCTGCTGGCGCATGAAGTCTAACGTCGTCGCACTCGAGATAGATTCCCAGTAAGTGACCTTACCGCTTGTAGGCATAACCACAACTAGACCCGGTTCGGAGGACGAAGCCGAAGGAGAGACGAGGGCGCCGAGGGGCAAGGGGTCGGTCGAGTGCTTGGATGGGTACGGGAGAGTAAAAGTGAAAGATTCGGGAGACTGTGTCGGTGTGGAGTATGGCCATACGATAGCATGGGTGTGAGTAAGGCTCAAGGCATAGCCCGTGGAGCTGTCGACATAGCCGTGCTGGCGGCCTATAGATCTTGTCAACATGGAAAAGTAGAAATCCAGGGTAGGAGTCACGTACTTGTAGCGTCGAGCTTTAGCCTGTCAGGTAGGGCTGGCAGCTTCCGCACATCGAAGGCAGTATTGGTAGACTGGATGGACAGAATGTGTAAGTATACTGGCAGGGTATGCCGGTTGGCGTGGTTGACTACGTACCAGAAGCGTGCTTCCATCTCCCTTGCTGTGGCGGTCAGCTGTCCTCGATTTCTTGGACCTCACACTGAGCTCTTGTTTAGGGGTTGATGATGGTTGGATGCCATCCTGTTGAGGGTCTCCCAGGGACGATCTCGCGGATTTGACCTCGTAGTTTTCGGAAGGTTGAAGGGGGTTCAGGAAGGTGTCGTCGCTCAGGGTCGGCCGTTGTCGCTTAGCTTTGGGCTGTTGGATGGAGTTGTCTGAGCTTAGAGGGCGTTGGCGACGTCGACCGCGTGTCCCAGTAGAGAGCGCGGACGATGCGGCAGCATGGCCGTTACTGAGGGAGGGCGAAAACATGAGGGCGGACCGAAGGATTATGTACTTGCTTGTCGATGACTGAGGGTGGAAGAACGGAAGAACGGATGCGAAGGTCAATCTCAGGCGTAGGTGGTATCTTTCAAGCGGAAGAATAGATGGGCAGCAGAGACGTGATCATGTTGCGCGGGTGGAGGCACAAAACGGAGGCTAAGGTGATTCGGGTTGACGATGGAATGCGACGACGACGAGGCGGTTGGAGGATGAAGGATGCAGGTTCAACAACAACGCATCAGTGAGTTGTAAAAGGTTGGCAGTTTTGATGCACGAATGAAGGAATGATGAGGCCTTCCCTTTTTTTCCCTAAGCCGGGTTGTGCCTAAGTTACATCCCAGACCAGTGTGTCTAGGTACCTAGGTACATAGAGATTTACTAGGTTTTGGGTGATTGATTGATTGATTGATTGGATTGGTTGATTGGATGACGGGTTCAGGAGGTGTTGACATGCGTGGATGAAAGTTCTGAACGGAAACCTACCTAGGTATCTAGACCCTGAAGCTTTTTACTTGAGAGTATTACCCCGAAGTTTGCCAACGCCTGAGGTACCTTGACCGACGCCCAAATAAATGTCCACCTTCGTAGAATATTACAGAAGAATCTACACATATACCTAAGACCCAATGTCTACAGCGCTTATATAGTACCTAATTAAGCTTAGCTTTTGCTCCCCTGTGCAGGTGGTGGTCCATGTTTAATACCCAGGCAATAACGATAGGTAGGCTGAACTGTTATTAATAAATAACTCCAGGTGCCAGGTGCCAGATGCCAGGTGCCAGGTGCCAGGCGCACTGAACGTTGGAATTGAAAAGAAGCTCAGGCGCCCCTTTCCCCCCTACCAAGCAAGATTTCCGGGATGGATGTCGGAAATAGGAAAAAGGTACCTGGGTAAGTAGGCAAGCGGTGTCGCAAAAAACCTAACCACTCGCATAGAATCACACCACCAAAATTTGGTAGTAAATTCTTCCTCTTGTTCTTATAGCAATATATCCACCAAATAAAATTGGAAAATTGAAATATTTAGATAATTATAGTATTTAGCTATTAAATTATACTTTGGCACTTTTTCTGGTTCTTAAAGTGATTATTGATAGAATAATAGTAGATTGAAAGTTGTAGGTTTTGGTGGGATATGCGTGTTTCTAAGGGTGTGGTCGTTTTTTTTTGGTGCCCGCCTGGTAGGTACTTAAGTAGTTAAGTAGGTAATCATATCCAACATATTGGATGCTGGAACAGAGTATATGGCTTGCCAAGGACTCTACTGAACCTGATTGTTGAGACTGTCAATAAATCTCTTTGCTCTGTCTGCCTGGGTGACATCCCCTTGAGATTAGAAACATGAAGATATACCTAGTACATATCGCAAGATACACATTTACTTAGATACTGTGTATAAATACCCAACTGCTTCCGTCCAAGTTGACATTTCCTAATTCAAATCATATCACCATCTCAACCCGTTCTCTGACTGTGGCAATGAAGATATGTGTGTGATGAGTACCTAAGTAGGTATGGCAACAAACCTCCGCAAGAGCCCATTCACGTTTCTTCATGAACACGGTGCTGACATAGAATGATATAAACACACAACACAAATGCACACATAGATACTCACATGTGTACTGAGGCAGGTAACGAGTGTTGCCACTTAGGTCATTGGCAGTTCTGACGCCAGCAAGATCTCTCCGCCTCTCACATTCAAGGCCCAACCCTTTCTTTTCTATGGCCGCCTTCTTCAGCCAAGCTTTTCAACGGCACTTCTGGCCTCAGCACCGAAGTCGAAAGCTTGTCCACCCATCATCATCCTAGCCATGAGATCCGTACTATTATCCAATACCATCTTCCGGGTCATGAAGTCGCGGCTCATCATATCGGTAATATAGTTCTTTGCTTTGGCATCAGACAGCCGGGGAATTCGACTGTGTTACCCGACAGATCTTTGAGTGCGCCGGCTTCCGCATCCCATTGCCACTCCCACTGGTAGTTAGGGTCGCTGTAGGCCCAGGGGTTGCCAGTGTCCTTGCACTTGCGGGTCGCCTCAGCCGGAAGGAACGGGATAATATATTTGATATAGGTATTTTGGACAAAGTCCGACAACCAGAGCAGGGCTGAAGGGGTACCTTCGGTGTCTATCTTGCAGATTATGGCGTCAGGAGGCTCCAGATACTTGAACTTCGGGTGTAAGAATAGTGTCCTGAGCAGCATTGCATGGTTCGCAGCTAGCTCGTAGACTTTGGCAGGACTGGGATGCCCAAGCAGGTTGGAGTTTGTTTGTGCCATACTGGCTGACGGGATGAGAAGGCGCCTGACACTACAGCCTGGCGACTACGAAAGAGTATGTCAGAGGTATATGACAGGTGTGGATGAGAGACCTGAAAGAGAAACAGGGAGACGTGCACCTGGACCCGAGACTATGTTCCAGTCGAGCCGGAATGGAAAAGTGGAAGAGTTTCGACCGACTTAAAAAGGGGAAGTGCGGGAGTGACGTCCAGGTGACAGGGTGAGTCCAATTTTTCAAGCCACACTGGTCAGCTGGTCGTTGTTCGCACCGCCACATCGAGTCAACAACTCCAAAAACGTCGTCATCATACTATGACCTCCCGTCGCAGAAGGATTTCCGAGTTGTAGACAGTCTGATCTCTCTCCAATCAGTGATAATCTTCTTCAAAGAAGGTTATTCCACACTTGGGCAGTGAATTACTAACGCGCTGAGACGAGCGATATGGGTTGAAGAAAAGAGAAAAAAAAAACTAAGATTTCCACAGGCGTGGGAACTGGACAGGCTGCTTTGAAGTCCGGAATGGGCGAAGGCTATCTATATTTGCTTTGATTTTTTTCTTATAGAAACATAGTCACCCGTCCTGAACTCACTTCACTTCACATGTGGATGGGTCTGGCTGAAAATCCTGCCATTTATCTTATAAACAGCCCAACATGAAACGGTCGATAACGAGCGCTGTTACCATCACAGACCCTCTGGTCAAGTACCAATCGCTGCTCACGACCGGCCGTTGCTCCCCTGACCCTTCCCAACACAGGCTGGCCATCCATTTACAAAAAGTCTACCAGCGCCTGAAGGACTACTCCCCATCCGTTGAGTACCACACACGACTGAGAGCCGTTGTCAATGCGTTGAACGAGGCGAAGAAGGATCAGCCCGGCCCAACCCTTGCAGATGAGAGCCACCCAATCCGTCGAAACCCCCTTTTCGCTCCCTTCTTTGCTCAGTCCGAGAGCAAGAGCAAGAACGATCTCGCGCTGACGAGGGTTCTCGCCAGCCATGAGGAGGCAATCAGCATAGACTCCCCCCAGGGACTCTTCCTGTCGGGCGAGGTGGGCACCGGGAAGTCCATGTTGCTAGATCTCCTTGCCAACGGTCTTCCCACAAGCCGGAAGAAGAGATGGCACTTCAATACGTTCATGCTATATACTTTAGCCCGCCTTGAAAACCATCGAAAGATGCATCATCGTCTAAAGGGAGATGAGCAGCACTATTCGCTGCTGTGGATGGCAAAGGAAATGATAGATACTTCGCCAATCCTGTTCCTCGACGAGTTTCAGCTGCCGGACAGGGCAGCGAGTAAGATCCTTAGCAACCTCTTCATCGCTTTCTTTCAGCTGGGCGGTGTCCTTGTCGCCTCGTCAAACCGAGTGCCCGAGGAGTTGGAGAAAGCTACCGGATACCAATATGTCGCTCCTTCTTCGGGTGGCCTGTTTAGTCAAGTGTTGGGTATCCGCAAATCCCAAAGGAGAGGTGGGCCTTTTGAATCTTCCAGTGACTTTTCGTCATTCCTTGAAGTGCTCAAGGCCCGTTGCGAATTTTGGCAGATGGAGGGTGGTACAGATTGGAGGAGACGAGAGGCTGGCGAGATGGGAACTTCATCTAATGTTACGCCGGCTCCTGGGGGAAGTCTGCCTGTTGACCCCAGTAGTGATGAAGGAGCCAGTCATGAGGTTCCCGCAGAGATTATTCCTAGTACAGCTGCTGCTGCTAGCTTACCCAGTCATTATTTTCTTATGGATGCAGTAGGGGAGGGATCATGGGCACGGGTATTGCATGCCACCACTAACTTTTCTATTGATGAGAGGATACCCTGGGAAACTTGTAACATGACGGTATATGGCAGGAATGTCATAATACCGCAGCAGCATAGCGGCGTAGTCCACTGGGATTTCAAGGACCTCGTTTCGTCCTTCGGACCCGCCGATTACATCACGATGGCCTCAAATTTCCACACTTTCATCGTTGACGCGGTTCCCGTTCTCACTATCCTTAAGAAGAACGAAGCCCGAAGGCTCATAACCCTACTCGACGCCCTTTACGAAGCCCGGTGCAAGCTCGTCGTTAGAGCTGAGGTCGGGCCAGATGATCTCTTCTTCCCAGAAGCCAAAGAGGTCTTTACCAGGTCCTCGGCTAGCAAACAAGGAGACGACGGCCGTGCCGTCCATCCTTGTCCAAGAGACAGCGAGGCCCGCGCTTCCGAAAAAGTCGTCGATGGTGATGCCATACACTCCGAGACGATCGCGGAAGCCTACCAAGACCAGATGTCGCCCTTTCGACCCAATATCTCATCCTACACTGGCTCGCAGAACACCGAGTACGACCCGGACCAGGACTCAGACTTCAAAATCGAGCAGAGGTCCAAGGTGGACTTCAGTAACACCAGTGCATTCACAGGAGAGGATGAGCGGTTCGCGTACAAACGCGCGGCGAGCCGGCTCTGGGAGCTCTGCGGTGCCCGGTAGCACGCGCGGAAGGCCAACGACTGGTGGCGACCCCTGCCGGCCGAGGCACGACATTGGGAGGGAGGCCCGGTCGCGAAGCCCCAGTGCTGGGAAGCGAGAGAGAGCCGTGATCAATCGGGTGACGTGCGGATGGGTCCTTCGGTAGAGCTTGAGGAGCCGGCCGGGTTGCAGAGACTGAGGGTCGACTCGCTTCGACAAGCTGCGGCCAAGGGGACCGGGGATCGTGAGATATGAAGGTGGGGGAAAACGGATATAGCGCCCAGATCTGTTTCTGCGAAGACATAGCGAGTGATAATGTGAGAAGCAAGATATGGTATTTTCGAAGACCCGTGAGATGAAAGGTCGCTACTTTCCGGCGCCGTAGCTGAAACGCCCGAACTCCATGCTCTGTTCTATGCATACCCGTAGTGCACCTTGTCTCTTTATGACAAGACACGAATTATAGACAGGTGTGCATACGTGACCACCCCTTCCCCCCTCTTCCATGAAGGAATGAAGGCGCCTTCCAACAGGAAGGACACTGTACACACACCCCCAACCCACCCTCTGTTTCATTATCTCCTCATCGCTCACAGGGCCACGACACCAGGCGCCCAGCCGTCCCCGATCCTCCTCATCTCCTCAGCAAATTTCCGACTGGTAATCCTCTTCCCGGACCCTCCCGCCGCCGCCGATCTACCCGAGACGTGCTCCTCGGGCTCATAGAAGGGGTTCTGCAACAGCCTCACATACGCGGTCTGCATGGCGCGGAACACGACCTTGAGCTCCGTCTCCCTAAGACCGACTCCGGCCCGGGCCGCCGTACTCGCACTCGCACCCCCACTACCAGCAGCAGCACCGCCACCGGTAAAGTTATCGGGCAGGCGTCCGCGCATATCGACGACGGCGACGAACTTGACGCCCGTGTTGGTCTCGAAGCCGTAGGCGGCGAGGCGGTCGTCGACGGCGTGCAGTAGGCCAAAGTCGCCCGACAGCAGGGCGTGGTTAGAGGAGGCAGCGTGACGGGCGCGCGACTCGAAGACGTCGAGTGTCGAGGAGAGGAGAAGTGAGAACTGGAGGGCGGTGCGAAGCGGGAGGTATGAGTTTGTCACCGGATCGTATGAGGGAAACACGGTTACATGGAGGGGGTTGTTCTGGAGCGAGCGAAAAGGGTGTTAGCTTTTGCCCTTCTGGAGAGACGAATTGGGGGGATTGCGAACGTTTCGGCCTATTACGCCTAGACAGGCCAGGGACGGTATCGTGTTGGCCATTCCAAGGAAGGTTGTCAACCTCGGAAATATATTCAGTCCAGCGATCCAGATGATATCGCAACACTGGTGGGGGGTATTTGGAGGTTGAGCTTTTGGGTGGTCTGAAGGGCGAAAGTAGCTAAGTACCGAGGTACCTGTGTAAGTACTTCGTACCTTAGGTACCTAAGGTACCTCCCCGGTAAGACCCACAATAAAACCCCAAACCCAATGCAGGGGTCTTCTCTGCCCGTCCTCATTCTTGTTATCATATGGATATCAGTATAAGCTGAGCTGTCTTTGAGGATGGATTTGACGATTCTATTTCCTTTTGGGCTTGGCAATAATTGTGAATCCTCCCTATGTTGAAAATTATACAGAGAAAAAGTGCGACTAGGCTACATCTAGGGTCGGTCCACTTGATAAATAACAGCCCTCTAAACCATCCGAGCTTGTTGAAGAGCTCCATGCGACATATATACATGGAATCTCAATATTGTGTCCAGGCAAGTAGACCTTGATAGCCTCGTCAATGCACCTTCTCCTCCTTCTCCTCCTCTTCTTCTTCTTCGCAGAGTGACTCGGTCTTCTCAAGGCCTTTCAGCACCTCTTCGATCTCCATCGGATCAGTGATCGCCCACACGCCGCCCCCTTTAACCGAATCCGTACCACGCATGCCAACTTCTTTGCCTACGAGGTTCCTGCCTACTTTGCCAGGGCCGATCCCGATCCACCTTCTGACTCTCTGCTCCTGGTCCAGGTATTTGATGCTATCCCACCACCTCACTGTTTCTAGGCACTGTCGTGCCAGCAAGTCCTTGACATCGGCCACGCTCTCGAACGGCCTCGCGCTCACGTTGCTCACACACTGTAGACGACCTGGGAAGGTGACAATGTCCATGTTCTCCCTACCCCCGATCGTGCTGTTCCTCGATAATAGGTCTTTCATGACATCGACCGCCGGCCACATGATGGGGGAGTGGAAGGGGCTGTCGCTATTGAGCCGTACTGCTCTCGGATCGTGGCCAAGGTACTGTCGTACATGTGCGATCAGCTCCTTGATCCTATGCACGCTCCCGCTTAGCACGATCTGGTTTTTGCTGTTGACGTTGGCAATGAGGACCTGGTCGATCGGCTTCATACTCTCAGCACTTTCGCTTCTCGCCCCGGCGGAGCGGTACCCCACAAAGTCATCAATAGCTGCTATAAGCGAGGAGAGATATTCTTGTTCCGTAACGACTGCAACCATGCCATAGTCCCCACCGTATTGATCTTTTGCCTTGCGAGTAGCTTCCGCCATAGCTTCGGCGCGGCGCCGAACCATGAACAGGGCGTCTTGGAATTCGAGGACGCCAGCGGCGACGAGAGCTGCGAATTCCCCAAGGGAATGACCGAGCGATACGTCGGCGCGCTCCGAGACCTTGAAACCGAATTCGCGCTCGAGAATGCGGAGGATGAGGATGGAGGTGGCCATGATGGCCGGCTGGGCATTCGGTGTCGCAGTAAGAAGGCGGCTCGGGCCATTCTGGATTATGTCTGAGAGCTTGTATCCCATGTAGGAATCGATCTCGTCAAAGATAGCCGAGGCAGTGCGCGGAAACGACTCTAGCCATGGCGATAACATGCCAACTTTCTGCACACCCTGACCTGTGACCGACCCAGCTCGGGTTAGTTACGACAGCTATCTCGTACGCGGAGAATTGGGTGCTTTTCGGACCTGGGAAGAAAATGGCAGTACGCGGCCTAAATCTATTTGCAGTGGCATATCTCCGTCTAGCAGCTCGACACGTTACATGAGTAATACAGGTAGGATGAGTAGAGTCGAGATGTCTCGAGGCAACACCAAAGGCGCGATGGTGCCGGTACGAGTGGCGAGCCAGTGTACTCATGGCGGCGCAACAGCTAGCACAAGCTGCGCCGAGGCAACTATGTACTCATTGAACACTCGAGATGGCCGTCGTGTGGGGGGCGTCGACGATGAGAATTCCCGAAGCTGATATAAGGGTAAATGCCTAAGCAGGGCAGGTACCAAGTAACTACTTCATGTAGGTATGGAAATCGTCGTTCAGCTGTTCCAGATTCCGAAAGAGGGCACGTAGACAGATGCCCATGTACCGGTAGTTTATTAGGAGGTAGAAGGCAGGTGGCAAGGCATTCATACCAGGTAGGTAAGTATGTAGGTACTCCAAGGAGTGTGGAAGATACAGGTGACAGGTTCACCCTTCTTCGAAGGAGATGTCGGGCAGTCGGGTGCATTTTACTTGCAGACTTCGTGTCGAGAGCTGCCAATGCCACGCTTCCCCACATTCTTACCCCAGAAAAAGTTCCAGCCGATCCACCCGAAGTTTCCCGCCTGCCGCCTCCCAACATATCCAGCTACGGGCAGACGGGCTCTCGGCATCAAGGCTTGATGGTACATGTCACCCCACGCATCAAGTCTTTGCTAGGTTTTTTTTTTTTTTTTTTTTTTTTTTTTTTTTTTTTTTTTTTTTTTTTAATACTTTTTTGAAACGAAACCCGATCATGGATATCAATAATGGTATCGTGAATGGATACTATCATTTCCCTCATCTGCTCAATCCACTGGTCACGCAAGAGTACTGAGGTAGGTTCAATTTGATATCTGCAGGGGTAGTTCAATAAGTGCATCTCACCCCTATCCTGCTATCATACCATCGTCCACCCAACAGTCGCGCCCCCCTCTGTTCCGCCGAAGACGTCACGTCTACCCCTTGAGCCTTGTCACCTAGCTAGCATCTAATCTCAACACCGCTCTTACTGATGGTGAGATATTTGACGCCCTTGTACGGCTTCACCCCTTCACCAAGACCCCGACTCTTCCTAGCGTCGATGAGGATACTTTCGATCTTGATTCCGCTCGCCAGCCATCCTTTGACAGAGAAGCTGACCGAAGCTGAACTGGGCATCAGAATCTTATTCTGCGCCACCCTTTTCGCCTCCTTATCATCTTCACTGCCTGTGTCCTTGGCTTTGTTTCCTTGCTCCGCCGCACTCTGGTAGGGTTCATCGTACATATAATCTCTACTGGACCCAACCCCCCCCGTGTCAGCATCGTCTGCTGGTTCTGTCAACGTTCCCAGTACCGTGCAACGAAGGCCGAAGTACGATGTGCCAGCCGACAGATCCTTTGCTGGTATATGCCACTCCAGAATCTTGTCGCCAGGCATATAACTGGCATCTCCTCTACTCGGCCGGATATCAGTCAAATTTCTGACATCCGATGGCAGCGGCACGGAAACAGATACATCCTGCAATAACGGTGCAGCTGCTGTACCCGGGTGCGGTCCCCCGAATCCCCTCCCACCGGAACCGCCACCTCGGCTGGATACAGATGCCGAAGAACCTATAGGACCAAAGTTTCTGTTGATATCGAGTCGGACTTCAAAGTCAGAACCTGCAGATCCAAGTCCAGTCTTGACCTCAATGCTCACGGGAAGCTTAAGATTGCTCGAGCTCAGACTGCCAGTCTTTCCATTGGCAAATGGCAACAAATCAACTTCGTAGCCCGCGAGTATGAAGCGACCATCGGGAGGGATGAAGCTTATCTCCCCAGCATGGTCTTTCCATCGGTTCAGCCGCACGCATGGGTGAAACACGGGTAGCTCCATTATGCTCTTCAGATTGTGCTTTCCTGACGGCCCTGTAAGGTTTAAGGCTATATCCGGCACTCCGGAGACCTTGGAGGTAAAGGCAATAGTACCGTTGGCAAATGCGGCGATGGGCCTGCCGGATGGGGCCAGCGTCACGGTCAAGGTCTCGACGACATCGGCGTAGAGCTCATTGGAGGTATGCCTTACGTTGGCACGTCTCCAGGGCAGTGCCGGGGCATTTTGAGCTATTAAGGACGGCGTGCCTGGGGTACTAGGGGGTTTGCCGGGCAAATTGATGCTCCCAAGTAGCTTGCCCAGCAAGCCTTCTACTTCCACAACGTCCCTCAAGGCATTGGGTTCGGTTGTGCTGACGATGCCAGCATCGCACATCTCTGTAAGAAGTTGAGCTACGACATCGTAGTTGGCTTCGATCTTGTGTGCCAGCACGGGAGCACCTAGGAATTCTTCGAGCGTATCAATGACGCGGTGGAGGAACTCGAGGACCAGCAGTGGTTCGATCTCGGAGGAGGTCGTGGCCAAATACAAGAGATTGGCATGGGTGAGACTGAAAAGCAGGGTCGGAGGATTGGTGTTTGGTAGGTAGATCAGGTTCGGTCTCGGAGCTGAGTGTTCGATATAAAGAGGGAGAAGGCGACTGGCAGAGAGTGGACGTGAGGTATAGGTGTGCGAAAGGATGGCGCGTCTGCAATGCTACTGTCAGCACGCCTGAGTTGCTACTTAGGTAGGTGGGTATGGAGGGAGGCCAGGTAACATAAGACCGGCCATAAGGACTACTGCAAAACTGACTTGTGCTCATCATAAATATGGAGCGCCTCTATTACACCGTTCATGCTGTTCCGGCTGCGATGAGCATCGTCGTCCAAATTTCGAGGCCTCGATGTGTGCAAGGTCAGCAAACCTAGGTTGTTGTCGGAGCTTTGATGGAAGCGGGGAGGGAACCTCATTATTAACTGAATTACTTCCAGGTTCGTACCAAGACGTCAGACCAGCCCACCTTAGCCAGGGAGCTACCTGCCTACATGTACCTAGAGGTACATAACTACATGGAGGTATATACGTGCATATGTACCTGAGGGCGCCGGGGGGGGGGGGGTGTTTAAAAGGGATAGTTATAAGGGTTTATTTTTATAAATTTATTTTAAATAAACATTTATATATAAAATTATCGTTTAAAAAATATTATTTTTAAAAAACACTTTTTTTTAAAATATATATAATAAAAAATTTATTTATTTTTTTAGGTTATATTTTATAAAAATAATATAAATAAAAATCGAATTTTAAATTTTTTAAAAGTTATATATATATAAAAATTTTATTAACTATAAATAATTAATTTATAATTATTTAAATTATATTAAAAAATTTAAACTTTTAATTTTATATATTTTATTTTTTATATTATATATTAAAAAAGTTAATTTATTTAAAAAATATTATATTATTAAAAATTATATATATAAATTTTTTTATATAAATAATTTATTTTTTATTTTTTTAACCTTTTAATTTTTTTTTAATTTTTTTTCGCTTTTTTTCGATTTATATATCGAATATTAAATTATTAAAATTATATACGTATATGTTTTATAAATAAATATAAAAAAATAATAAATTAAAAAAAGTATTTTAAAAGCCCTAATTTATTTTTTAAATTATAAGTTTTTTTTTAAAATAATAAAATATATTTTTTATTTTTATTATATAATAAATTATAACTAATAAAAATTTAGGGTATTTATGCTTTATTTATTTATAAAACCCACGTTTAAATATATTAGTTAATAAACACCTTTATAGCCATTCTTTTTAAAAACCCCCCCCCTTCCCCCCCCCCCCCCCCCCCCCGCGCGCCTTAAGGTATGTGAGTATCCACGCACCTCCATACTTTGTACCTACTTAAGGTACCTAGGAAGGTAATCCAACAAGTCCTGCCGAGTACCATCCGAATAACTTCTGTATCTAGAGGCGTCGCTAGAGAGACACTAGCACTTTAGTATTGTTAATCGCATCTTAACCGCGACGCCATCAAGATTTCCCATGGCGGAACCCATACTTTTAAAGGGTTTCAAGACTGCACTCGTTCCGTCCCTCAGGCTAGCTTTAGCGGACGCGCTTTTCCCTGAGGCATCCATGGATGGGCCCCGAAGACCTCTGGTACTGTGAGAAAATAGGATTCGGAGAGCGACGCAGAGAGATCGACAATGTGCGGCGGCCTCAAGTTTTTAATTTGTGTCGACGGCATTTCCGACATCGTGGAAGCTTATCTCAACTCCCACTCTCGTCTATCCGTCTGACGGCTCGCCACCCTCTTCTCGAGCCGATGGACCTCCTTACCTTCAGCCACTGCGGATGTTGAGGCCTCGTTTATATTGCCAACCACGTCCCGTAGCCCATCGGGCAACTCTTACCGCCCCCCTTATCACATGCATCCAGCTCGCCCACTCGTCTCCTCTCGGCGAGACGTCCAGCATCTAGGCCCAGCGCGTTTATCGGGAATCGCAGTCGGCGTCTTCCTCTTCACCGCTCTGTTCGTCCTATTCATATGGCTCTGGCGTCGGTTGCGCCTACAGAAGCGCACGAAGGAGTTGAAAGAGGAGGCCGCCGCGTCAGATATAGAAGCACAGATGATCACTGTCCATCACAACACGCGCCCAGCGTATAAACGGGAGGGGTCGGTGAAACTGTCGCGTCTGACGACTCCTGATGAGCTCTACGTTTCAGCGCGGACGTCATTAACTTCAGAGACCTGAACGGCCCGACGCACCCGATCCATGAGTCTGCTGGGGAACCACAAGTATGATCCAATTAGGGCGTGAGCAATCAGGTTCGTTTTATAATGAGGCCGTTCACCGAGTTACAGGTAGCTGACGTACACGAAGAACGATAGATTATCAGTGGCCTGAAGGGATGAAAGCTCTGAAATGCGCTCAGCCGTCCCCAACACCCGCCACGGATGGCTGATGACTTGATCAGTTAGAAGCTTGACGCAAGAAATAAGCATGTGTCTATATGGAAAATCAAGTCAGAGATTTCTTTCGGAACCCCTAGCACATGGATTAGAGCGTGCTTGGCGATGGTGGAAACGGTCGAGATCACCGTAGACGATATTCCGGGGGACTGGTTCGTGACAGCAACCTCACTTGTATATGCCGTGGCATACTCCACCCCCTTTCGAATTCGATCAAGCACCGGCGTGAACATGGACCCTGGAAAACGCCTGCTTAACTAGGTACCACCTGTATTCTCGCATCATTCACGAAGGAGGCTGCTTACTGCTTATCGGCAGTATAGCACATCATATCAGGATATACGACTCGTCAAATAACTGTCCACATCTAAACATAGGTATCGTTTCCTGACTATGTAGGCCTCAAACTTAGCACAGTAAAAGATGTGCTTCATGACCAGGGGTTATTCAGAGTGTATTGGAATGCTCTTGAAATTGGTATGCCCAGCGTTGTCCCCAGTGTGCCTCGCCTAGGCACTCGCGTTCTTAGGTGCATTATTATTGATGCGCTGTCTCTATTGAAACCCCCTATATGATGGGATATCAACACCACTGGGCCTAACACGTATAACATCAAATTGGTCAAAGGCCTCAACGTTCTAAGCCAAGGACAGCTTGGAGTTCACTCCAGCGGCGACATGGTCTCATTCACAAAGGGGGCTTTTAGCTAACCAGGGAGCCATGAGTATCAATGAACATTCAGAAAACTTACTGCATAACGTCCGGAGTGGATGACATCTTGACATTATATCCCCGAGCCTTTTTTTTTTTTTTTTTTTTTTTTTTTTTCACACGGCCGAGTCGTATGGCGGCAATGCGGCGCCATGTTGCAGTTGAGATTGAGCTGGCTAGACAATATCTCATCGCTAGGAACGTCCCTTTAAACACTTGCGGGGGGGACCAAGCACGACGGGCATGAGGTTGCTATGTATCGAGAAATCTGACACGGCTCTTTTAGGGCGAGATTTCACCCACAATCGAAGCACCTACTTAGATCTAGTGCAGAATGAACGGTCAAAGTATCCTCAGCAATGTTTGAAACCAACATCGTGGAGAGAAACTGCCACGATTATCATACTTCAGCTCATAGCCATGTAGACAACTTGGGCACCTCACAGCTTGAAGGTGCCACCACTGGCAACGTTCGCCGCCTTGCCTTTGTTGCCATCCATGTCCACAATCTCGCCCTTCTTGTTGATAACCTTGACACCGCTCTTCTTGAGTTCGCTAAGCGTATCTTGACGCTCTTGAGCTTTGGCGCCCGGGGGCTTCTGGCTATCAACATTACCAGCTTTGCGCGCTCTGTCCTTTTCTCTTCTACGTTTTCTTGCCTTGTCCTCTCTGCTCATCTCCTGTTTAGCGACTGGCAGACCATTCTTGCCTACAACCTCGCCCCTCTCGGTGGTTCCCTTGCCAGCTTTGTATATTTCCTGGGGAGCTAGGGTGTGGTCCCCACCACTGACACCTTGTGCTGTCGTGGGTTGAGCATCTTCCATGCTTATTGTCGCCACATCGGATACAACAGTCAGCGATGGCGCAGCAGGCTTTGGTTTGTAATGCCAGCTACTTAGAGAGTCAAGCTTCGCGCTAATGTCTCTCCACATTTGCTCGATCTCCTTCTCCTCCTTTTGTAGCTTCTCATCCGCCTTGCTTACATAGGTGTCTGGGTTGGCGTTCCTGGTGTGTTCTTCCTCGTATATCTCAGCCAAGCTTTGTTTACCTTTGGTGTCGTCCAAATCAGCGAGGCCTCTCCGAGTGCTCGACGACAACTCAGATGAGTCGGGCCGTCTTCGAATTACCTCGTCAAATTCCTGAGCTAAAATCCGCCGCTTGATCATATCCTCAATGCCTTCGTTGACTTCAGTCGTGATGACAGGGACCGGCTTGCCGACGTGTTCGAAATCCAGATCCTCCTCCAACAAGGAATTCATGGGTCGATCGACGGCTCTAGCCTCGCCCGCCATGGTCCATTCTTTCTTGGCCACGTTTGCGGCCTCGAGCTGCCGGATTTCTTCAGCCAATCTTGCCTGCCGTCTTTCGTGGGCCGATCTTCTCGCCTTGGGATTCCCTGCCGATACGTCCGAAAGGGCGTCATCTGAGTCCTCCCGCTCCGAGCCATCTTCAAATAGATCGCGTCGGACATCAGCCATGGCCCGGCCAATGTCATGGTCATCGGGTTCGACTGGCTTCGGTGCATTGAATGCCCGTGGCTTTCGAGTCCTAGCGCCCTTCCGCTGGGGAGGGGCAAAGAAGTCCTTGTAAAAAATGTCGTTGGCGTTGAAGTCCACATCATCCTCTTCCATGGCAAGAGTGTTACCAAATTCATCATCACTGTCTCCCTCCGGTGCATCAAGGTCCATGTCACCAAAAGTAGGACCCCCATCCTGGTCCTCATCCTCGTCCAACTCGGACGGGGCCTCATCTTCGTTGTTATTGTCGTGCTTCTTCGAGGGTTTGCCATTAGTTGAAGGCTTGTCAATGAGTGGATCAGCGTGCCAATCTATCTCTTCGTCGTCGCTCGCTTGATCAGCACCTGGATCAGCACGAGCATCTGCGTTCTCAAACCACTGTGTCTGCTTATTGAAATTGTCGATAGAAAAGAAGCCATCATTAAGACCATTGGGATCTTGGACGAGCTCTTCCCCCTCGTCACTTCCATCTTCAATCCCATTGCCGTTCTCTGTGGCATCTATCCCATCTTCAAGTATCTCATCTGCATCTTCGGATTCAACTTCATCAGGTAATTCGTCCGGGTGAGGGTCTTCCATGTCGGAGCCGGATCCACTTTCAAAGACACTTGGGGGCTCATCGTCTTCATATTGGGCAGAACTGTCCTCCAGCTCGTCTTCGTCTGCCCCGTTAAGCTGGTGTGGCGTACGAGTGGCATCCTTTTGGAGCACGTTGGTATCTTGCAGTTCCTCAAGGATATCGGTAGAATCTTGGAGTGTGGTTGAAATGATTCTTCTTGCTTGTTGCCATACTTGGCCATTCTCGAAACCGTCGACATGTAGCTTCCTGATCTTCAATATCTCGGTCTTGGTTGGCGGATTGTCGGCCCGTTTTCTTTTCTTATTAGCGTCTCTTTGACGGCGCTGCTGCTCATCGCTGACTTGGCCAGCATACGCATCTAAAGTTGCCTTTGCCAGTTGCAGGGCTGCGTCTGGAAGAGAGGGGTCGGGTTGAAGAAATGCGTGGCGGTTGCCAGACTTGATAGCCTCCAAAAGAGGCAACATGGCTGGGGTAGCAGAGTGCTTGGAGGTTTCGGTCATTGAGGCAGCGAGACAACCGATCGAAGGTGCTTGGGTGAGAGTATGTGATGTCGAGGTCATGGACGATGTAGTACTTTCGGGTCTAGCCATTGCCCCTTCCTCAACAAGCAGAAAGCAGAACACAGCACACTACACAGTCGCGGGGTTCTGCTTTGGCAGAAAGAAGAGAAAATATGCAAAGCTCTTTTGAGGTTGACTAGGTAGTCTATGCTACCAGGCAGGATGTAGATAGGCGCGCGATAGAAAATTTCTAGGTAGGGTCTTCGGCTGTGTGGATATCGATAGCGAGAACCCCGCTATAAGTGATAGCCAATGGGACCAGACGTTTCAGTATCTACTTATGTACTTAAAGTAGATAGTATCTACCCAGGTACCTTAGGGCGCGGGGGGGGGGGGGGGGGGGGGGGAGGGGGGGGGGGTATTTAAAAAGAATGGCTATAAAGGTGTTTATTAACTAATATATTTAAACGTGGGTTTTATAAATAAATAAAGCATAAATACCCTAAATTTTTATTAGTTATAATTTATTATATAATAAAAATAAAAAATATATTTTATTATTTTAAAAAAAAACTTATAATTTAAAAAATAAATTAGGGCTTTTAAAATACTTTTTTTAATTTATTATTTTTTTATATTTATTTATAAAATATATACGTATATAATTTTAATAATTTAATATTCGATATATAAATCGAAAAAAAGCGAAAAAAAAATTAAAAAAAAATTAAAAGGTTAAAAAAATAAAAAATAAATTATTTATATAAAAAAGTTTATATATATATAATTTTTAATAATATAATATTTTTTAAATAAATTAACTTTTTTAATATATAATATAAAAAATAAAATATATAAAATTAAAAGTTTAAATTTTTTAATATAATTTAAATAATTTAAATAATTATAAATTAATTATTTATAATTAATAAAACTTTTATATATATATAACTTTTAAAAAATTTAGGGTTCGATTTTTATTTATGCTATTTTTTATATTTTAAAATATAAAATAAAATTATTTTTTTAAAATAATAAATCCTTTTAAAATATTAAAATTAATTTAAATATATATAATTTTAAAAAAATACGTAGATTTTTTTTATATATATTTTAAATGATTAAAAAAAATATTTTCGAAAAATAATATTTTTAAAATAATAAAAATATATATAAATATTTATTTAATTTTATTTTTAAAAAATATATTTTTATAGCTATTTTTTTAAACACTTTTTTTACGCTTTAAAATATATATATAAATAAATTACTTTATTTATTTATATAAATATTTAAATATTATATATATATAAATTAATAGGCCCTTTTTTAAGTGCCGTTTTTTTATAGCTTTTATTTATATTAAAGCTAATAATTTATTTATAGCCTCGTTAATATTTAAATAGCCTAATAGCGGCGTAGGCCCGGAATGTTAATATTATATAAGAGATATAGAGGTAATAAGGCCATACCAGGTACGTTTTTGCAGACCCCTCTGCCCCTATCTGTGCTAGGATAGAAATATCAGGGGCAGGCCGGGCCGCGGGGAGTTCAGTAATAGGGCGCCGCTTACTCCGTACGCTGTTAAGGTTAGAAGAGCCAAGCACAGACCACGTACGATTCAAGGGCCCTTTTTTCTCATTTTCTCATTTTCGGGTTTAGGTATCTAGGTACCTACCTAGTTAGAGGTACTGTACTTTGTAGGGAGTACTTACTTTGTACCACTGCGACGCAACACTGTTGAAAATCTCCAAGCTCCCCTCCCCCAAAGCACGCGACAAATCGAATAGTAAGATTAAGAACGATGGCCAACGACAAAGTGCCCACCGTTGGAACTCTCAACAAGCCTGCCGATCTCAAGGAACTCTTGAAGCAAGATCGCGGCGAGGATTGCATCTCTTGCCGACTTGTAGGTTAGTACAGCCCAGTAGGCTTGGTCATCGGCCAACTTCATCCGACCCAGAACAGGAGCTCGCTGCTGACAACCTATGCCCTCCTTCCTAGGTGGTAGTGCTTTTCTCGGCCTCGCCGCCTATAGCTACTGGTCCGGCCAGCGACAGCTTGAGCAGCAGCAGGCAAAGATATTGGCTAGCAAATCCATGTTCGGCATGCGCAGTCGCAAATTCGGCATTGCTGCTACTTCTGTCGGCCTCGCTTGGCTAGGCATCTGGAGACTATTCCTATGAGTGCCATGCACAGGTGCATTTCTCGATTGCCATACCGCTCATGTCACGAGGCGCCTAGTGCCGGAGAGGCGAGACTGATCAAGGGGAATGAATGACAGTGTAGGAGTGATTGAGAATTTCTCAAGAGCCATGGCAATGGAGCGCGGTGCAGCTTTTGCGCGGCGCGTTGGGACACAATCGTGAAGACGGTTGTTTGTTCATGGCATGCATGATACAGAGCTTGGAAGGATCGTGTGCTGAGTCCCCGAGAGAGAGAGAGAGAGACAACCATCACCCATTATCAGTCGGGAATGGGACGGAAATTCACTGACTACCTGAGTGAGGGTAGAAAAATGGACATACGGCTGAAGATATCGACCCGGCGTGACTGTCACTGGGTATAAATACCCAAGCGATACTCCTGTGCGGAAACCAACCTTGGGGCAAACCCATTATAAATGTACAATACACTCTGTAATTTGCTTATTGCGATGGCAAGAAAGGCTTCCAAGGTGTCATCAGATGAAAATAAGCACCAAAGTCCCCCTCCCGTGGCATAGACTCCGCCTCTCTCGTAGCATGCAGCAGAATTTCGGCAACCTTGGAACACAATCAAGAACAGGGCCAGACCTTGAAGCTGAATGCCAAATCCAACTACCATACAAATAGCTCTGCATCCGAAAGGAGAGCTAGTCAGGAACCAAATTGGACCCTGAAAATCATCCACGCTTTCTGAGCACAAGTTGATCTGTGTGTGTGGAATGAACAACGGACGCGATACTTGAATATTTGCTAGCATTCCAGTTCACCTGACAAGTAAGTACAAGTAAGTACAAAATCGAGTACTTACCGACATATGTAGATACCTAGCATACTTAACTACTTACTTAGTATATACCTAGGTTAGGTATGTCCCTCTAGATATGCACCTACCTAGGTAGGTAGGCAGGCAGAGGCATATGAATGTCTCAGTAAACAATCTATAGTGTTGTAATCCATCGACAATCGACAATCGACAAACATGGGCGCACGTGCATTGACGAAAATGAGGCGATGAATTGGCACTCACAAAGTCTACTCAGTAGAATTTCCACCTCCGTACTAGGAGAGATTGATGGATGTGTGAAGAGACGGGCAGAACTATAACCATGATCGTACCCATACTGCCATAACCGTAACCTTAAATGCTTTTTGAAGGTTGTGTGGCGTGTGGACTACTATGATGCTACCGCGCATTCTTGGTGATGGACCTTGAGGATTCGTGAGCATAGAGAGAGAAAAAGAGGCGTTGCAGCGGTACCTTATTACTTATATACTTAAGTACTTACTTAATACGTATGTGTTATGTATTTACTAAACCTGAATGCAGGACTGAGTGCGTGCAGAAGCTGCACCAATCAACAACAACAACAAAAAACACACACTGGCAGCCCTTGCAAGGAGCAACGGCAAATGCGATAGACATGTACACAGTAATTGGTGGATGGGACCCGTTCTGGAAATCAAATCTACACATGTACATAGTTCTGATGCAGCTACTATTTCGAATGCTAGTAGATGAACGTTATTAGCTTGTCGACTCCTATCCATAGTCTCAATGCAGTCCTATTTATGACGTGCATAACTACCTATGCAGGGTATGCATACATGTGCACACGTTAGGAAGTTGGAAGTTGGAAGTAACGGCCAAATTACTATATCCGAGCGATATGCATCTAGCCAGAGTACATATGTACCTACTGCATAGTAGGTGCTGTGCAGTAGACTAAATTCAGGGGAATTGCCCACTTAAAAACGGTCATAATGCAATCAATCAATCAATCAAAGGTCTCACCCGACGACTCTCCAGGGGTTGGATAGGTGGATCACCGCCTGCCTGCCGTCCTCCGTCCTCCTCTGTCTCTGTCCCGTCGACCTGTTCTGATTATTATTTCTTGAATGAAATGAAAACAACCTCCCTGCCCCATCATGTGTGCCATGTATGCAGCGCCCTGACCAACCAACCAGCCCGCCCGTCCTTCCGTCCTTCGACACTCAAGGTGACCAAGCTATCTCGATACTTGGTCACAACACTCCTCATAACAACAATCCTGCTGCACTCTTTACCACCTGAGGCCATCACCGAGGTCAGCCAGATAGATCAGATACATTCGTTGTTCGCCTTCATCCCCTACCCTACATATATATGTAGGTACCTACAGCTTTCCTCCTCCTTGCTCCCCCCCACGAAACCCCCCTCGACTCGTCCTCCTGTGCCCGTCTCGGAATGCGGTAGCCCGTTCTGTGTGCTCAGCTCCCTAACCGGACTGAATTTTGATCGCGACCTCGAGTCGACACCGTCTCCATCGCAACCTTCCACCCGCCAAATTTTGCCGCTCTCAACGAGTACCGCCATTTGGTCCTTATGATTAGGGAGCATAAGGTTCCTGCTGGCCCGAGACCAGCTGCGCAATCCCCTTCCCGATCGTGCGTCCTGCCTATGATGAAGCATCTCCACCACCTACCTACCTGTCTACCTCCTTTTACCCGCATGGAACTATGCCTGTGTATACATAAACGCATCGCAGCCTGAGCCGGGATACAAAATCTGCAGCAGCAGTGCTTGATGCGAATATATGGATACTGACTCCGTCTCAATTCAGGTCCAAGGAAAACATCAACCCCACTAGCAAGACCTCGACTCTTCCTGCGCGCGGCCCGATGCTGCATGCCTCCTCCTCCAACAACCACTCTCTTTTCTCCTTTGGTCGGAATGGCGCTGCGACCGACATAGCACCCGATCCTGCCAACGATTCTTTCGACTTTCTGCCATCGGTCAGCTTCGATGACCTCCAGAGCAGCCTCGAGTCTGCCTCTACCGAGTTCAAGCTGACCCAGTTCCCTTCGCCCACCGGTCAGGGGAGCATTCTCGACGACAAACCCCTGATTGACAACATGGCCGGGCAGCAGTCCAACGTCACGCAAAACGGAGGTGCCACCCGTGTCGCCATTCAGCCGAATTCCACGCCCAACACCGCTGCCACGAGGCCGTCGAGATCTGGGTCCATATTGAGGAGGCCGAGCACCTCCAATCGTCAGGCTAGCCTAGGTTCCAATGTGTCGGCATCCTCTAATGTGCCAGATGCCCCAACCGCACCTGCTGCCATGAGAAATCGACGCCAAAGCCACTATCCACCGGTTTCTAATACTAACATTGGGAAACCGCCTAGGAAGTCGGTTGGTCCTGGGGTTATCGAAGCTGACTATGGCGGCAGAGGGACGCAGAAGCGCCGGCCCAGTCTCATGTCCAATGCCTCTGATAAAACCGTTGGTGATACGACTAGGACATCGATAGATCTCGGCAATGCTCAATATGGAGATACGAGCAGGAATTTCACCGCCACTCGCGCTGTCAAGGCCCGTTCTGTCCAACCTCCCCCCAGGATGTCCATGTCGAACAACTTTTCTACCAGCACTGGTAGCAACAGCAGCCTCAACCCTGAGCAAAACAGGCTGTCTAGTGCATTTCCGAGGTCGCCGCGGGGGGCGGGAGGAGGAAACGGCGGCAAAGGCAACACGCCCAACTCGGCCCGGAGGATGTCGGTCATGCCTGGTGTCCATAATTCCCACGCAACAGGTCTCGGTGCAAGAACTATCTCCCCAACCGACGCCCAACGAATGAAGCGTATGTCGGTACATCCAACCCAGAGCTTGAGCCTCAGCCAGGTTGCCAATGCGCCGCCACCTCCAATCGACGTACGTCCTCACTCGCGGTCGCCGTCTATGATTCCCCGCAAGACCTCGACTCCGTCCTCTTCGCGAACCACGCCAGATATGAGCAACAGGAAGTCCTATAGTTCAGGCCTGTCTGTTGCCTCCACGACGAGCTTCAATACTCATAGGACATCGACTGGCTCGGTCCAACGCGGATTCCCGCAGGGCGGTCCAAGTTCCAGGCTGCCCGCTCCAAAAGCCGTGGTTCATAACCCACCTCCGGCTGAGGAGGAGGAGGACGTGCCCCCGGTTCCCGCCATTCCCAAAGCTTACGAATCACCAAAGGAATCCCCCGCCGAATTGTCCTTCCTTGACAAGAGGAAATCGACCTACGGCCTAGACGCGAGCAGTATCCACAGTAATTCAACGGGGACGGTTTCCAATACGCCGTCTTACGAACCCGTGTCAAACGTTCAACGGAAAGTCAGCACCCGGAAACATGCGCCCAGAAAGACATTTGCCGGACCAACGTCGGATATTGACAAGAAACCTAACGTCAACGCATCTAGGAAGAATCTGCAACCCTTACGATTACCGCCACTCAATCTGGGTCCCCTGAGTACTCCTACTGCTGCCAAGATAGCGGCTTTGCAAGATCAGGGTTACGAGGAAGGGAAGTCTAGCTCGACACCCTCGAGGCAGATCGCAAAGACGCCAACTACGCCTATGACTGCCTCGAAGAGCTCCTTCTTCTCGCGTGGTCGTGCCGACAGAGACCCTGAGAAACCAAGTCTTCGAAGCAGTAGTTCTATCCTCCACACCCGAGGAAGTAGTCCGGCAATAGCCGACGAGACAAGCTCCTCGGAATCTCTGCTGGGCGCTTCGACCAAGGATCAGTCTCGCAAACCCACCATTTCCCCATTTTTGTCATCGTCGGTTCCCAAAGGCGGTGATATCTTTAATCTTCACTTGAACAAGTCGAAGACGACAGACGATACCAATCACACGATTGCGATTGATACATCAACAGAAAGTCGGCCCCAGCAGAAACCAACAGGGCCGCGGGCTCAGAAGTCAACAAAACAGGACCGAAAGTCCCCTCCGCCGGTGCCGGGTCTTGAGGAGCCGCCGACACCATCTGCTAAGACTTCCCTGAGGAGAAAACTTAGCCTCACATGGAAGAGGAGTAATTCAAAGGGGAGCAATCATCTTCCCCCTGGATCTATTGAGAAGGCGGTAGGGCAGGCGCGTCAAGAAAGTATGCCACCACCAAAGATCCCTATCTCGGCGAGCATGAACTTGAATTCTATGAAGGCTCCGAGTCCAAGTCACGCTTCGAAATCTTCGGGAACCTATCTCGAATCGAGGCGGAGAAAGAGTTCCGCATCGAGTTTGAACGCTATGACGGCGCAGGAAAAGAATCGAAATGAGAGCTGGATAGGCACCAAGAAAGACGTTGGGAACAGCTCGATGGTCGAGACATCCACCCAGCCTCGAAATTCTTCCATGCAGAAAATCCTACGCCCCCGACCGTCAGTCGCCTCCATCAAACACAATGAGGCATATACTGCAGAGCTGGACAAGGACGACCTTGTTGCCGAGGATGAAATGAAGAAACTAGCGTCTAGGAGAAAGGAGACGGAGCTGGCTGCCCGAACTCTCGATACGCTTCGGAAGAGGGCGACGCCCAAGGAACGGGTCGGTCCACAAGACGCTATCCGGATAGCCATGCTGAATATTTACGAAAGAGGAGAGATCGTTGATTACAGCGACATATATTTCTGTGGGACCCAAAATGCTCATAAAGTCGTTGGGGATTTGAACACCAGCCAGCCCAATTTCGGCTATGATGACGACCGTGGCGACTATACGATCGTGACTGGGGATCATCTTGCGTATCGGTATGAGATCGTGGACGTGCTGGGGAAAGGTAGTTTCGGCCAAGTCGTGAGATGTATTGACCACAAGTCCGGTGTCCTTGTTGCCGTGAAAATCATCCGAAACAAGAAGAGGTTTCATCAGCAAGCTCTTGTCGAAGTCAATATTCTACAAAAGCTTCGCGAGTGGGTATGGAAGGCGTCTTTGCCCCCCCGAGTCGTTGGAGATTGCTGACGCCATTCATAGGATCCTAAAAACAGACACAGCATGGTGAATTTCACGCATAGCTTCTATTTTCGAGGCCATCTCTGCATCTCCACTGAGCTGCTCGACATGAATCTTTACGAGTTCATAAAATCCAACTCGTTCCGTGGCTTCTCGCTCAAACTCATCAGACGTTTTACGAAGCAGATGCTCAGTTCCCTCAACCTCCTCAAGCAGCAAAAGGTCATCCATTGCGACTTGAAACCTGAAAACATTCTTCTCCGGCATCCCATGCATTCCGAGATCAAGGTTATCGACTTCGGTTCAAGCTGTTTCGAAAACGAAAAGGTGTACACTTACATCCAGTCAAGATTCTACCGATCCCCCGAGGTCATTCTGGGAATGACGTACGGTCTGCCGATTGACATGTGGAGTCTGGGTTGTATTCTCGCTGAATTGTATACGGGCGTCCCCATCTTCCCTGGTGAGAATGAGCAAGAGCAGCTCGCATGCATCATGGAAGTCTTTGGTCCGCCCGAGAAGCACCTGATCGAGAAGAGCACGAGGAAAAAGTTGTTTTTCGACTCGATGGGCAAGCCCCGTCTCACCGTCTCTTCCAAGGGGCGCAGGCGGCGACCATCCTCAAAGACCTTGCAGCAAGCCCTGAAGTGCGACGATGAGGCGTTCCTCGACTTCCTAGCCCGGTGTTTGAGGTGGGATCCAGACAAGCGACTCAAGCCCGAAGAGGCCGTACGCCACGAATTCATCACTGGACAGAAGACCTCGGTTCCCGTGCCTAGGACTCGTGAATCTTCGCCCATCAAGCGTCACAACACGATATCGACACCACGACCTCTGCCTGACCCACCGGGCGTCTCGAAAACAGGACAGAGTATTCGTCCAAGAGACGTGAGTAATGCTAGTCCCCAGAAAGTTGGTGCGGGATCCCGGCGAGTTTCTGGGTTCAACGGTCCTACCAGCAACGCTGCGGCCAAGCGCACGAGTACCGGCAATAGTGCCATAGCCCCATCCTCTTTGGGCAACAGCAGCCTCCCTCGTGTGGCTGGCCGAACTGCTAGTGGCAAGCAAGATCTGGCGTCTGCTGGTGCCAATGTCGCCATGAGTCGGCGAGCTTGAACGGACGCTCGCCCAGCATTTGGGTGTGTGCCTCGCGATTTATCCTCTAGATCAAGAAATTGATCATCCGCACTTTGTGGTCCTTTGGGTATTCCCCTTCATCATCTTTCCACAGGCCGAGCTTTTGGCATTGTGCGACTCATAAGCTTGATTTTGGTGCATGGCAAGGCATGACGGGATCACGGACTCCGACACTAATGAGTGCAGATGAGCTCCGTCAGAAGCCCGTGTCTTTTGACATTTACATACTCTTTTGTTCTTCTCTTCCTTGCTATATACCTTTTACTGGGCGGCCGAGAATCCTTTCGACGGGTATTCGAACGATTAATGATTCTAAATCAACAGCATGACGACCGCACCAAACCTCACGATCCCCCCAGAATTGCTCGACCGGTGGGCGTCTTTAGAGTGAAGTTACAGGTCGCAGGGCATGGTTCCTTTCTTCTTCAACTGCATGTACTATACCGTCTTCAAAAATAGATAGGCTTTCAGTCATTGTTCATAGCGAGGAGAGATGCGATAAACTCCATCGGAGATATAGGGGTTACTGCACACTCGCCTTTAAGGCCTTGGGCGCTAGTGGGCGAAAGGCAAAGGTGTGACGCCTGAAAGTTTAATGCTACGGCCTTTCGAAATCCATCCGACATCGCGGAATCAAGAGCAACGTACATCGAAGGGATGTGGGGAGCCAGCCAGAGTCGACGGGCAGAGGCAGGAAAAGCTCGCATCTTGGTGGTCACACCTAGAATACAAATGTTACACAGAGAACTGGAACTCGCTTTCCCATTTGCTTTCCTTGGGCGTTGATTTCGATGTCCCATGCTGAACGATTTTCCGGGGTTCCGAAGGTGGTGTAAACCCAGTCTGTCGACTGTTAGAGCAGGACAGATTGGGCTGCTGCTATCTCCCTGTTTGTTGTCTATCAAGTCACATCTCGATCAGGTATACAGTACTCTCGGTGAAGATACCGAAGGACTACCTACCTACCCTAACTATCCCACGCGAAGTCCTGGTCCAGACAGATCGGGCGCTGATGATGCATTCAACAACTTCAAATCCTCCCAGGCAGTTCAGTTAGGCAGTCCACGGGATCCCTCAGCGGCTTGGGCTTATGGGGCGGTAGGAGCCGCTTCCTCCCCCCCTACAAGGTGAAGAGGGGCGAGTCACCGGGTACGGGGGGCTCCACTCCAAGATATCGATAGAAAGTGGTACGTATGTAATATGTATGCCCATCCTTTATATACCCGCAGAGACGGATGTACTGCCGCTAGACAGCGGCGGGGCTTTCGGGTTTTCTTTCCATATTGGATTGTCTGTATCATCGTACGAGATGCCAGCGCCATAAGTTGGTGACTATATAGGAGTCGCCCCCAAAAGGTCTAGAGGAATCTCACTCACATGTTCGCCTTCCTGATCCGAGGCGGCGAGGTGATAGTCTGGTTTTGGAAAGAGAAGGGGGGGGGGGGGGGGGGTTTGTTCAAAGTTATTGTTGTTCTTGTGCCTCATCCTTTTTTGTGTGCCCCATCCGGCGCTTGTGTGTGTATGTGTGTGTGTGTGTGTGTGTACGCGTCCCCCATGGTGTCGAACGAGCATGACTTGAACATGATGTAGTTGTCTCTGGCTGGACCGGCCAAACAGTACGGAATATACGCCTTACCAAAGACTACTGACGGCATTACTGATGAGTATACGGGTCCTTATCAATAATTCATGAAGCGTCGAGTCAGATCAAGAAGAAACCTGGACAAAGAAGGAGGCAAGGGGAGGAAAGAGTGCGGGTGAGCGACTGTCTGTCGAAGCGAGGGAACAAACAAGACGCTGTGAGGATAGACACCAGGAAAGGGAATAAAACGGGAATCCGGGCTTGACTCGGTCCGGGTATGATTGTTTCAAAGGGCTCCGGCAACAATATGGAGCAAGAGAGGATGGACTCGAGGCCCAAGGCAGACTGACAGACAGACAGATTCCTTCTCTCCTCGACGATCGACCTTCCCGGCATGGTAATTTACCATCCACCGAAATCGCTCACCTAACGGATAACGCCTTCTTGTCAGCATGTAGATCTTTACAGGAGGCGAACTCCCCTGCTCATGATGCCTAACATGTGGCATACCATGCCCACGCGGCGTTCGGGGCCTAAGGGCCACATGGAAGAAGGATCGCTTAGGAAGGCCTCGTGCTTTGAACCCCCACGATGAGAAATTGGGAGAGGGCTGTTGAATTTTATCTGGACCCGTTCAGCTTTGGTTGGGCTAGTATATGCAGACAACACCACTGGCAAGTACGTACCTGCCAATCCTTCAGTAACAGGTCGATCAGTCGGAGAGACCTGGCGGCGATTACCTACGCGGGCGCTCCTGATTCAAGTTTCTGATTCAGCTGTCAGATCGGTGCACTTGTCCTGAAAGAATCCAAGGTGAGGGCCCATGCGGAACTCGTTTGTTTGCCGGCTAGGAAATGGCCCCCTTCTTGATTCCTCCCGTTCTCACTTTCGCCCCCTTTTCTTCAGCTGCCATCTCACCACGTGGCTTGCACGAGGCCTGTAAGGCATGAGACGGTACCCACGTCCCGGAAATATAGCCTGCTTCATCCTGTACAAGCTCACTGCATATAAGTGTGCCTGCTCGGGGTCCGTGTGGGTGGGTATCCCGGATCTCCTTTCCCCCTTTCCGCGCTGGAGAAAAAGGGGGTTGCTTGCCTGCGTTGTTTCATCGCCTGCTGGAGGGGTGTTCTTAGACATATCGATACCGAATAGTTTCCGATGGATATTATGAGCCGAGAACTCTCCTTTGGGGCCTGGCTTGGTCATTAATGTCCATAGTCTACACAAGTGTATGCCCTTCATCGCTCATACAGGCGAAAATATGGCTATATCTATTCGAACTATCACCACGAGACATATTGGCCACGCGTGGTGTCAAGGTGGGTCGCTTATTGTGCCCGTTGAGTAGGTGAGCGCGAGCTAATTTGGCAGAGAACAAACCAGGACTGGCGTAAGGTCTGCTTTCCTGGCCCCTTTTGACGTACGGCAGGTATGGGGTAGCAGCTTCTGGACTCACAGTTCTTCATTCCCAAGCGATAACGTACCGGGTGATATCTTCCATTAACTGTTTTTTTTTTTTAAAAAAAAGAGAGATGGGTCTGGACTATGGGTGCTGACTCCAAACCACTGTGTTCTGGTTGGCTCGTAATTATATCTGTGTATGTATGTCTGCTTACCTTGCAGGGAGCCGGTTGCAACGCTGAACTTTGCAACACAGCTCAAATTAGAAAAGAACATGCCCTAGCCAGCAGGCCATCAAAGAGGGATACTGTGTCCCTGACGACTCCACCGATATCGACCACCCATACAATACATGACAAGGTAAGGCCCTAGTGTCATTCGTCATCGGTGAGTTCCTCGGGCGGATGGAGAAGCTACGTTAGGCAATATACACCTGGCCTTGAAGGACACCGATCTAGCGGGTATCTCAATGCGACAGAGAAGAATGCCAAACCGATGGATAGGGCTGGTGAGTGACTTCGAACTTCCAATTCCGCTCTTTCGAAACTTTGGGGGCGTGTACTAACGTCCCGGAAGGCGGCAATGATGTAGCTCTTTGAACAGTGAACGCCAAGTCACTGACAACCCTTGGGGGCTTGTCTTTTCCCGAGTAGCACTACCAGTGCATAATAGTTGCATATGACCGTTACCTAGCGTACCTGCATGTGCTGCACTACGCACGCGTTGCCGGGAGGGTGGTGTTTCATCCAGTCTGACACCACTGGGTGGTGTCAGACGGCATAAGTGAACAACCGATGACAAGCGTCTCTTGGGTTACGCAAACGAGATAGACGCGATACGGGCGCGGCAAAGATCACCCACAGACTGCCAGGGCCATTAGGAAGCTTTGAGGGAGGCGAGCCTATCAGACGATGGTGGGAAAGGGTACGTGCATGTATATACACTCACACACCAGCTAAGTTCGGAAGTGGTGCCATCAAATCAGACTGGGCCCCGAAGATTTGATCTCTACTGTACCCATCTGGTCCAAAAAAATGCGGTCATGATACTGACAGATATCACATACGCCTCTGGGCCTTCCGAGGCCGCTCCCCGGGAAAGATGGCCTGGGCGGCGCTGAGGGAGGCGACCTCGCCACGCGCAGAACCCAGCGCATAATCCCCAGTGAAGCGATCTCTCTTCGGCGGGCCAGAGCCAGCGAGGACGTTTTTGTGGTAATGTGATTCGATGCGGCAACTTGACCTTGACCGGGCCTTTCATGCGCGGCCCATGGAGCTGTTGAACATACGTCCCTCTCTCCTTGCGAACTAGAATGGCGGTTGACTGGACAAGTTGGACATGTTGCCATCTACTTCAGTGAGTCGTCGAGAGATTAGAGTAGCGTCGGATGGAATATCATGCTGCTGTCTGCCATGGAGGCTGACTTCTGGTACGGTAAGGCCCAGGCTGCATGGTGGTCAGCGGTGAATATTTCACACACATACCTACTTAGGTACACACTGATGACTTCCAACGAGGTGCCATTCTTCGGTGAGGAAAGGGTCAAACCACGGGAATAGTGAAGGTCGACGACAGACCGAGTTGAGGTACAGACACAGGAAGTCGTCCACCACCGGAGGGGAGCAGAAAGTTGTTCATCTGACGATGACGTGCGGTTACGACGGAACCGGAACAATGCTCCTGGTCGCCAAAGCATTACCGGGGGGCCGGGGTAGACTGGAAAATAGGCGGTCGATTTTCACGGCCTAACGGTGGTACCAAAAAGAAAAAGAAAAAAGCATACGAGAGTAATAAGTGATCCATGACTGCACTCTCGTAAGACCCCGGTCCAGCTGATGACGTCTAGTGAGGCATCTACTTAACTATGTAGGCGATTAACGTCGTATCTTTTTTCTTGCTTCTCCTTTTTTTTCTCCTTTCTCCCTCTTTTGTTTGGGTCACTTTCCAGTGGTAGGTGTCCTGTTCGATCGATAGAGTCTCGGGAGGGGGATAGACTGTTAGCATTGGGATATTAAGAAGCGAGAGAGGACATTTGAGAAGAGAACCTTAGTACCGGTAGAGTGATAGTGATGGTCAGGTCAGAGGTCAGATTCGGAGTGGGTTGGAATGGAGTGTTGTTGCCTGGGAGAAGTGCGCAGCAGCACCGGAGTAAGTATAAGTGGGCACCTGCACGCAGCAGAATAATTGTTAGTGACTCCGCCGGCGACGCCGTAGTGGCAGGCTGGCAGGCTGGCAGGTGTGGGAAAATGGAAACAGCGAGCTTCCCCCCTGTCATTGCTGCATGAGCAGGTGGAGAGAGCCCCCAAAGAGTTGAGGCGCAGTCGTCTGGGTGCCACAATTTCGTCACATTTAGGATGTGTAGGTGGCTGGAGATGTGGGTGGAAGATACATACCTAGGTATTCGGCCCCGGGTGAGGCCTAATAATAAAACTACATACATCCCAGTACCGGACATCATGGAGATGGATCGCTGCCGGGATCAGTGGAGGCCAGGCGATTGGACGGATTGCGAGTGAGATGGGCAACAGAATTGAATCATTCGTCTTTTTTATCATCGTCAACTCACTCATTCATCTTCATGAAAACGAAAACGTACCTAGGAAGGTACCTAAGTAGGTAGTGGTCCCTCCGGCCTGAAGCTAGACCCAAGGTGCCTGAGCACACTCACACCGACCCGGTGACCGACCTATGGAAGGTTGTGTCGACGTCAACACGTCAGGCTGACTGAGCGAGACAGGTGGTGCTTCATTTACCTGTGTACCTACCTAGGTAGGTATGCATCTTGACCGGATGATACTCCTTGCCGTGGGATGGGGCAGTGGATTGTAGTAACCACATACCTAGGTAGGCAAGTAGGTACCTGAGATGGACCCAGGACTGTGGAATGGGTTGCGAACCCATCTGCCATCTGCCACCTGTCATCTGCTATCTCCCATCTCCCATTTCCCAATTCCCATCTGCGCCAGGCTGCACCAGGCTGTCAGGTTTATCAAGATCCGATTCGGGAATGATGGGGTGTGATGGTTGATCTGAGACTCTGTTTCACATGTTGATGCAAGATGGCGGAGGCCTGCAGAGTGCCGCGCTGCTGTAAAGTGGTGCTTCTCATTGGGTTGTCTTACGGGCGGGTATGAGGCGAGTCGCATCCCTATCTGTATGTAGCTGTATGTAGGTGCATGCAATGATCACCCTCCCTACCGAGTTATGGACCTACATGTACTCTGAGGAGTACCCAGAGGTTTATAGTTGTCCGTACGACGGCCAATAGTCACACAAGTCGACGGGTGCAGCCCTACAAGACGATTCGGACGATCTATCTATCTTTATGACTTGGAAGAATGCTGCTATTCTGCGGCACAGGTATCGTACCTAGGTAGGTATGAATGAATGCATGGATGGATCCCCTGCACGCCCCCTTGGCCATAGACGGACGCCGTGTTTCCCAGGTTGACACTGATCAACCCAATTCAGGGTCAGTCACCCCGGGGACAATCAGTGGCAAAACCGGACGAAGCACGGGCGGGCCGGCCTATAGCGTAATTATTGACGGGAGCCGGACGACGTGATCGCCTTCGGGATGTTCGGGGGTACGATAGATAGAGAAGAGGCCAAAGTCGACCAACGACAGCCGGAACGGGAAGATCCTTGGGTAACAAATACATATTGACAGGACAGTGATTCATATCTACTTATATTCCGCTCCAACAGTTTAAACGCTCCTGCACGTAAGACAAGAAGCGGGAAAAGAAGGGAAAAGACTCGCATTGGCTGGTTTTCGTCAACCCGGTTGATCCCCCACTACTTGTTCACTTACACTTACCTACCTAGGGTACTTAGGGAGTTATATTATCTGTCAGTACATACATACCTACCTAGGTACCTACCTAGGCTACCTACCTACATCCATACTATACAGTACCTGACCTACCTTATGGAGATACCTACTTAAGTACTTACTTCGGGTATGTTATATATGTTGATGGATATTTGAAGCAATCTCCGTGCTATATCCAGTTGGCCTGTGTAATGCGTGACTGACGGGACTGCGGTTCGTTGTACATTCGAATGTCCTTTCTTCCCTCCCTCCAATCGACGCTGCCCAGGTGCCGAGGTGCCCAGGTGGTAACCTTGGAAAATAGCCCGGCCGGGTTTAGTGAACACCCGGTCGCTACGGAGTACATGGATGTGGGCAATGTCACCACCTCGGCCGTTACTTTTAGTACAACCATCAGCCCTGTTGCACTCCACTTCCACCGCTGCACAGGAACAGGGGCGGTATGACTCTTTCGTCCAAACTACATGAAACTATTGCATACCGACTTCGTACCTACCTACCTGGTAATATGCATCACCACCAGCAGGCAGGACGATATGACGCCAAAGCCTACGGAGTACCTTGGATACTTTTGATATCTGGCTTCCCTGAAGTCCTTTCCCCTTCGGCTGGGAGAAGAGGCGAACAGGCGAACAAGCGAATGAGCGAATGGAGGGCCCAACCAACTGGATGGGATGGGCGGACGGGTGATGTGACCGACGCAAGCAAGCTACCAAGCAGCCAATTTCTAGCAAGCAACGAACGGGCTGCGTGCATATCGATCCCTGGCTTGCCCAAAGGCTGCAGCAGCGACCTTTCACTTTTAGTATGCGGGTACCTAACAGACATTGAAGATCTGCTAGGTAGGTAGGTTGAGTACTTAATCACATACCTATATGTAGGTAAAGGTACGAGGTAGGTAGAGGTAGGGATTGTGGATACCACCCAGGGTTACTTTTACATACAGTCTACTAGTACGAGATACCCGTAACGTACGAAATATTTGTGCTCAATTCCGCATCTTCTTCGCTTCGTTCGCTTCCCAGGTTCCCTCTGCCCTTGCTCTGCCCTTGCTCCGTACAACATTCATTCAACTTCCGTCTACACCCCCCACTATTTTCCCTATTTTCCCTCCCTCATCCCTCTGCTCTTCATCCGCTGCCCGTCTGCCCGCTTCTCTTCACCATTTCTATTCCTGACTGCCCGAAGAACGAGTTGCTTATTATTGGACTGCTCGGGTCAAGTCGCCTGCCTTCCCGCCCGCTTCCGCCTCCACTGCCTAAGGTTACCCAGGTAGGTAATACTATGTACGATGGATAGCTGTGCCGGCCTTTGGACACCATCCATCTCATTCGTAGGTAGTCCCGTCCCTTTACTCATCATCCGTACCTACACCATACACCATACACCAGCATACACACGCCCCATGGGCTGGCTGGCTGCGCATCGTTGCTAGGCACCTGCTCACAACTGCGCCCTCTTGCCCTTGTACCATCAACCTCGAGTCCAAGTCCCTCCTGCAGCACTGGACACCCGAATCTGCGAAACTCATCGAACCGGGCCCTGTCAGATTCTGTCGTCACTTGCCCTGTTCTACTGTGCTGTGCTGCCTTCCCTGGTCGCCGTCTTCCTTGTCCCCCATCCCCCCATCCCCCCCCTTCCGATCTAAGTCTAAGAGGGCTCAGCACCATGTACCTCCCCAGGCTGCCAACCTATAAGGCTACGATGGGCTTCCGCCTCGATATCCGCCGGCATGGCCCTTCGACTCATCAGTCATCTGTCTACACTCGCTTCTCATCCTTATCCTCTCGTTCTATTCTCTCGGCCCCCTTCCCTGCCTGGCTTTATAATTCTTTCCCGTTTCCCTGTTGGCCATCGTTCTTGTGCTTGTTTGTTACCCTCATCTTCTTTGCAGCTACTTTCCACCTTGTGCTGTCATCCTTTCCCCTTTCAGCCCATCAGTCACTCGCTTGCTCTCCTCTCTTCCGAGTTGGCCACTTAAGACACGCCAAACCCCAGCCAGGCAAGCAGAGAACATACACCAGTACCACCCTATCTTCCTTGTCATCCCTTCTCTCGCCCATACCAACCAGGGCTTCATCCCATCTTCCCGACCCTTTCAACTCTCGCCACCGTTGTTGCGGACAACATGTGCCTCCAGTTAGTTGAGGTATACTCAGTGTGCCGCTGCCTCTATTATCAACATGCCGTCGACCGCTGTGTTGCCTATGGTCGACCAGGCCATGGCATCACCAAGAGAACCCTATTTGTGGGACATACCTGCCAGGAACACTCCCAGACCAGCAGCTACGGTTCCTACACGGCAGCCCAGACCTATTCCGACTCGGGCTATCACAGTGGCCATTCCACCAGGGACTCCCATCGTCGATACAGATGAAGGGTCTTGTCTTCGATAAAGGGTTGCTGTGCGTGGCAATCTCAACCGTTGTTGGCTTTTGGTTTCAGTGACTGGGTCTCCTATCTTTATTCCTTCAGACCGCGGCGAGCCAATTGGTCACCATCCCGCCGACCTTCACAGCTCTCAGTGCTTCTGGTCGGGCACGACCGTATCATGTCGACCTCGGCTCCTCCCGCCCTCCGTTGAGTAAGGGACGAGACCTGGAGACTCCCGGGCGTGTGATTCAGATTCAGTACCCAATGACGCTGCGATGTCACGCTTGCAAGCATACGTTATCGAAGACACCAAGGAACGAACGAGTCAGGTTTCTCATCAAATTACCATGACACGGCCCATGATGGATCCATCTCTGATCATCTGGGCCTCGCGATAGCCCCTAAATACATTCTGGAACGATGTTCAAGACGCGCGGCGACGGATTGGTTAAGCGGAGCTGCAATTTTTCTGTTCGCCTGCCCAGCACACTGGGCTCGTCTCATTCTCTACCTTCAGTTAATGGTCTCAGCACAGCGCGGGCGAAGGGAAACTCATGTTTTGGGGCATTAGGGTTAGAAGGGCACACAAAAAGAGGCAGGATTCTATCTAACGATAGCCTGGCAGACGCTTCTCCGTTGTACGACGATACGTATGACTCATGACAAATCATCGTGGCGGAGAGGTCTGACTGGACCTAGGCTGGGCGTTTTTCTTATTTTTTTTCTCCCCTCCTCCTCTGTCTCTTATGATCATATACGCGGTATTCCAAGGCGTGGGACTATGCATTGGAACGAGGGGCGGGATATACCAGGCGTTGGTTGGCTGGGACATGATTCGGCATTTCACGATTCAAACTCTTGGGGGTCATCTTTGGTCCCGACTCCTCCACTCACTTCCATCTCGTCCTTTCCGGTCTTGATGCGATGGCTACTGGCCATGCTCACTCTCGGCACCCCCTTTCAACACTTTTTGGAAGTGGTTCTGGACGCTCTTCCCATTCGGTTTTTCTTCCTTTTTACTGTGTGAACTCCTCCAGGCTGGTCTCTATAGGACATGATTCACCTGTCTAATGCTGCTCGGGTAGCAGCCACATACCATCACTACCTTCACTGCCTGGGCTTGCAGCTAGCTGGGCCAGGGCGCGAAAATTTTTGGCAATGGTAGAGTGAACTGGTTATTTCGCTCGACTATGGAAACGGGTTTTAGGAACCCAGGCTGCTGGACACCTCCAAAATTCTGCCTCATTAATTGTTTCTACAGGCTGTACCTCATCCGGATATGACGTACACTGGTTCTGATGGAGAACTACCTCAGTTAGCTAGACCAATTCTCTCAGCGAGATAATAAATATAGGGGGGGAACGCAGGTGCCGGGGAGGTCAAATAGATAGAGGCTGCAATTAACATTTTATGGAATACAACAGTGTTCGTTTCTAAGATTTTCGAATATCGTGATTCAACTGTCAAAGCAGGTGGCTGATGAGATAATCGGCAGATCGACCCGAGATTATTAATCCATATTTCCAAGCAACTTACAAATCCAAGCACCAACGCGGATGCGGATACGTATGCGTATCTAGGTATGCGTATGGGAAAGCTGTATCTGTCGAGTTTACGATACTGATGTCATATTATCAATAGGCCAGCAGGCTGCAGAGAGACACCGCCGGACGGTAGCATTTCCCTTGCTGATGCCTGGCCAGCACGAACCGTTAATGGCCACCTAAGCAGATATCACTTTTCTTTTGGATACTGGCGCACTACACGGGATGTACATCGCGCGACTGTGGTTGTCTCCTGGACCCGTCGCGTGCGACATATCGTCATCGGCAACGGGATTTAACCGTGGGTGACTGGCGCATTTGTCGTGTGCCCTCGACGAAAGAAGCACCGGTAGATGGTTCCCAAAAACTTACATATCAATCCCGAGTCTAGGTGCCTAGATAGACATGTAGCGCAGTCGCTTGTTTTGATCATGATAATGATGATGTACAGCACGACTGGCGGAAGCTCGGGACGGAGCCTGAGTGTGTGTATCATATCTATGTGCCAATCCCACAACATTGAAGCTGAGCCGGTGGGGGAGGGGTGGAAGAGCTTCAACAGCCGCAGCGAACTGGCGGGTTGGCAAGTGAGGCCACCGGGTCCCAGGGAGAAGGACGAGGTGAGGTGAGATGACGACCCTGTCGAGGGTAATTATGGAACGACTTGCACCATAGGGAGTCTGACATACTGCGGAGTACGGATATAGCCTCCTATCACGAACCACATGAAGGGGCGGCCCCCTGGTTGGGTACCACCAAGCCACTCAGCCGCGGCGGGAAACGATAGGCTAGCAGCGGTCCCAGAGATCAGGAACCCGTTAATGCAGGCTGCTCGGCCGGCACGCACGTCAGCAGGGTAGCTTGTCAGGATCATACTTAAAGTCTTCTCGGTACATACGTACACACTTAGAAAACAACCTAAAACTAACCTGGCGATAGGGATGCAGACCTACATGACCTAAATAATGGCTCAATCACTTTTGAGACTGGAGGGTATTGTATGTTGGGTATGTTAGACTACTACCTACATCCATGGATATGTATGTAGGTAGGGATATCTACATAATTGAGCAGATGGTTAATATGAAGGATCCAGAATATCTCTATCTGAAATACCCCTTCCAGGTACGAAGTCTTCTTGACTGCCTTTAAGTAAAGACGATTGGGAAACCGCCGTTCACAGTCTTACCTTATCATGAGCCCGAGGGGTTTCCGCCATCCACAGGAAGTGAATAACTACACAACAGTCTACCTTCACCCAGTAGGTAGATAAAACACGCATAGAAATATTTTGTAAATACAGACAACATTGAAGTTCTAATCCCTACTTAAAGATCCTACTTGTTCGGACATCCCCCGTCCCTCCCCGCTACCTCGTCTGTGTCTTTTGGTTCTTCTCCGGGGCGGGGGGGGAGGGGGGGCATCATCTGCCCTCCTGCTTACTCGCTTATCTGCATCTGACAACGCCACCAAGAACATGAAGCTTATTAGCCTATCAAGGAGCTTGGAACTTGCAGCCCAGACAGACAGAAGGACGGACAGAAGCACAGGCAGACACTACATACTGCCGTAGGGTACGATGCAAGGTACAACGCAAGCTACCACCTCGGTATGTGTAAGCGAGCGGTTGTTGGAGAAGTTGCATGTGTACATGCCCCTGAGGTTTACTGGCTGTTTGCCGATATGTCCCGTTCACCCTGACTTGTATGGGGTTTGAAAGCATCAAGAAGGAGATGTTCACATATCTACGACATGGACCGGCTGGACGCCCATGTTACCAGAATGAAGTTCAGTGATCTGCCCATGGATGTGCAGGAACAAGAAGGGGAGGAAAACTGGCTTTGGGGCAGATTGAGTGGGAAAGCGGCTGGATAATGTGCATACATATGATATAAAAAAAAGGCGTGTTCTTGATTTCACCAGGCAGGGTCCATGTCCGCATGACTGATTGAAACGGTTGGTTGGCACCCCAGCCATACTAGTACTGGAATCCAATGACCCCATAGTAACTTGAAGATGATGCATTAATGTAAGGCAAAGGGAGGTAGAGAAAGAAAAGAAGACGTCGTCTATCTCTCATCTCTGTGGCTCGGAATCGTTCCGGCTTCAGCATTCCCTTCCTTGCATGTACCCAAGAGTAGCAGTAGCCTCCTCATGAATGAGTGACGAGACAATCTAGCGGAGAACGATCCTTTCGGTAGAGGGTGAAGGGCAGATGCTGGGTTGTATACTTGGACGTAGCACAACCCCATCCCCTTCTTAAAACCTCAGCCTATGGCGCAGTTCAATGAGCCCCAAAGTTTGGAGAGGGGGCCATGGTATTGACCAGTCATTGGTACAATTGGGCGTTGGTCGTTGGTATCAATAGGCCGGAACCGGGCCCCGAGGCATGTGAACATGCCTCAAGCAGCAAATATACTTACCCCTTTCTTGGCTTACCGAGAGAAGGGAGCCAAGGGAACCAAGGGATGTCCCGCAGTCCAGGTGGCTGGCTATATGAGGGACAGTCCTGAAATAACGAGATCCAGGGCAGTTTAGTAGTTTGCGCGGCGATCGAGCTCATGCAGACTGAGTCTGGGGTAGTGCAGGTTGAAACCGTACATAGATTGCAATTCATACAAAGAATACTGACATGTGATCATGACAGTGAGAAATATATTCGTGAAGATTACTATACTAAGATCACTACATATTTCAGATCTCCGATACAGGATGTAAGAAAAAAGGGGGATGTAATCAGCAGCCTGGTCAATACCGTACCCAGGACCTGAGAATAAAGCAGAAGATAGGGGCAAGTTTAATTGTGCATCTACAGAAAGAAGTATCTAAGCATATATCGGATTATGTACCTAGGTAGGTATATGTCCCTATCGTGTATGTTAAGTAAGGATTACTTGAAGTTTAGGAGGTAACCACCACGCTTAAAAGGGGATGCTTAATGGCCTGTGCACCAATCACCAATCTTAAGCGCGGCCCCACCAAAAACGCGGTCAATCTCAACGTTGCCAGCTGCAGCAGCACCAAAAGCGCGTCTGTCTCGAGCATTGGAAGCGAGAGAGAGTCACTCACCTGGCACTCTCCACCTGGGCAGCTTCCCAGCCAACAACTACCAACAACCAACAACCAACAACCAACCTACCTACTGACGACCACCTTGACAAATCGCCAACTCAGCAACCTTGGAAGTAACTTACAGCAAGCAGATTGGTAACGCTACGGTACATCCCCTGGAAGGTTCTCACTATCATTCTTTCGGGTGTCTCACAGCAGCTTCCCACCGTCATTAACATCACTACACCCCGAACCTGGCCATCCTACATACTTTGTACCTACCTGGGTAGGCAAGTAGGTAGTAGATACCTACTGATCTGGTGTGTCGTGTGTCGTGTGTTTCTAGCAGATATGGCCCCCGCGCCCGGTCAAGTCGCCCTGGTGGAAAGGGGCAAGGTCCTCTACTCCGAACAACACTATGAACAGGCTGCCACTCTCTTCAATCAAGTGAGTACTCAACATCATGCTCTGCATCCCGATAGCTGCTGACCCACATCGTATAGGCCGTCGACGCTTGCTCCTGTCGTCTTGGCTCCCGGAACTCCACGTGTTTGTGTAAAACACTCATTCCTGCCATTGAGAAGCAGTCTCTGAAGAAGGAGCTGAAGAAGCAATGCATCTGCTCCGCTCGCTCCAGTACACGTTGCCCTGATCCAGCCCATCTTAGCGCTCTGGATTCACTTGCCGCCATCCAAGAACAGCAGCGCCAATTCGATCGAGCTGCAGTCTACGCCGAGCAGATGATCAATCTTTCACCCAGGGACCCCAAGGTGACTGACTATGCCTTCTCCTCGTTTAGAAGACGCTCACCTTACAACATACTGACCACCAACAGGGATACCTCCGTTTGGGCAAGGCCTTGCGACTGAAGAAACAACACATGCTTGCCTATCTTACCTACGACCAAGGAATCAGCCTCGTCAGTGAAAAAAGCCCCGCCCATTCGCTTCTGACCGTAAGTGCCCCAATGCATTCACAGCTCGGCAGTTCTTGCTCACCACATTTCAAGATGCTCCAGGAACAAAGGCAGAAGATGAAATCTCTGATCAGAAACGACCCCGTGGCCAAACTGCCTCTCGAGCTTGTAGTCATGATCTTCACATTTGTCGACTTCCCGAGCTTGTGGTAGGTCATTTTTGCCCCGTCGTCTAACATCGCCCACTCCTGCTGACTCTTACGCGAACAGTCGTAGCCTTCGCGTATCCAAGAACTGGAAATCATGTTTGACTGCCGAGGATTGTCATGAACTTTGGCGCCGTCAAGATTACCATTTCCGCCAAGTCAGACACAGGTACCCAGTTCGTGTCAGCAGCATACGATCGTACGCCGCCTTTGCTGGGTACCAGGTGACCGACTTGTGCATACACGACTGTTCCCGCTTTGACCTAACTGAATCCAAGTTCCAATTGATCCTCCGCCTCTGTCCCAAGCTCAAAAATCTCACTTTACTTGGGAACAGTCGACGTCTCAAAACCCATCCGCCTGATTATCTCCGCAATAATCCGTTGCCCATAACGAAAATTCCCAAATTAAACCGTCTCTATGCAGGTTATGGTGTGGAGCTCGGCCCAGCTCTTCTTTATACAATCCTCATGGCATCGAAAGAGACCCTCGAAGAACTCTTTCTGTTCGATGTACTTCAGGGTCCTGAATGGCCGTACACTGAATGGCCACCCCTCCCGAAGCTCAAGATACTCTGTCTTGCTAGTCCAGCTACCTATGGCTTATTTCGCCTCAGTCTAGTAAGCAGCTCCCGGCGACACTTGCAAGATCAGTAACTGACATGCACATGTGCAGGACGATATTAGAGCCACCAGCCCGAATGTGGAAGAACTGTGGCTCGACGAGATTGCATTTCTCCCCGATGATACACCAAGACCGTGGAATAGACTTCGAAGTTTGTTTATTGGGTCTAGAAAGTCTGGCTCAGGCCAAGGCCAACCGCTGCCGATGGTTTGTGTGACTCACAACATACGCGAGCTATACCTGACGAATGTGACTGAGCCAAATCTTCGCACGATACTAACAGACCCGGAAAGTGATGGGAAGCTGATAGGCCCCGTAAGTATGATCTACAATCCCCGATTAGAACAAGCCATCCTGACTATGATGCCCAGTATGCACCGGTACCGCTTGTCGAGCTGGGTAACCTTGAAAAGATGGGACTGTTGGAGTACAGGGACCCAATCAGTCGGGAGATGTTTGAGACTTTGATTCAACCAGGTATCATATCTGAATCCTTGACGGAGCTCGAGCTCCGCCCTTTCCCGTTCGCCCACGTCGATCTCACGGACCCCGACATGGGCTGGTTCAAGAGCGAAAGCATTACCATGCTAAGCGTTACCGGGCTTTCTGCCGAAGCTGGGCGATCCATCAAGAACGCCGACGACACATTACTCAATCTCGTTGATCGATTTCCCAACCTTGTCTGCCTGGATATCGACCGGGAGAACATAGAAAACGCAACACTAGGCAAGATCGTGAGGAGAGGCGTCCGCACGATCTACCACCTAACCGGGTACCTCAGAGACGAGGTTAAGCACTGGGCGGCCAAGGAGTACGGGGCCAAAGTCATGAATGGGCCATATCCGCACAGCCCGGCGCAACATCCCGATCGCCATTCTGTCCAGCGTAGACTCAACCCGCCTCTGCGCCGGCCATATGACCGCTAAATGAGGAGAGTCTAACTCGCTGGGATCAGTACAGAACTGGGATGAAGGTGTGAGTTACAGTGACACGTTCAATGGGGTATGACAAGACACTCCACACTTCACTCAAAGCATGCACGATTTATTCCACTTGGTTTTCTAGTGATGCTTTGTAAATGATACTTGCTATTCGGCATCATGTGAAGCCTGCATGATAACCCACTAGATAGAAGCCGAGGCGAGGCAAGTCATGAACCAAGCAGTTTTTGATCTCAGCATAGAGATAGGTTCTCGGTAACAGATTTACCGGTCTGGTCATGGTCGGAAAGTTCTCGATAGCAGAAGCACGGCCCGTGGTTCACCGGGGTATCTGGCTACACACACTTTATGTGCATAGAAAATCAATGCTCGACACAGACCATCCCAAGAAGAATGGGATCTAATGTGGGATGAAAATAGGGCATAAGTACAGGGACTTGTCTGGTCACATCCTACGAGGAAGGTCGAGCCAAAAGAACGAGCGGGAAACATGCCGGCGTGCGGGCGATCCAGGTTGCTGGCTCGAATGACCTTAGTTGCCCTTGCCAATAGATAGAGAGCAATGCCAAGTCATCCTTGCAACAACGAGACAATCTTGTTTCCTACGGCAGGCATTATGATAGTTACTGACCAGTGACCCCAGATGATGAGAACAGAGCAAGACTGCAATTTGCCATGAGTAGGCCAAAGGATCAAGCACTTGCGGTCTGGCCAAACTTTCATCTCATAGAATATGGATATACCCCTGAAGACACCCACCCCCCCTTTTTATCCTAAAAAGTGGTCTAGATCCCTTCCTCCTCCGCCGCCGCCACCACCACCACCACCACCACCAGCAGCATAGAGATATAGAGGGAGGGAGAGGGGAAATAAAAGAGAAAAGAAAATCTTGCCCAATAATCCTAAACTCCTCATTGCTAGCTACCCTTTCGGGATCGTTACCGCTCGTCCGTCATCTTTTCCTTCCTTCTACGCCCTCAACCCATCCATCCATCCATCCATTCATCCATCCATCATTTCTTCGATATACAACGTAGGAAAACCCCCCGTAAAATGTCGCGCAAAGTCGTACCCCCTAGTACTACCACTACTACTGCTATTACAAACGTATTATGCCTCTAGGTTACTGGTTTTTTTCTTCCTCGACGGTGCCTTGTATCAAGCTTTCGAGCTCCCAGGGGTTCAAGGTGCTCCGCCGCCGCGAGGCGACCCTGCTCGTCCGACGCTCGCGCTTGCGTTTGGCCTTGGCCATGTCCGCGTTCAGGTCGGGCTCAGCGTCGTCATTGTGGTTACTGTTAATATTATTCATAAGGCGGGCGGATCTTCTTCTCTTGGTGTCGTGACTAGGACTGTGTCCTAGGGCGAGCTCGTCGACGTCGTTGTCGCTGTCGTTGTTCTGCAGTCTGGGGCTACTAGCTTCCACGTGTGCTTTTTTCGTGGCTGCTACCTGCATTGGGGGGAGCGAGGAACTGGAGACGACGGGCTCAGATGGGCCGCCTTTCTTGACGGGGTCGACCGAATCTTCTTCTGGAAGAGGCGCAGAGGTTGACGACACGGCCTGCCCGTTCTCCTCTATTGTAGAGACCGGCCCCAGGTTTGGTGTACGACCTTTCCGTAGAGCCCGGAGTTTCGCCCGCACGCGAGCAGCGTCCGCGTCACGCTCTGATGCTGCTAATTTGGCGGCGATGGTATCCATAGTAAGAGGGCTCTGCTGCGGTAGTGGATTGTTGCGACGAGGCAGGCGCGAAGATCCCGCAGGCCGTACTGGCGATCGATTACGTACCGATTGTACTGTTGGGGGTTTTGACGATGGACGCGTGACCCTTTGCCTTGTTGTTTCGGACTGGGAACTGCCGTTGGACGCCGTCCGCTGCCTTGCTTCTGCTTGGGCTGCTGGCGCATTAGGAGACGATTTGAGAACCGGCCGCAAGGCCTGATTTCCGGCCTTGGACGATGGTGGAGGTTCGCGGGCAGGCTGTTGCTTCGTTTTTCCCTCGGTCCGTCGTGCTGATGTTGAGGGTTTTGAGAATAGCTTTCGTGCAGGGTCCGTTTGTGAAGGTCTTTCGCCTGATCTGCCAAACAGAGGGCTATCGTACGAAGCAGCCGAGTTGGAAGGGACTTGGTCCCTCGACTGCGAAGGGGACTGCGCGTGTGGAGGCGGTACAGGTGCCTCATCCGCTTCTGCAACTGCTAGGTCCCACGTGTCCTCTTCGACTATCGTTGTAAAGTCCCCATCTCTCTTCTGGTACGACGGCTTTCTGTCGGGCTCTCTCTTTCTATTGCCCGACGAATATGAGTCCTTGAGCGGACTTAACTGCGGTGGCTCTGGGAGAGGTGGCGAACCCATAGACGTAGCTGTAGACTCCTGCAAAACTTGGATATTAGGTTCATCGATGTCGAGCTCCTCGATATCGATATCATCCTGGAAAATGCTAGATCCAGAGTCCGAATCATCATCTTCCTCGACCTCGTATCCAGGAGCCGGTACGAGATGTAATGACTCGACGGGACTAGGAGATCTCGGCCCTGGCTGTTCACTCTGGGCATGCGGGAGGCTTTCGCGCTCCATCAGCGGTCGCGTCCCCTCGACAGCCACCTCTCCTTCTTCTTCCTCTTCCTCTTCCTCTTCTTCCTCCTCTTCTTCTTCTTCTTCCTCTTCTTCTTCTTCTTCCTCTTCTTCTCGAACGCAGGAAAGCCTCATGGGTTCGACGTGAGCGGTCTCTTGGACGTCTCTGACACGAACCGGACTCAGGCTTAAACCCAATCGCAGGTCATCCATATCAACTGTTCTGCCACTAGATAGCATACGCTTTCGCCATCCGTCAATCATGTGCACCGCGTCCCTCCAGCGGTCTTCCATAGTCTCTAAGCCGGCACGCAGGCGGTTGATAGCTTCGTCGCGGAACTCAACTTCTTCGATGGGCACGAATGACGGATTCGTGAGGATGGTTCTCAGGTGCTCGATGATGGCCTCGACTTCGTCAGCGAGCTCCTGGGTACTCTTCTGGGGAGCCGCTGCGACCTCGCCGTCGTTTGACTCGGCAGCCTCAGTGCTCCGTTCCAGGCCGGTCATTTCCCTGAGCTCGTTGACGATGCGCCGGACCAGGCTGAGCAAGGTCTCGTTCTCCTCGCTCAGGCCCCGGGCTAGCTCAGTCAGGAACTCGTTGGTCTCCATGCGCAGACTGTACCCTTGATCGGCTGTAGCGCCGGCGGGGAGGCCGGGGGCAGCTTCGTTACCAATCTCACCGGATACGCTGATGGTCAAGATATCTCTGCTCTTCCCACCGCCCCGCACTCGGCCGGCATCCGCGACGGCTTTCTTCAGGTTATCGATCTGGCGGTCTCGCTTGCGCACCTCATTGGCGCATGCGGAGCGGGACTGGGCGACGAGGGACTTCATCTTGGCAAGTTCTTCTTTCAACTTGTGCATGTTGTGCTCGGCGGTCTTAAGCTGATTGCGCATGGCGCGTTCGGTGGCGTCGGCGCCGTCGAGCTTGCGCTGGGTCTCGGATAGCCGGTCGCTCTGACGCGCAAGCTCGGTGGTTTGGCGCTGGGATTCGGTACGTAGAGATCGTAGGGTGGTGGAGATAGACTCGCGCTGTTCGGCGTCTCGATCACGGCGCAATATCAGATCGTTCACGACGCTCATGACCTTGCCCATGGTCGCGTGCAGGCCGCCGTCGCCAGCTTCGGGGCTTGCGAAGTCGATGTTCTGGCCATCGCGCAACAAGCCACGGGACAGGAGCTGATTGTTGATGTAGAGCGACGCTGTGCGAAGATTGTCCGAGTCTATCATGGCTGTTCTCTTTCTTATTTCTGCAGTAGTGTCTGGCCGCGATCGTTTGGCATGTACCCTAGGTACCTAGGTATGTAGAGGAGAGTAGTCTGGCTGTCTGGGTAGGAGGATGTAGCAAACCGGGCAGGGACAAGGTATTGAGAGTGTCTGTCCATGCATTCGGGCAATGGGATGAGATGGGATGGGATGGGATGGGATGCTATTCTTGTTATGCTTGAGATCGTTGTTGCTTTCTGTCTTTCCGCGCGCCAGTGCAAGAGTTAGGTAGGTTAGGTGTTGGTCGATTATCAGTCAGTTGCAAAGAATGTTGTTTTGAAGATGCCAACCGTTGCTACAGTTAGTTAGTACTGTATCCTTGTCAAGCCCCTCCTCCGACCTGATAGGCTGCTGGGCGACAGCAACTAAAAGTAAGTAAACAAACCCAGCCCAGCTTGATCTTATCTTATCTCCGAATTTCGTCTAAGTTTACGCTTCTGGGCTACATGTCACATTCCCCCTTTTATAACCCCCTTTTCTCCGACAGTCAAATCTGGCGGCATATAATAATTGATCTACACGACTCTAGGTATATGTTTGTTCATAACAGCATCGAGCCTATTCTTCTCGCTAAACAGCATTTGGCTCCTCATTTTGTGTTTTACTTTACTTTACTTTACTTTACTTTTCTTTTCTTTTTGGAAAGGGCATCCATCTTCTATTCTCAAGTCATGATACAACCCTTCCCATGATCCAAACCCGGATCCCTCTTGTTTTCCATCTCAGCCCATTCACCTCACTAAGATAGGTTGGCTTCCTCAGGAGTGTCAACACCACCGCGGATGCGTCGGTGTGCTTCTTGTTTCTCTGCATCTGTCACCTCGTTGGCGTCCTTACGCATATCAGGCGTGAACTGTGCCATATCGGGCGAATGCCCAACAGACATGCCTGCTCGAATCTGCCACGTGAGTTAGCAAGATCTCGTACAAAGAAAAAGAAAATGTAAAGAAGCTCCACGGGGCAGGAAGAACAGAAAAACACCTACCAATGTCTCTAGTGCACTATTCGAGTTGTCAACTAGATCGTCGTCATACACCATCTTCCCTTCCTCGAACAGCACAACTATGGTGCTGCCACCGAACTTGAAGTACCCGAGCTCTTCCGCCCGCTTCACTTGCTCGCCTTCCCTCCTCGTGATCACGGTGCTCCCCACCATCATGGCACCTACGCAGATCACCATCACCCGACCATGGTGTTCCGTGTCGATTGGGCATATCACCCGCACATTCTCGCCATACACATCGAGAGCCGACCGGATCGCCATCGGGTTGACGGTGTAGTATTCCCCTGCAATCAATTTCGGCTTGCGTAGGATCCCATCCACGGGAATATGGAAACGGTGGTAATCCTGTGGCGCAAGTCGGAAGATACCTAGTGATCCGTTCTTCTCGTACCGCTTGGCATCTTCGGGGTACGCATTGCCGAGCAATCGCTTGATCGAAAACTCCCGACCCTTGACCCATATCTGCGTCGCGGCGTCTACTGTGTTGAAGACAACCGAACGGCAGTCGGCAGGCGATACGATAATATGCGGGTTTTCTGGCGCTGAGCAGGGACGGGCTTCCGGCTTCAACGCACGGTAGAAGAACTCGTTGAAATTTTTAAACTCCTCAACTGGTAATAGAACTTCAGACATATCCAGCTGGTGAAAGTCGATAAATGGTTTGATCTGTGACTTGGAGGCCGGATCCTCGAACTTTTTGCCCTGTTTAACGCTCAAACTCTTCAGGAGTTTACGAACTGGTTTGAAGTAAGTCAATGTCCGCCAAGACGTAGCCGACAACACTTACTTCGCTTGTTCTCCATATCCTTGGACTTGAGGCCCTTGTACAGGAGCCGAATGCCCAATCGGACGTACACGCTCATCTTCTCTTCGTTGATCTGACCCGTCAGACGGTCCTGGACCAGGATGTTGGCAGAGTTGGCACCAAGCTTATATCCTCCATACGAAATCTTGGTGACAACTTTCGAATACCATTTCCGCTGCGCTTGGCTTGATGTGACGAAGCCACCCATCATGATCGAGTTGACCTGGCGCCAATCTTGGCTTGCACACGTCGCAATGTGCGTGATGATGTCGGCATCCTTCCGCTTATTCAATCGGGGCTGATGACATATGGGACATTCCCTGATCTCGACCACGTGCTCGTCGCCACTGTCAATATTGAGGTCGTCCCTATCCAACGTCTCACCTTCCTCCCCGGGCGTACTAAGATCGGGCACCACGATGGTCGAGCTGCCGGAATGGCCTTCTTTGACGCTAGAATCCTCAGCACTCAATGTGAAGGAACCCTCCTCTGATGGGGTTGCTGAGGTAGTACTCTGCCCCGGAACATGTAGCATATTCTTGACTTTGTCAGAGTCAGGTACATGGAGGGCATTCTTCATTTTATCAGCCACGGTTTGCGATTTGCTCTTGGCGTTCAACTGGTCCTCGAGGCAGATGACCGCCTCATCCATGGTCAATTCGAGGTCCTGCTCACTACCCGAGGCCTTGTGGGGAAACCGCTCAAAGAATTTGTCAATGGTGGAATCCCGCAGGGTCGAGCCGAGGGTGTCGAGCATCGTAGTCAGCTCGACTTTGCTGATTGCGCCACTCTCATCCGTATCGTACTGTTTGAGCATGGCTCGCCAGAATTGTTGCCTCAGCGCGGCATAAGGCATATACTTGCCACGGATGGTAAGCTCTGGACTGTGTTTGGCCTCCCACTTGTCCAGGTTTTTCATCTTCAAGGGAATGGTGAAGCTGAAAAAATCGTCTTCAGTCTCTCCAACGTCTTCGTTGCCCGCATTGAGATTTGGTACATGATCGGCTTGCAGCAAGGCAGGGTTTGGCACCGAAGTGGGCGCGGCTCTCGGCTCCCCGGCGAGGTCGGCTTGGGTCACTGTAGAAGCGGCACTAGGATTCTTAGATAGACCCGGTCGTCCTTTGGTAAGGCTCTGGGAGGAAGCAGATCGCGCCATACCAAGCCTAGCCAGTCGTGATTTTTGCACGGGAGTGTACTCGGCGGGATCCTTGAGCTCATACAGGCCAGTCTCCGGGTTGGATTTGGGGCTCTTATCCACCAATTCGCGCAGTGGAAATGAGGCAGAAGCGATGAAATCGTTTCCAGAGTACTTGTCACGGTCAATGACAGTGAACGAGAAGGAATACGTCTTCTCATGGCTCAAAACTTGGAAGAGCATCTTTTCGTTGAAGACGGGATTCAAGTTATGACGCACGACCTTGGTGCGGTATGTCTTCTTCCCCAGCGACGCCACCACGAAGGGGTCCATATCGAAACTGGTCTTGGTGAAATTGGATTCAGGCGGCAGATCCGTGATATTGCCAATCTCGAGAAAGATGAGCCCGACGACGTCACTACCGCCATTGGTGAACTCGTAGGGATTCTGTCTTCTTTTGCGCTTCAAGCCCTTGATTCGTAACCTTCGTTTCCTCTTCTCGATGTTCTCGGGCTTGCTAGGGTCTTCGTCTTCTGGGGTCTCATCCTCGTCAAGGAATTCGTCGTCATCTTCGTCGTCCTGGGAACCCTCGGTAGCGTTTCGACTCAGGGAAGGAGATGGCGATGAGGAGGATTTGGGGCCTAGCATCGGAGTCATGGTAGGGGTGGCATTGCGGGAGGCGGCTTCAGGTAGAGCGGCCGCAAGGGAGCGTAGTTTCTCCAGGATCTGAGCATCGCTGGCGTCAATATTGGTCGGGTCATACAAGGTGCACTGCAACATGATCTCGCCGGATACCAAGCTCGACTTCTTTCCGGGCTTCTTCTTGCTCTTCAGAGGATACCATTTCGGCTCTTGCTCGGTCGCGTCGTTGGAAAAGATCTCCTCGAGAGCTAGATCGAACTCGCCCAGGTAGTCTTTACCAAAGCGGTCCTTGTCCCAACAAATGCAATCGAGTAGCAGGTTCTCGACGCCCGTTATGGGGATGGTGCAGATGACGTTCCATTCAGGATTGAGGGTTTTCGGAACGCAGTGGGTGAGGAATTTGGTGTCGCCGCAGGTCAATTGGACATACTATCACGCCAGGGTCAGTGGGGTGTTCAGCAAGCAGGTCGAGAAAGGGGCATACCGGGTCAGAAGTACCTCCACGGTCCTTTGCAGCAAGGTTACGAGCCTAGGAGACATGGGCAGATCAGCAGGGCGGTTTCTCCGCATAGGGTAACAGACCGGGTATGGTTACTAACACGGAGGACGACAATCTTCAGAACCAGGCCAGGTGTATCCTTCCGCGGGTCGGAGGCAGCTGGGTCGGGTTTGGAACGCATGGGGCTGGTACTACGGCTGTTGGCGGTGGAATTGGCGGTCGAGCTTGAGGTGTAAGTTTTTAAGCGCTGAGGTATAATGCGAACCATGATGGGCGAAGAGATAGTGTGGTCGAGCAGCAGTCAGGGCAATAAATGAAGGAATGGCAGGGAGGTATCGAGGGGAGAAAAGGGGGTTGAGTGACGTGGTGTGCTCGACGGACGGAGCCTATTGGGCCAAGCCCTAGTGTCAAGTACCTAACGGGCGTCGGTGCAGGCTGGTATGAAGTGTATTCACAGTGATGGTTGCAACTGGCAATTCCTTGGGAAACACGAGGCCCGGTTCCAAGTTCCAAGGCCAGGATATGCAGGACGTGGTGTCAAAACAGGGCTGTGTCTTTCTCTCTCTATGATGTCAAAGGCTGATTTGTTTCAAGGCACGAGAGCACGCGAGCAGCCGTGGACGAGAGGCTACCGACGCGAGCTAGGGTGGTAATAGGAGACAGCCCGACAGGTAGGTAGGTCTCGGTTGAGGGAGGGGAAAGAGGTTGGTCAACAGGCGTAGGGTGTAAGGCAGGGCGTGACAAACTGAACAATGCTACTGAAAGGAAAGAAATGTATAGTCATCTAGAAATATATCAATAGTTTAATGTTATCCAAGAATCGAACAATGCTGATGGTGACATGGAATACGGAATAGAAGGAGATCTATTTGAGAAATCTACAAATGCAGATGGATTGGATAGATAAAAGTTGATGGAGGGCGATGAGCTCCAGGGCTGCGAGGGGAGCTGGAGATGCCAAGTTTCCCTTAACTTTACTGTTAGCTTGGGGTTTGTTAGTGGGGTATTAGAACCTTGGAAGTCTAGAAGTGCAGGTGAGGCTATTGGATGGTACCTACCTAGCCTAGGTAGGTACCTTTATGCACTAAGTATATATACAGGTATATAGGTATGTACCTGTAATGACGAGCCACCCGTATCCATAACTTCTACCGGGCGAAAAGAACATGAGCCAACCTTGGAACCATCATGCACACACTGCTGGTATGCTACCTCATGTGGTACTTCCTGCTAAAGGGTACATGCCCAGAAAGGAGTCGGTACATGCGTGATCCATGGAAATACCATACCTAGGTACCTACCTGGGTAGCCAAGGTACTACCTAATCCGTACGTTCGTTACACGAGCCGGGTACCGACAACGTGGAACCTTGGAATACTATGCTGTTACAAGCATGAAACGTCCGCTACCTACATACACAATACACTACCTACTACCGACCGGTAGGTGCAGAGGAAGATGAGCTGAACGGGCTGGCAGTTTTATTTTAGAATCAGAGGATGGAATCAGAGGATTCTGAAGCACTCCCCCTCGAAGGACTGCCTCGAGGCCTCGTCATACAGTACGGCCACGGCCAGCGGCACAATAACCCCCCAGCCTCCCTGCCTCCAAAACCTATCACCTATCGGAATGAGGGGTCGGGTATGCATACGATAGGCAGGGCTAGGGCTATGCCTGTCGTCCGCTGATCATCTCGATCTCCCCAATGTACATACTGCGTATGTACTACAGTAGGTAACAGAATGTCTTGTCCATCTGACATGCATCTAACCCTCCGAATGTACCGACAGCCAGATGACACCTCTGATAATCTAGGGCTTTTAATAGACACCAAGTAGGTAGTAGGCGAACTGAGCCGGCTACTCGGCCTGATTCCATTCGCCTTCTTAAAGTCCGTATGTCCGTCCGTCCGTTCCATCTTGCTTCCGAGTTCCAATCAGGGGGGGGTTGGCCATCTTGCCGACATATCCATCGATCGGATGACAAACATGACAACCAATGGACATCACATCACATATGGATAAGTACCCTCTGCCCAGGTGCTAAACTACCTACCTAGGTAGGTGCTAAAGTAACAGGTCCATATGGGTCGGACCGCATCCTTCACCCCTACGCAGTAGGCTGTCGCCCTCGCCCATTCCTCCAATGCCCCCTGAATCGGCCTTCAGCTTCCAGTATGGATCCGACAGCCATGGCCCATTACCCCTTCATCAACTATAGTCGTTCAACTACCGTAATTTGACCCCATCCCATCGCTTCTCTGCGTCACAATCACCAGCCAAAGCTATGCACTTGGCCAGGTACGCAGAGTACATATGTAGATGCCCCTATTCGCTATGTCCAGACACGCTCTCTTCGCCGGTCTTCCCATTGCTCTCAGGCTGCGCAACGGGTAGCATTCGCGGTTCATCTACCATCTGTCGGCACACGTCGTGGAAATTTCATTGAGGCTCAACCTTGTCCCGCGGTGGAAATGGCGAGTCCTTCTCTCCAATCGATCCGGGAGCTCGCAGGGGAGAGCCATACGTAGACAGGAATCTGGGTCTCACATACTGGCTCTTGTCAGTCGTCAGGGCCCAGGTGCTTTCGATGTCCCGGACTGCAAGCCTCATGGAGGCTCGTACATACCGTGTGCGTATTCATCCCTCTCACAAACACAGAACATTATACATGCCACGCCGAAATCCGAGACGACCACGTACAGCAGCTTCTGGAATCCCCGAGTTTCGCGCAATCGGAGGAGTACGTTGTCAGGTGTGATATCTCGGTGGAGAATGGGTGCCCAAGAAGTCTCATCCTCCTTGCGTACAATCATGGTGATATGGCTCTTACCGGTGCGTAGGTAATAAGTCAGGGCATCGGCAAAACCTCTCAATGCGTACCAGATGAAGCCCTCAGATATCATATCCGGATAAACCCCTTTTCTCTTCTGCTGGTCGTTCGCTATCAGCATGTCGAGGGCACCTTTGTCGTAGTATTCCATGTACAGAGTCGCTCGGAACGGATTCTCCTGGATGGACGCGTCGATGTACCTGATAATCAGTACCAGCAAGGCGGCCGAAATTTGTCTGGGTAGAAGTGAACTGACTGGATTCAAGACCTGTGGAACAAGTCACTCATCACAAGTTTCCCTGCCGAAAACTTCAACTTCGAGTGACATGTGTAATTTCCTACTACGACTGGCCCTCTAGCGGCGATGGCCGAGCTGTGTGTCTTACGCACTTCCTCATGATCTCCTGTCTAGCTACATAGCTGTCTCTCGACGGCTACCTTAGGATAGTAGTTCCTCTCTACATATCGCATGCCGATTTTCTTGTCTCTTACCATGTAGATGCCACGTTTCATAGCCCCGATGTTCCCAGATCCATCGTCTATAACCGCGATCTTGTCATACAGGTGATTCAACGGGGTGTCTGATATCGGCCGCCTTCTGGGGACGGCATTCCAGGTTGGAGCCGAAATGACCCTCACGGTGGCCCGGGAGCCCACCGTGCCATTCTCGCTCCGCTTTCGACGGCCTCTCGAGATAGGGTGTTGAAGTAGTAATAATGACCGCCTGTATGCCTCCTCAGCTCCCTCGGCTTCGGACGCGGACCGAGTTGGGGGTGTTGGAAACTTACAAGTTTCTCAAACACCGCTCCGCTCACGCGATAGAAAGCTATGCGGTTGGTTCGGCCTTCTCAGTGACTTATTCATCAATGGGAAAGCGGTTGCTTTTCGGGGCGGCGGTGATCAAATCACCGTAGGCTGGGCTGTGCTTCGCCGACTGCATGGCCCTTCCTCACCTGTGGGACAATCCAAGCACGTTTAAAATTGAGTAGCTAGATAGGCTATGGCAGAAGGGCGAGGGCTTTTAATATCCTAGTGACTGGGCGTTTAGCTTTTATTTTTATTTTTTATTTTTCACAGGAAACGAGGTTTATGAACTCGACTGAGGTCTGTGGTGGGTTGCAGAACGGCGTTTATCTCGTATTCCTACAGAATAAGTGATCTCATGGAACTGAGGCTGGCTCATCGTATGTCCCAGGTCACAGTCCTTGAGAAGTTCGAAGTTAAATCAACCTGTCTATACGGTTAGTTGTTGCACCTATTCCTAGTAACTCACAACCGGTTTAGCAATGTACTTTCCATTAAGGTTGGCTATGAGCGGGAAACTCCATTGGAACTTTTGGTATATGAACCCCAGCAGGGCACCGTTCTATGTCTGTTAGACTCTTCGGTATCTTCAAAGCTGCAATCACTGCGACTCATGACAACATCGAGGTTTCCTACCCCTTATGCAAGAGGGAATGATACCTACATAAGTGCCTAGGTATTCCTAGGTAGGTATCTGCTAGGCATTGCCTACATAAACAGTCTACGGCCTTTTAGAATCACACATTCTGAGCTATTATTTGACACTGGCAAATACTTCAGGAAAAAATAGTTTGGGCCTTACTCATTCGTATCACATTACCATCAACGTAATCGTTTAGTAGTCAACGTGCTTCAAGGGTTGAAGCCGTGGCGTAATGTGATATCTTCTTCACGTGACTGGTCTTCAAACAAACTGCCTCCAGCTTTTCACTGTAGTCGACGAGTAGTCAGTAGAGTCTCCAGTCTGAAGCTGGCAAATCAACCAACGAGGCCGGTGGCGAACAAGGACCATAATAGCAGTCAGTTGATATGTTGTTGACTCCGTGCAGGCTGCCGGCTGGACCTGTAGATGTTTTTCGCGCGGAATCGATAAAATAGAGGGAAAGAGGAACCAAGATATTACGATCACAGTATGTCAATAAGTATTAAGGACAAGGAGCCCGAAGACGACCCAGGAAAGAGAGGTAAGCGATGACTGTTGGAATGAAGTCTACCGCCAACTTCCATAGGTGAATACGAGGAGAGCCATTACCGTTAATAAACGGTTGGGTTGACTAACGATGAAGATTGCTGATTTATAGGTTAGACAAAGAGGTCTTGCATTTATACATATGATAAAAGAAAACACTTACATAACCTAGGTAGTTTATAATTTTGATGAGAATTGACAACAGTGACAGTGATATAAGAAGTACATGCGGGCTGCAATAGGTTGCATTGTCTCGGTGTCTGGTTGACCTCCTTTAAATGCATTGCAGCTGACGGACAGGTGTCAACCTTGGAGGTATCTGCCATTGGATTCGAGCCTCACCTAAGGGCCAGTTCGCGCGCATAATTTTTGCAAAACTTATAGGGAACATATGGGTTATAAGCTACTTATAAAAGTGACTATTCGCGGTTATCCACAAATTATTTCCCACCTAATTTTTAGTTATCCTATTTTTTTTACCCTCGGTTTTTAGCTAATTATATATTTATAAACTCGTAAATTTTTATTTATAAAAATAATTAATTTTAAAATAATTTTTAATCGATTTTTATATATATTATATTAAATATAATAATAAAGTGTATTTATTATTTTTTCTATTTATATTAAAATTATAATATTTAAATTAATTTTAAAGTTATTATCGTTATTTTTTCGCTAATTTTTAGTTTTTTTTTTAAGTTATTATAATTATTTTACGTGCTAATTTTTATTTTTAAAAATATATTTTAGCTAAAAATAAATATATTAAACTATAAATTAAAATAAAATTAATATTATTAACGTTAATATTAAATAATAATTATTATTATTATAAAGCTTATTATTATAATTATATATTTTATTAATCGCTTTAAAATATATATTAATTTAATAATTATTTTTTAATATATAAAAAGTTTTTTTAGTTTAATTAATAAATAATATTAGCGTATTTTTTATATATAAAAAGCGACGTATTAAGCTTTATAAAATTAATTAATGAATTAAAACGGTTTAAAAAAATAATATAAATTAACGTAAATAAATAAATAATCGTTTTTTTTATATTATAATTTAAAGGTTTTTTTTTAAATAATAGCTAAACGTTTAAATAAAAATAACGCTATAATTTATTATATTTTTTATATTATATTACGAGTTATATTATTATTAATAAAATTAATTATTAAATTTATAAAGAAAACATTTATTTTAAGGTTTTTAATAATTTAAAGTTTTTATTTTTTTTCGATAATATCGTTAAAATTATCGATAGCTTTTATTTTTATATAATTATAAAAAAAAAGAAAAATTAAAAAATATAATAAAATTATAAAGGTAATTTTTTTATAAATATAATAGCTATTATTAACTTTAATAAACGATTTATATATATTTTAATTAAATAAAAAGGGTTAATTAATGATTTATATATTTTTAATAAAATTATTAATAATAATAATTTTATTATTTTTAAAAATCGCTTTTTTTTAAAGACGCTAATTTTATAAACGGAAAAAAATATTTATATTTTATTAAAACGTTTAATATTATTTTTAAAAAATAATAAAAATTAATTTACGTTTAAAAACTATATAAAATTATATAATTTGCGTTATAATTAATTTAAAAACGTTATTAAAAATATTTAATAAATAAAAGAATATTTTTAAAATTTATACGTAATAACCCTTTTTTAAAATAAACGTTATAATAAAAATTATATATATAATAATTAAATTATATAATTTTTTATTTAATTATAATATTTATTTAAAGAAGTTTATTTATATTAATATTATAAAAATATATAAATAATAAAAAATATAATAATGTTTTTTTAATAAATAAAAAAAAGGGATAAAATTTTTAATATTATTAATTAAAAAATAAAAAATATTTTAAATATAATAATTATATTAAAAATGCTAAAAAATAAAGAGGGTTTATTTTTATAGCTATATTAAAATTCGAATTTATTTTAATTTTATATATAAAAACTATAATAAAAAAAAAGAAAAATAAGTTATATTAAATAAAAATAATAATAATTAAATATAAAAATGGCGCTTTATAAAAAAAGGGGGTTATTATTAAAATAACCCTTAAAAAGCATAAAAAATATATAAAAAATTAATATAAACGTTTTTTTCCTCGCCACCTTTTTCTTTTTTTTATTAAACTTTTTTATTTAAAATAATTATAACGCTTTATTTTTATCGTTATTATTATTTTTAATAATATTTATATTATTATAATTATCGATTTATCGTTTTTTAATTATATTATTAATTTAATAAAAAGTTTTTACGAGGTTTTTAAATTTATTAAAGCTATTTAATAAATTATACGCCTTTTTAAAGCTTTAAAGCTATTAAAAATAATATATATCGTTTAATAATATAAAAAAAATTATTAATTATAGCTTTTTTATTTAATAAATAATTATTTTATTTATAATTAAATCGTTAATTTTATTAATATAATGTTTTTTTAATAATTTTAACATTTTTATAAATAAATATAATTTATATTTTAATAAAGCGCTAATATTATTTTTTTAATTTATTATTAATTTTTTTATTCGTTTTTTTATTACGTTTAATTAAATAAAAAAGCGTTTATTAATTCGATTATTTTTTTTATAATTAAAAAAAATAACGATAATTTTAATTATAAATATATTATTATTAAAAGGCTTATTATTATTAAAATTAATTATAATTATAAGTTTAAAATTATCGATAATTTTATAAAAAAACCTGGCTTTAACGCTTATTATATAAAAATTATTATTAAAAACTTTTTTATAAAGCTTTCGATTTTTTAAAGGGGCGTTTTTAAAGCGGCGACCTTTAAAGTTTATTTAATTTATATATAAAATTAATATTAATATCGTAATTAAAATAACTTTTATTTTATTAATAAAAAAATAGGCTTTTAAAATAAAAGGATTATTTATAAATGTTTTTATTTTTTTATATTAATTAAATTTATTTTATATTAAAAAAATTTAATTATATTATTATATAAATTTTAAATAGTTTAAAATTATTAATAATTTATTTTATATTTATATTTACGTTATAATTACGATTAAAATTATTAATAATATTAATAATGGTTTAAAATTTAATATTTTTATCTAATATATAAAAACTTTCAATAATTTACTTTTTAGCAAATTTTAAAAAAGCTATTTTAAATTTATTAATTTATTTAAAAGGTTTTATTTTATTTTAAATTAATAATAGCGGCTAAAAAGGTTACGGTTAAAATTACGATAAAAAATAGCTAATAATTGCGTTATTTATAATTATATTATTTTTTAATTATATTATTAAATAAATTACGTAAATAATTAAAAAAAATTTAAAAAATAATTAAAAAAAATATTATATTTAATTTATAAAAAAAAGGTTTATTATAAAAAAAGGCTTTTATAACGAGGTTTTATTAATAATTTATAAATCTTTAAATTTTTTATAAACGTTAAATAATTTAAATTATTTAAAAGCTTTAACGACGCTTTATTTTATTTTATTATTATTTTATAATAATTTATAAATTTTACGATTATAAATATTATAGCTTTAAAAGATAATAAAAATATAAAAAATATAATAAAATTAATAAAATATTAATTAATTATAAAAATTATAAATAATAAAATTTATAATAAAAACTTTATAAAACTTTAAAAATATAAAAATTAAAAATTATAATAAAAATATAACGAATAGCTTTATAAATTAAAACGATTTATGCCCTTGTTTTTTAGTGGGCCTTATATTTAAAACTTTAGGCTCTTTAATTAAAATTATTTTAAGGGTGGCACGAGCTATAATAATAACCAAAAATTATGCGCGCGAACTGGCCCTAAGGTTAACCAAAAGTACCTACCTAGGTAGGTAACCGAACCTAAAGCTCCACGTATTCCTTGACAAATAAACCGCCAGCAAAGCCATCAAAAATACTTGAGATTTGACGTATACCCGAACAATCAACAACCGAACGAGCGCAATCGTCGACTTGCTAAGAGATGGATCCCTATTCCGCAGAAGGCGAGCTCATAAATATCCACAATCACTTCCATCAGGGCCAGTACCAAGAAGTCATCGACTTTGACACCTCCGCGCTATCAGCCGAGAACGCCCTGCCCGCCCGAGTACTCGTCCTGCGCTCTCGTATCGCTTTAGGCCAAGCCGAAGATGTGCTCGCCGATATCCAAGGGAAGAGCGAGCCCGAACTAGCTGCCGTCGGTGCCCTCGCCGAACTTACACTGGGCAAGACCGATGCCGCCGTCAAAACCATCGAGGAGCTGGTGTCTTCGGCCGCCGATAATCAGACGGTCCAGGTGGTTGGCGGTATCGTTTTGCAGGCAGCTGGAAAGTCAGACGACGCCCTGGCTCTGTTGTCGCAGCACTCTGGCAGCCGTACGTCTTGTCTTGTCACAACCTGGAAGCCCCCCGCCAGCACGTCCAGTACCGGAAGCTGACCGATGCACAGTCGATGCCGTCGCTCTAATTACACAGATTCACCTCCAGCAAAACCGGACCGATCTTGCCGTGAAGGAGGTGGCAGCCGCCAGAAGATGGGCCCAAGACAGCCTTCTCGTCAATATTGCCGAATCCTGGGTCGGCCTACGCCTTGTACGTCTGCGCCCCCCGCTACGAAACGTACGATGGTACAGTGATTGGTGCTGACAAAACGCGTTCACTGACAGGGCGGCGACAAATACCAACAATCATTCTACGTGTTCGAAGAACTCGCACAAGCTCCCTCGACCTCGTCTATCGTCTCGCTCGTCTCCCAGGCCGTCTGCGAACTACATCTAGGTAGGGTAGAAGAGGCGCAGAGCGCTCTCGAACAGGCCGTGCAGAAGCAACCGGATTTTGCAGAGGCCATCACTAACCTGCTGGTCCTTACCATCGTTGTTGGCAAGGATGCTACGGAACTTACAAAGTGTGTTCTTCCTTGATGTGACGAACTACGGTGATTCTTGATCTGCTGACATAATCTGAAGCTCGCTCAAGCAAACGTCGCCTCAACATGCATTGATTGTTGATCTTGAGGAGAAGAGTTCACTATTCGACAAAGCGGCGTCTAAATTCAGTGCCAAGGCATCGGCGTAGGCGTGGGCGTGGGCGCACATAGTCCGTTGGCGATGGGGAGGAACTCATTCCTCCCATAACTCCCATCCATCGCGTCTCACTGACTCTCGTGGTTAAGCAAGGGGGAGAGGATGCAAGTGAGCACCTGCGTGACAAAAAATCTGGCTCCCTCTCTCCCTCTCTTTAGGCAGGCCGTAATCATGATGCATGCGCCGAAACCCTGTGAGGTTTCGAGAGGAAGATTTGTGACGACATCGGAGTATCACTTGAAGCGGCGGCGATGCGGCGGCGTGTTCACGGTGTAAGCGGCAGGCACGGACGACCAAGAAGATACACAGGGATGGGAAGATACGCAACCAGTGGTAGACGGGCATGCAAGATGGCCACGGACGAAGCATCGAAGTATACTCGTTTAATTGATCACGATATACCCAAGCCTTGGGAAGGGAATTGTATAAGAGTGACAGGACGTCATTGTTGCATGAAAGGGATACCTAGGTATATGATACAATCCCTTGTGTGAATGCAATGCAGGCCGCTAGGTAAGCCAAAGCTGGGTGCTGGAAGCGTAAAGAAGGTCGGATGCGTGATGACGATGTCCTTTTTTTTCCGTCCTGAGCGAAGGCGCAGTACGGCTATGGCCTACCTATCAGATGGCAGACACACGGAAGTAGTAGGCGGGCTTGACGGACTGACTGACTCCCTCTTAATCGTCATTCACGATACTTCGTGTTGTTCACCGCCTAACTTTACGGAAAAGGCCGGCGGCCGGGCCAAGGGTTACACCGCAGTCTGCATCATCAGAATATGGAAGCCGATGAATCCATTCTATTGGCTGACCATTTTCAGGACTCAGGAGGTGCTGCATGGGGAACGCAAGCGCCGGGAAGAAAAGGGGGTAAAAAAAGAAAAAAAGAAAAAAAAAAGAAGAGCCTCCGTTGCCCGTCTACTGAGGTATCCATCACCTGCTTCCGATGCCCGACGTCGGCGGAAGCACTCGCACAATGCACAACTGATGCATAACTGATGCATGATGCACAAAACCTTCCCTAAGCTGGGCGCATCCACGCTGTATGACATCATATTTTCTTACCCCTCGGTCGGCCCTTTTCCACATTTCCAAGGTTGTCAGGGCTCTAAGGGCTTCCCAAGGGCTGCGATCCCATTATTTCACCCACATGCCCCTCATCGTCACATCGTCACTTGTCGAGACTGGAAACCCCCAGAACTGCATTGCGTAGGTATGCATGCAAGCAGGCATGATAATTGCTGACCCCTCCCCCGCCGATGCCGATGCCAACGCCAATGCCAAATGAGGGCATCCGGCAGAACTAATCCCTAAAAGTGAGGGTATTCGTATGGTAGGTTACATGTTATCGAAACCATCTACCTATGCATCTAGGCTGGCTGCTGAGCCCTGATGCGCGGGGACGAAGAACATGGGGATGAGGAGGAGGAGGAGGAGGAGAAGGAGAAGGCCCTGGTAAAACCGAGAGGTCTAGCCTCTCCCTCCCAAAACTTCGCAGATGTACACCAACCAACCAGCATGCGGAATGCACCTCGTGGAAATGTTTTGCCCGCCGAGGCCGCAACAGGACGCTGATCTTCTCCTGTACCTGTCACTTTTTTTTGCAGATCACACGCGCTCTTATCTCTCACGGGAGTTCTAGTAGCAACAGAGGCTCTCGGCGTTTGGGTCTAGACCACAGTGAAGATTGGGTGATAGACGGAGAGAGAGAAAGAGAGAGAGAAAGAGACCCATAAGAGGAGGAGCTGAGGAGTATCGAGGAGGCAAAAATCGGTTCGAATCGATCACACAACAATTGCCATTGGGTGTGAAAGTACCGATACTGTCTGTGTATGGTGAACGATAGACAAGGCGTTTCCGAGCGTCTATCCGCTATCTCTGTCTATTCCCCCGGAACAGACGAGGAAAAAAAAAGGATCGAGTCGGGCTAAAATAATTGTGGAATGGGTCATTCCAGATCGAGGACTGCTGCATACTGTGCATCCAACCGGTAACATCAACAACGATAGTAGGGGCAGTACCATACTACTACCGTTCTGGACTCGTGGGTTACGGAATGTATGCAGGAGGCACACAGGCTGCACGCTGATACGGCGTGTGGATATGACATCGTGAGTCGTGACTCTGCCGCATCCACGCACCACTCACCACCCATCCCATCACACATCACCCACCATGCTGGAATTCTCCATACTTACCTACATGTACCTACCTACTAGAGTTGCCTGCCTCCATACCTCTCCATCGTAATCACGATGCAGGCCGCACCCCCTTCTAGTGCCCAATATTGGTCCACTGGCCCAACAATGCTAATGCAATCTCTTACACCATCTACTCCATTCCAGATGGCGTATTTAAACACGCCCGTTGCCGCAACATTGCCAACCATACCCCATCCACATCCCAAACTAAAAAGTCTTCACAAAAAAACTCCTCCTCCTCCCCCACGTTCGCGAGTTCTTTGTTTCGCAATAGACCTCATACATAGACAGACATAGAGTCATAGAATTCCTTTCGTTTCTTGCCAGCGACTTTCGATATCCCCATATTCCCTGTGCAAAGATGCCTATCGCGTTGACACCACCCGCTGTCCCTGAGGCCAAGACCCTCTCGGCGAACAACAACAACAATACTGCCCAGCAAACCAGCCAGAAGCGGAAGATCATTTGCTTTTCAGGTATGATCATATGAACCCTCTTCAGTTCTGATCATGTCCACTTCGGAACGTCCCGTCGCTCACCACATCTCCTCTTCTCTTAGACTTCGACGGCACTATCTTCATGCAAGATACCGGCCACGTGCTGTTCGACAACTTCGGCTGCGGATCCAAGCGGAGAGAGGTCCTTGATGAGCAGATCAAGAACGGCGAGCGCTCCTTCCGCGAGGTCTCGGAAGAGATGTGGGGGTCGCTCAACGTCCCCTTCGAAGACGGCTTCGAGATTATGGACAAGACGCTCGAGATCGACCCCGACTTCCAGACCTTCCACAAGTACTGCGTCCAGAACAACATCCCCTTCAACGTCATCTCCGCCGGCCTGAAGCCCATTCTGAGGAGGGTGCTTGACACCTTCCTGGGCGAGTCCGAGTCGGCCCACATCGACATCGTCGCCAACGACGCCCAGATCGCCGAGGACGGCTCCGCCTGGAAGCCTATCTGGCGGCACGACACCGAGCTGGGCCACGACAAGGCCCTGTCTATCACAGAGGCGCGTGAGGCCGCTGCCCTGACCTGCGAGGACGGCACCGTCCCGCTGATCGTCTTCATTGGGGACGGCGTTTCGGATCTGCCCGCCGCCCGCCAGGCCGACGTCCTGTTCGCCCGCCGCGGCCTCCGCCTTGAGGAGTACTGCATCGAGAACAAGATCTCCTACATCCCCTTTGACACCTTCGCCGACATCCAGCGCGAGATCGAGAAGATCAAGGAGGAGGACGACAAGCTCACCGGCGGCCTGGGTCTCCCTGCCCGCTTCAACCCCCGCGCCAACCTCTGGCGTCGCGTTTCTAGCAAGTCGGCCGTGCCCAGGTATATCGTCAACACGCCCTCCAACGAAGAGAAGATGTTCCTGTGGCCTGAGGCCTTCTCCGAGCTGAAGACGCCCGTGCTCGAGCGCAAGGAGGCTGAGCTCGTCGCCCCGGCCCAGGCCTGAGTGAGCGGGGTGTAACGGGGATGACAGACTAAAGAAGAAAGGGATCGTCGGCTAATGACAAATATTACCATGCATTGTACGGCGTTTTTGTTTTTTTGGGGATCTGATTACCGGTTCGGACTACCGTTGCTGGGCTGCATGTAAACGACGGATATCGTGGAGTACTTGGATATGACATGGAAGGATACGAATGTACCTGCACAGGTCATGATGAGAATAGGGAGTGCAGGCCGTTACGCTGAGATAGATAGACATACAGCGTGGTATGTAGGGCTGAATGTAGTTAGTTAGGCAATAGAAGCCCTGATAAGGAAATAGAAAATCCTCCAGCATCTTTGGCTCCCGCTGTTCGGCTCGTGATTACACGCTGTTGCATTGGTTTCTCCTGGATACGTACGTGTGTGAGTATATCGTTGTCCCCGTCGAGCCCGGTATCTTCGATCGATGCTACTCATGCTGCGCGGAAAGAGCCAAGAGGCGCTTCTTCTTCTTCTTCGCTGTTCCGGTACTTTCGTCTTCTTCTAGACCTCTGGTCCCCTCAGGCCTTCATACCGGGTAAGGCTAATTAATGGATGGATGAGCCTTCCCACGCGACGGAGATGGGATCCCATGCATGCCCAGCACAAGGCAGGTTGTTGTGGCCCACGAAATGACGTGCCCGATCTCGCTAACCTAGGTTAGAAGGCGATGTCCCAGCTCTCGTTCCCGAGCACGCCCAACATGAACTGGGACCATACCTGGCTATCGGGCAGCCAGTCCGAAGTTCCAGGTTCGCCATCATCATCATCATCACCATCATTATCATTATCATCATCATCATCATCGCCCTCATCATCCCCATCCTGAGACGGGTCGGCGGCTACCGGCGTGGAGAATTGCTCCTCGGACCAGGCTTTGATCAATTTCAACTTCTTGACGATCTTGACCATCTGGTCGTAGTCCTCCTCCCCCTCGTCCTCTTCCTCGTCGTCATTATCTGGTCTGCTTCTTCTTCTGTCGAGCCCCTCGATCCCGATTCCCACTCCGACGCTCGCCGCCGCGGTTCTGGCGGCCCTGGCCCTCTGGTCTCGCGACTCGCGGGCCGACGTGAAGGCGGCGATCATGCGCCCCATGACGGCCGGCAGGTCCAGGGTCCGGCGGGCCCAGGCCACGTCCCAGCCGTCGAGGCCGGTCATGAGCAGGAGCCGCGAGGCGGCGACGGTCACGAAGGTGATGTCGGAGAAGGTGGCCGAGGTGGTGTACACGAGCGACCGCTCCGGGTCGGCCGAGAGCAGCGTCCCGAAGAAGGACCGCGCCGCCTCCAAGCAGTACTTGAAGCACTGTAGCTGCGGCGGCGAGATGTTGCTGTTTCTGTTTCTGCTTCTGCTGTTGCTGCTGCCGCCGGGCTGCTGCTCCGGGGACATGCAGGTTGCGGGCGCGTAGAGCCGGACGAGGGCGCAGTTGTGGATATTCCATAGAAGACCTGGGATGAAGATTTTGTGATTCGTCAGTAAGAAAGGGTCATACTTTTTCGGAGAGTTGCCGTTATTTCTCTGCGGAGTTGAATGGACAAAAGCCACGTCTGCAGGGGCGTCTTACCGAGCCTCGGATGCTTATAGGCGACGTCGGCCAGAAGCTCGTCGAGTTGCGCGCGCAGAGTCTGCATGGCTTGCTCGACGGCGGGCGTGAAGACATCGTTCCGGTCGATGTCGTGGAAGGTGGGGAGGGTCTGGCTGATGGTCTCGATGACTCGCCTGAAGCTGATCATCTTGTCTAGGACGAAATCTACGCCGATCTCTGGCGAGCTGCGAAGGGATGCGATACAACGGTCTATGTAGTCACCCTCGAGCTGGTTCTTTCGTCCGAAATGGATCGAATTTCTGTGATAGTTCATGGTTAACACGCCGGCATACCACGCTGGGATTTGGGTCAGACTCTAGACGGACATGGAGAGAAGGTAATAGCAGCCCAGGTAGGCACGCTGCTCGGCTAGGCTCGGCTGGTCCTCGATCACTGTATTCATGCCCCAGCCGATCATGGCCTCTCTTGTCTCTCCGGGGTTGGCTGCCGCTTTGATTTTTCGCATAGTCAGGGGCTGATGGGTGATCCGCAGATTATGTGCATATCCGACAGCCAGGTAAGTGAGGTGAGTAATCTGTCGATCCATATAGAACTCGTGGTTGCCCCTGGATCGACGTCAATGAGAAAGGGCTATACGGTGAAAGGCGTGGAACTGACCAGGCAATGAAAGCTATCAGACCTTGAAGCAACCTGATGTCCCTCTCCTCATTCACCAGTAGATGATGGCCGATATACGCACTGACACTCCTCTTGATCTCTCGTCGTTTCCTCAGGGTAATGTCCGCCGCGATGAGGAGGATGACACGAAATACAAGTGGATTTTCGAGGAGGGTCTGCCTGGCCGTGATATCGGGGTCTAACACAACGAATGGAAAGTGAGGCGTGAAGTCTACCTTGAATCGGGCCACGGCTTTCTCGGCCTGGCCCCAGTTGATGCCGAATCCCGGCATGACGGCTTCTTGGGCCCGTGGGAGACCTGAGTTCGAAGAAGAATTGGAGGGAAGCTCGGCCGCGGCGCCTCGATGAGTCAGCCCTCGGTGGTCAGGCTCAGCCGTCACACGGTCCGGTTGGGATGGGGTGAAAACGGCGGACGGTCGAGTTGCACCACTATTTGCCCTGGAACCGGTCACGGGTGGCACCCCTCGATGGCCTGCGGCAGTCTCTCCTACAGGCTCCGGTTCGACTCTGGGAGTGTCAGTAGGTGGTATGATCTTGGGTTGGGATCCTGAAATACCTCGCTGACCTGATCTGTCTTGGTCGTCGTAGACTCTTCGTGGTCTGGGGGGTACAGGCGATGTTCATGCGACGACACCTGTGAGGGATGGCTGTTTAGGGGGGGGGGACGGCGTTCTCATTTTATGGGATACAATTAATGAATACATAAGTCACGCACCTCCGGCATCCGTCTTCAACTCTGTTGGTCTCATAGTCGCAACGGGCCTTAGCTCTGGTACAACCGACACAAGCTCTCGGCCTGCGCGGTGGGCTCGGTGGGCGGTTGGGTGTGGCCAACATATCTCAGGGGTAGAGAGTTTTCAATACGACCCAAGTAATTGCTGAGTACCTACTCCGTACTGGGGTAGGTCGCTATGAGAATGCCAGGGCCCTGGGATTTGGAGAAGGCCAAATCGGTGCAGTGACAAGCTATGAGTTTCACTTGGAAATATGACCGGCATATACTGAATGGTACCTAGGTATGTAATTACCTGAGGTACATCTGATTTAATTTGATGTGTTGGGGAGTCTCTGATAAATCATGAGAGGAGATACATGTGAGAGTTCGTGGTAAGTAGGTCCAAGCTTGGGCAAGTCCCATATGTAGCCGATGTTAAGTGTATACATGTTCTTCTCTAAGCAGAGGCTGGACCAATAAAGTACTAATCTAACCTACACTATCCCGGTAAGCAAATTAACAAACCCGCTAAATTAAGTCCCTTCTCCTTAAAGCCGAGCTTGATATTTTATTTTTTAATAATTTTTCTAATTAAATAAAACTTTAAATAAAAAACTTTATAATTTTAATATAATTAATAAAATATATATTAAATTTAAAAATAATTTTAGCGTTATTTTTATTTAAATTAATAATATTATAAATATAAATTAAATAATTTATATTAAAAAAACGATAAAATAGCTTAATTTTAAATTTTATTAATTATATTTTAAAGCTAATTTAATTATATATTATAAAAATCTCGTATATTAATTATTAAATATAATTTACGATAATTATTATAATTTAAATATATAAATATAAATTAATTATATATATATAAAAAAAAAAAAAAGCTACTTTTTGCGATAAAAAAATTAATTAATATATAAAATAAGTGTGGGTCCGTTTATAATAGCTTAAATTTTTTAATCGTTATTTTATTATTATTTTTATAATTAATATAATAATATTAATAAACTTTTAAATTATAATAAAATATTATAATATACAATTTTTTAGTGTTCTTAATTATATAATAAAAAATAAAAAAAAATAAACCGCTTTCTCGATTAAATAATTTATTAAAATAACTTTTAAAAAGTTTATTTACTTGCTAATAAATTATAAATTAGCCTTTAAATCTTTTAATATTTTCTTTTTAATTTTTAAAATATTTAAACCTGCTTTTTTTATATTTATTTTTATTTATTATTTAAATTTAAGTGTAAAAGATCGATTTATTAATTTTTAAAGTTATATATTTTAAATTTATAATATTTTAATTTTTTAGCGAATTTTTTTTTTATTTTGCGTGTAACGCTTTTTTTAACGCAAATTATAAGCTTATTTATTAAAATAAAACGCTCGAGAGATTTATTTGCTTTATTTTTTATTATAACGTTAATAAGGTTATTATTATTATAAATTTATTATATTTTATTAATTTTTTTTAATTTATATAAATTATAAAAAATAATTAGGTTAATTATTAGTCGCTTTTTAATCGTAATATTTAATTTAATAACTTTTTTATATAAAAAATAAAAGTTTATATATATAATAATAAATATTTTACTAATATTAACTTTATAATTAGCTTAAAAATATTATAATAAAATTAATTATTTCGATAATATAAAAAGTTATATTAAATTTATAAATTATATTATATATTTTAAAAATAAATATATTTTATATAATTTATTTATATTTAAATAAATTACGTAGCTAGTTTAATTATTTAAATCCTTATTATTTATAAATAAGCTATTTAAAAAAACGTAAGTAACGGCCTTTATAAAATTTAAATTAATATAATATAAATCGCGCTTTAGATTATTTATTTACTATTTTAAAACCTTATTTAAATTATTATAATTTTAATTATTTAAAGCTATAATTTAAATAGCGCAAAATAAAATATAAAATGCTTTTAATTAATAAATTATAGTAAAATAAACATTATAAGCTTTTTTTACCTTATAAATTTAAAAACGCTTATTATTTTTTATTAAATAAAAATTATTATAAGCTTTTTATTTTAATTTTTTTATTATAATTTAATAATTAAACTTTATATTATATTTTTATAATTATTAAAAACGATAAAATTATTTTTAATTAAAATTATTTTATTTTTAGCTTTAAAATATAATTTATTAGCTTTTATTTTATTAAACTTTTTAATATAAAAATAAAAAATATTATTTATTTATATATTAATAATTATAAAATAGTTTTAAATAAGCTATTTAAAGTTTATAAAAAAAATAAAGATTAAATATTAAAATTATTATTTTTTAAAATATTATAATAATAATTAAAATAAGTTATTTATTAATAAAAACCGGATTTAAAGATTTTATATAACGTTTTAAGCATTTTAAAAATTATATTAATCGGATATTTATAAATAATTTTTTTAAAAAGCCTAGCGTAAATTTTACGTATAAAAAAAAGTTATAATTAAAGATAAATTTACGTAATATTTTTATTTTATAATAAAGCTTTAATAAAATATTTTAAAAAAAGTGGTAACGCTATTTTTAATTATTATAACGCACATTAAATAATTAATAATTACGTTAAAATCTCTTTTTTACTATTATTTTTATAACTTTAAATAATTAAATAAAACTTTTTATATAAATTATAATTTAAAGATATATATATTATTATAAATAATATTATTATATTATTTAAATTTAAAAACGCTATTATTTATTAAATTTTAAATTTTTAGCTAATTAAAAGCTTTAAAAAAAGCCTTTAAAATCGTGATTTTATTTTTAGCGCGAAGCTTTTATAAAAGCTTTTAATTGCGTTATTTTTCTTTCGTTATAAAAATAACGTTATTATTATTAAAAGGGAAAAATTGCATAAAAATTTATTAAAAAAAAGCTTTATAAAAAGTTTTACATTTATTTTTTGACTTTTTTAAACGTTTTTAACCTTATTTAATAAAAGTTATAATTATTTTAAATATATATATATCCTTTTTTTTTAATTATTTATAACTTTATTTAATAATTTTAAAAAAACTAAAAATATTAGTTTATTATTTAAATTATTAATATTATAAAAAAAGGGTTTAATAATTATAAACTTAAATTTAACGATATAAATATTAATATTAATTATAATATTATAGCTATTAATAAAAATTAATTTAAATAAATTTATTTATCTTTTTTTTTATAATAAACGCGAACCTTATTATTAATAAATAATAATAAAATTAAAAAGATATTTAAATTATTTTATATATTTAAAGCATTTTTAATATATCGTTTTATTTAATATATTTTAAGTGCTTTTATAGCTTTTTTTATAGTAATTACTCGTTAATAAATAGAAAAAAAAAGGGGAAACTTATTTATTATCCTTAAATAAATAATAAAAATAAAAAAAATTAAAACAAGTTTATTTAAATTAATAATATTATTAATAGCTTTAATTATTATTTAAAAAATAGCTTTTTAATTATATATTTTTTATAAATCGCTCGCTAAAACGTTAAAAACTTAAAAAAAAACGTAAAATTATTTAATTTTATTAATAAATTAATAAGCTTTAATAAGGACCTTTTTATAAATAATCCTTATAATTTTTATTTTATTATAAAACTTTTAAAAAGTAAGGTTTTTATTAATATTAATTTAATATTTATAAAATGGAAATTAAATTATTTTAATTAATATATTTTTAAACTATTTAGCTTTTTAAAAAAAAGTTATTAAATCGATAATATATAAAATAGGTTTATTATTTATTTATATTATATTTATTAAAATCTCGTAATTAGAATTTATATTATTTTTAAAAGTAAATTTAAATCGTTATAAAATTAAAGAATGCATTTAATATTATTAATAAAAAGCTATAATTTATTTTAAAATAGCTAGGTTAACGTTATTATAATTAGCTTTTTTTAATAATTTATAAAAATATTAATATTTTAAATAATTAAATTATTAATAAAGTTATTTAAGCTTTTTAATCGTTAAAAAAGCCTAAGTTTATTTATATTTAAATAAATAAAACTAAGCATATTTTTATTTTTTAATTATAAAAACGGTTTTAATAATATTTAATAAATTATTTATAAATCGTTAAATAAGTAAATTGCGAATATTATTATAAAAGATATTTAATTTATTTATATTATTTAATTTAAATAAAAAGGGTGTTTTAGCGAGTAAAACTTTAAAATTAATAATGCTAAATATTATTATAATAATAAAAGTTTTTTACGTAAAAATAAGATTATTATTATTAAATTTAATTATTTTTTTAATAATTAATTTATCGATTTATATTTTAGGGTTTTTTAAAAAATATGCGGCTATTTAGCTAATTTTAGCAAAAAATTATTTAATAACTTTAATATCGATTAAAATACCCTAAAAATGCTTATTATTATATTATTTAACGATAAATTATTAGCTATTAATAAGGGTGTTAATAATATTATAAGCGTTTTTATATATAAAAAAATAATTTATAATCTTTTAATTAATAAACGTAGCTAATTTTTATATTAATTAATAAATTAGCGGGTTATTTTATTTATTATTAAAAATATTATTATTTTTATTATTATTATTATTATTTAAAAAGAAGGTTTTTTTAGAATTTTTATATTTTTATATATATATTTAATATTTATTATTATTAAAGCGGAGGTTATTTTTATAATAATATTATATATAAAATATATACGCACGTTTACGATTTTTAAATAGGTATTTAATAAATTAATAGCTTAATTTATTATAAATAAAATAGCGTTTTTTTACTTTAAAGCTAAATAATATTTATTATTTTACGGCTTAAAATTAATAAAACGATTATTTTAATAATTATTATAATAATTATTATAGTTATTATTATAATTATTTTTATTATTAAAATAATAATTAGTGTAATATTATTAGCTATAATTATTATTAAAATATTTAAAAAATAGTATATTTATAATAAATATTTATTAGTTATTTTTGCGAGATGAAGTTATTTTTAAAATAACTTATAAATTTAAAAATATTTTTTTATAAAGATTTTATATAATTTAAAAAACGCTACTTTTATAATAAAAACATTATATATAGCTTATTTTAATTATATTTTTAAAAAGATTTTACCTTAAAAATTTAAGCTAAAAGCTTATTAATAAAGTTAAAGCTTATTAATTATTATTTAAAAAATCTTTTAAAAAAATTCGGTAGGGTTTTTACGCTTTATTTTTTTATAATTAATAATTATTTAATTTATATAATAATATTTTTTATTAATTTTAATATTAAAATAAATTATTAACTTATTATATTATATATTAAAATTATTATTAGGTTATAATTAATATATAAATTAAGCGTTTGCGTTATTAATAAGGATAAAAAAAATAATATAAAACTAACTTTTTTTAATTTTTATATTTTAATAAATATTATAAAAAACGCGGGTTTTATTAAAAAAAAGGTTATAAAATTTATTATTAAATTTTTTATTATTATTTAATATTTTAAAAAACCTTATAATTTATTCAAGGTCTAATTTTTTATTTTAATTAATATTAAAGGTAATTTAAAATATAATAGTTATTTTATTATTATAATCGTATTTAATATATTAATAATCACGTTATTTAAAATATATTTAAATATATTTTTAATTAAAAAGATAAAATTAATTAAATATTAAAAATTAAAATATAAATTTATTAAGGCTTATTTTATATTTTTACGTAAAAGGTTTTAAATTTAAGTGGCTTTATTATAAAAGATAAAAATTTCGAATCGCTTTTTATTAATAAATATTTTAAAGTAAAATTCGAAATTAAAATTATTAATATCTTTTTATATTTATTTTATAATATATTCTTTTTATATAATTTATATAAAATAATCGGCGTATTTAAAATTTAAAGGTTAAATTTTAATCCTTTATTTTTTAAGGAGGTTTTTAATTTATTTAAATAATTTAAATAATATAATAATAAAATAATGTTTTTTTTTTTAACTTTTAAAATCGTTTTAAATTTTCTTAATAAGTTTTTTATTAAAATATTTATCTTTATATTATATTTTAATTAATATAAACTATATAATTAATTCGATTTCGATAGCTATATTTAAATTTTAAATATTAAAATTATTTTATTTAATATTAAAAAACTTTATTTATCTATCGTAATACTTTAATTAATATTTTTAAAACTATTTTTTCGTTTTTTTTAATATAGCTATTATATTTTTAGCTATTAAATAAAAAGGTTTATTATTATTTAAATCGGCTATATTAATTTTAATATAAGGCTTTAAAATAAAATTTTATTAAAATAAATAATTCATAAATAATTAAAGTATTATAAAAAAAAAAAAGATAATATATTATTTTATAATAATAAAAAAAGTATATATATAAAAAGTGTTTATTATAATAAGGAAAATATATTATTATATTATTCGAAAAGGGGGAAAGGTTTAATAAACGTAAAATTAATTATATTATAAAGCTACGATAAATTATCGTTAAATTCGTTACTTTAATAACTTATAATTAATAATAATAGCGTAAAATTAATTAAATAATAAAACTATAATAAAATTATTATTAGGTTCTTTATTAAAATAATTTAAAAAAATAAGGTTATTTATAATTATAATAAAATATAAATCCTTTTTTTTAATATAATTTAGCGTTATAGCTTATAAAAATCCTTTATTAAAATATATATCGATAAGTTTATTTTTTTTTTGCTAATTTATAATTAAATTACGTTTAATTATTAATTAATATTAAATATAATCTACGATAATTATCGTGATTTAAATATATAAATGTGGATTAATTATATATATATAAAAAAAAGAGAAAAAAGCTATTTTTTACGATAGGGAAAAATTAATTAGCATATAAAATAAGTGTAAATCCGTTTATAATAGCTTAAGCTTTTTAATTATCACCCCGCTATTATTTTTATAATTAATATAATAATATTAATAATATTATTAAAGCTAATATTTATATATTTATAATAATTTATAAAATATATATAAAAATATTTATATTTTTTTTAAATTTATCGGAAACTTTATATATTTATTTATATTTTAAATTTATTTTAGTTTTTTAATTAATAAAATCGTATTTATAAATAAAAATTTATAAAAATTTATTTTAATATTTTTAATAAAAAAATAATAATAATAAACTTTATTCGATAATTAAAAGCGTTATTAATATCGATAATTAAAATATAATAATTAAAAGTATTATAATATTATATTAATAAATAAATTACGCGACGCTTTTTTAAAATTTTATTAAATCATATAAAAAAAATATATAATTAAATTATAAATAACTAATAAAAAATAAGACCCTAATAATTTATTTTTAAAAAATGTTATAAAAGGTTAGAAGTTATTTAATTAAATAAAGATATAAATACCTTATTTATAAAATATTAAGATAGTTTTTACACGTTAAAGAACTGGATTAGTCTCTCGGAGACTTGATTAAGGGGTTTATATGGATAACCCTAGGGTACACGATTCCTCTGCTTCGAAATGAGGATTTGTCCCCCATGTGATTGAAAAGGATTTGTGGTGCTGGCCGTCCCTTTTTCTATCATCGGATCAGACATGTTTAGGTCATTCTATATAACATAGATATCTAGTCTGTACGCGACGTCGAAAATAAGAGACTATATATCGATAACCATGCAACAGTCCGACGTTCCTCACAACTGAAGATCCAGGAACTATGCGGCGTACGTATGCAAAACAAGGTATTTTATTTTGTTTAGCCATGGCTAGATATTCCCAAGTATCATTCAGGAACCCAGTATCTAAGCCTACTGCACACAACTACCTAGGTAGGGTTCGGAACAATGATTCGGTTCAAAATAAGCCTGCTGAATTACTGGATCTAGGCCGCTAGGCCTACTAAGCTGGCTACTTCATGAGGTATGACGAAATTGACTCACATCGGGCTAGGAGCAGCAGACCAGAGAAAGTAATAACTGTTGTTCCCATGATAAGAGGGAAGAAAAGCTTCCGGGGTGTGCCCAAAAGCTCTAGTCCTGATTTGAACCCGAAGCTGAAGAACCTACTCTCAAGAGTGCCAAATGCCGAGAGAGCTTCGTGAGGTTGAGTCTATTACATTACTCATCAACCTGAGTTATTATTATTTTTTAACCTTAGCTTTAACTGGGAGATCAATTTTCATCATGCGGGGGTTAAAAATGCCAATGCATAAACTGACATTAGTCTGAAGATTACGCTCAAAGCGGATTGCAGTAACTTGTAAATTGCCACAAATTTTTGCAAATACTGTGTAAGCCTCGTTCCCATCCACACCGCAAATTTCCCTCTGCGCGTCTTTTTTTCGGGGGAGAAGCTTGGCAACTGGATTTACTATACAATGGCAGAAAGTCTTTCCATCCCAAAGCTATGCTACCCAAACATTGTCTGGAGTCTCCTCCGTTTTCTGTTGGAAGTGTTCTAGCAGCACCTCCCGCCTGGCCTCTCTCATCAAACGCTTTGGGGTGGGAGCGGGGGCAGGGGTCTTGTCTTCAGACCTCGACGTCGCAAAGGTGAACTGCGTGTTGTGCTGGCCGAGATAGTATGCCAGCGCGTATAACGTGTAGGTCTCGGGGTTCTCGATAGCCTTACGAGTTCCGAATCTCACTATCGAGTTCAAGTTATCTACACATCTCTCTCAGTCTGTCTTCTTATAAAAGACTAGGTCTCTGCCTCTTACAACTGTTATCTGGGGTCGCGTCTGTCCCTTCGGCAAGGTGAAATAACTCATGGAAGAGAGTCAACGAGTGGACTTGAAGGGCCGAGATTGATGTCTTCTTGGCTGTCACGGGGGCCAGATCGCCCAGGGCGTTTTTCTGGCTGCTGGCGAAGTTATCCGTACAAAGTAAGGGTGCTAGGGTGGGTCATGTCTTGTGTAGCCGCCAGATTGGACTTGTCCGAGGTGCAATAATCCCCAGGGGCGGCCTGGAGATATTGTCGAAGATCGTCAGACCAGAAGGTTACTGGTACCAAACGTCAGTCTTCCAGATAATAGATAATTTGATAGCTCATGGAGCGATGTCTTGTGGTGTGTTCATATATAGCCCGCTCGACAGCTTCTCAACGGGTAGCTCACCGAAATTACCATCTCTCTTCAATATGTCTTGAACCTTCTTTTGGTCTGTTCTTTTCTGTCCCGTTGCCGCATCATAGGAGACATCGTCCCATTTCTGTTCTTCAAGCCAGTCACTTCCACAGAAGAGCCATGGCTTCAGTGTGGGGACCAATTCCACTTCTAATCCACCTAACCTACTCTACCTAACCAACTGGCCTAATATACCTACCCACTAGCCCTTGATTTTTTAATAAATCTACCTATTTGAGGCTCGAGTGGGTGGAATTAAGTGGGTTAGTAGATTAAGGGTGGGGAGCGGGAATTATGGGGCGTCGCGTTGCGGTTTACATAGAAAATATACGCATATCGCGACGCGCCGACCGATATTTCCCGGTCCCTCCCGGAACAACCTAATATTCTGTGCTAAGCCCCCCTATTCTACTAACCAATTCCACTCTTAATACACCCACGAGAGCCTCAAGTGGATTGAGTGGAATTGGTTAACGTAGATTAATAATCTACCTACCTACTGGGGGGGGTGAGTGGGTGTAATTGAATTGGTCCCTACACTGCATGGCTTACTTCCAGGTGGTGTTATACTGCCATCGAGGACAGACTTCACATGGACATTATAGTCTACCTTGCATTGTGAACGTTCCCGCACGAGAGACCAAGCCTTCAGATCTCGCTAGGAATCTGTTTGATATCCAGGTGATAACTCTTCCAGCCCACCGCCCCAGCGTTCTTCAAGTCCTTCTCGAATGCCTCTAGAGCCAGCAATCCAACACTCTCTCCGTCCGGGGGGATTCTTCGCTCCGTTTTCTTGAAGTTCTCCTCGGCCTCTTTGTCCTTCCAGTAGTGACACCAGACACACGCCGCGGCGTCTCTCTCTTGCCACGTTTCAAACCCATCGACCCACCCACAAGTAGGGACTCCTCGGTACGGCGACAAATGTGCGTATCTCCCATCAATGCCCATTCCCGCAGTGAGCACGAGACCCTTCATCCTGCTCACATCTTCGCGCGTCTGGGCAGAGACGGTCCCGGGGAAAAAGACGGTTCGAACTTCGATGTTTGATCCGAATCGCCACCAGAACCCCACCCTGCCGAAATCGATCGTCTGGGTGGTCGGTTCGCTGGCAGAAAGAGAGCCCAGGTTCGCTACGAGCTCTTGGTATTTATTCGATTGCGTAAAGGCTACGTACGCCTGGCGCGACTTCCAGGCAACCACCAAAATGTATTGCTCTGGAGACTCGGAGATACGACCATAGAAAGCATCGTGAAAGTTTGGCTCAGCCGCCAGAAGGGGCTTGAATATCAGCAGCGCGGGTTCCTGCGATTCAGCGACCTGAAATGTGGTCCAGGACGAGATTGGTTCGTCAGCCATGGTTGAAGGGTATTTCAGGTCAGATAAGTAAAGGTGAGCACGCGGGTGATAAAATTCCTATCATCGCAAAAAAATAACCACCTTCTCCTAATAAAACTACTATTATTTAAACTAGGATAAAATGAAAAGAAATAATATAACATAAATTCTTCACTTTTTAATATTATAAATTAAATTTAGAAATTTTACGATTTTTTAATGATTTAATATTATCAATTAAAAATTAAGGATTTTTAAAAAATTAATATAATTAATTTATTTATATAATTATTAATAATAATAAAAATTTTATCACTCGCGTAATAAATGTTAAATCTTTTTTTTATATTTATATAAAAACCGGTAATTTTATTTTTTATATAATAATTATTTTAAATTTTAAACTTTTTTTAATATAATTATTATATAATTAATAATTATTATATAATTAATAATTATTATATCGATTTTTAAAAAAACGTTTAAAATTTAAAATATAATATTTTTATTAATTTAATTAATATTTTAATAATAAAAAATAATAAATTAATAATATTAATAATAAAAAAAATTAAAAAAATTATTATAAAATAAAATTAAACGTATATTATAATTAAAGTAAAAAAATATAATATAATATAAAATAAAACAAATTATAATTATATTATAAAATTATAAATTATAATTATATTATAAAATTATAAATTATAATTTATAAAATATAATTATTATTATTATTAAAAGCCTTTATATTATATATATATAACTTTTAAAATAATAAAATAATAAATTAAATATATAGCCCGTGCGTTATAATTATTATATATAAAATAATTATTATATAAAAATAATGATTATTTCCCCGTATAGGTTTCTGTTATGGTAGGTACCTAGGCAGCTAGGTAACCAATTAGCCATTTCTTGAAACCCCTTGCCTTCCCCCCCCCCCCCCCCCCTATAGTGGGGTAAACTGAGCATATCGCCCGACTCGTCGGCTTTCTCACTTTGTTGATGTGATCTCATGATAGTCGTATTCCCTGATTTGCTTCATACCGATCCCCTTCTTCCGCATATAAGTTACTGTGAGGTAGCTGCTGCTTATCAACGTGGCCCCGAGACCCTGCCGCCGCGCATAAGCTTGTACTCGTCTTAGGAGTCCAATCTAGCTTTCGACTGTTGACCTTGAAGAGAAAGCCCTGCAAAGAATACCTATGCAAGCATGAGAATAGACATTTGGCTCGAGCTATATACCTACTTACCTGGGTAGCCAAGGAGAACGAGGGAAGTCAAGCAGCTGGCACCCCCAACGGCCTTCCTAGCAGGCCGAGGTATCTTTTCCAGCCCTCTTTTGATCTAACCTTAACAATGTCATCATCATCATCATCACTACCAATCACCTGGTGCTCATCTGGATGGATCACAATCAGTGTATTCAGATTTAGAGCGATGCCCTGGGCCTCTTGATATTATGAGTGACGAGCTCTCTATGACTAAGTAGCTGTACTAAGGTTAGACAGCATACATGACAATGAACCATGAACTGCAACTCAAGTGCACACACCCCCTCTCACGGACGTGTACTTAGTAAACAGTCAGTTTCCAGAGCCGCATCCTCAACAGGGCAAACAACAGCAGTGGCAGGTGCATCAAACAGGAATTGCTGATCAGCAAAACCGGCTTGAGATACATATCTTTCTTTCTTTCTTTCACAACAAAACTCTCCTAGGCGCCCTCCCTCCATGCCTTCATCCAAACTCCCAACAAGTAGTAGATTCCAACAACAAGAACAATACCAACAACAATAGACCTTCCGACAACCAAGTGCAGCAGTGTACACAACAAGCAAGACGTTTATGTACAACAATGCAGAAAAAGAAGCGTGCCAATATGTGTCATCCTGCAAACCAGGACAGAAATTTGCAGGCTGTGTGTGTGTGTGTGTGTGTGTGTGTGTGTGTGTGTGTGTGTGTGTGTGTGTGTGTGTGTGTGTGTGTGTGTTCGTTCGTCATTAATTCATTCATTCAACATGAATAGCGGCGGCGGCGAGAAGCAGCACTGACTGATTGTATTTACTCGGCCCGTGTCCGGTAGCTGCCCATTCTCTCGATCGAACTCATGATGCCGCTCCGCGCGCCCATGCCACTACCAGGGCGTGGGAGACCACCATGGGGAGGACCATTGCTCCTGGTGCGCTCGTGCGTGAGGCCACCGCCGATCCGGCTCTCCGACGGCTTCTTGACCGAGCCGGGGGCTCGCAATCCCGAGGCCCGACCGATGCTGCTGCGGAAGTTCAAATCCGTCGTTGTGGCGGCAGCGGGAACCTTGGTGGGGACGGCAACGGCCGGACGACTCGGTGTTTGCTTCTCCTTGGGTGGTTGTTGTTGCTGCTGTTGCACGAAGCTCTGCATTGACATCATCTCCTCGGCCAGCATGACCAGCTCGCCTTTTTCTACCCTCTCCTTCTCTAGGAGCTGACGCATCTCGTTGCTGTCCCGCTTGACACTATGGATGACCGCCTTGAGTTTCTCGATCTCGGCGTCGAGCTTCTTGATCTGAGCCGAGTCCTTTGCGGCCTGGTCTCTGCGCTCCTCGTCGAGCAGCGTCTGGTTGGGATCCACCTTGGTCATCGTGGCATCGCGTCCTTGCTTCAACCTCTCGTTCTCGTCGGTGATTTCGTCGACTCGGGACTCAAGTTCGCGGACCTTCTTCTCCCAACGAGTCTCGTAGCTCTTTCTCAGAGCGGCCACCTTGTTCTCATGCTTCGTCTTGTACAGGGCGTGTAGGTCGCGGGCCACGCGCTCCACTGCGATTTCCACCTCACGAGAGCCGGTGCACTGCTGCTTCTCCGGAGACGTGCCACCGTTACCAGGGTCACCAGCTCCATCACCGCCGGTGATCTTGCCAGCACGCATACCAGCCATTTTGCTCTCAGCCTCCTGGGCCATAATCTCGGCGGCTTCTCGGCGCTTTTCGCTCTCATCAAGTTTGGACTCGAGCTCGGCACGCTCCCGTTGACTTAAAACTATCTCGTCTTTAACCTTGCGCAGTACACCTTCCATCTCGCGGCCACGCTTCTCCCAGCTCAGCTTTTCCTCGGCCAGCGCATCTTTCACAATCTGTGCTTCGCGCAGCTGTTCCATACACTCGCCCACTCGCTTTTCAGCGTCGCCTACAGCGGTCTTGAGCGACAACACCTCGGCCTCCTTGCCGCTTAGCGAAGCCTTGAGGCTGCTGATCTCGGAGAGAAATGAAGACTTCAATGATTCAAGTTCGCGGGGTGTGATAGTGGGAATACTGCGAGGCGTGGGGAGCGGCGGGATGTCAAAGTCGAGTAGATTATGAGCATGTGATCGCTGAGGGGTGTGCATGGTTGCTGTTTTGCTGGGGGTGTAGCGGGATTGTCTGGAATACCGTGACGAAGCAAAGCTGGAAAGTTGTTCGGTGAAGTCGAGAAGGTTGGTCGTGTTACCCGTCTCATGCATGACTGGGGGTCTTGGAGTCTTGGAAGATGAGGAGTCAGGACGAGCTCTGGGTGTTGGTGTCATGCCCACGTTGGCAAATCGCGTAGGGCTGTGGCCTAGTCTTGCAAACATGGTCATGTTGGGAACTGCCGAGAAAGTACTGAAGGTGCTGACCATGGTGTCGTCAGGAGCAACCGACTCATCAGGGGCAACAATGTCCGACTCGTCATGGTCATGGTCGTCCATCATCATGGTATCCTCATCTTCAAATATCTGGATGGCCTGGGTCAGACCTTGATTCTCTCGCAATGCATCCTCGAGGGTGATCTCTCGCTGTTCGACGGGAGGCTTGTCTGGTGACACCTTGATGGGGAAGCGCTTGTCGGGAGACATTTTACGGGGGCTCGGGGACGAGGGCTTTGGGGCATCAGTGTTGCTGTCATCTCTGGGCTTCAGGATCTTGAGAGGCGAAAGTTCTGTGCCGGAGAGGATTCGAGAATGACGAGACTTGGAGGGAGAGACGTTTTCCTGGTTCTTCAGGCCTTGCGGTTCTCGGTTATCTTCAGGCTGAGAGACAAAGGGCGAAGAGCGATTGTCGGCCGAGCAAGGTGTTGTAGTATTCAGAGCAGCGTTGCTGACGTTAGAAAGGGGTGAGGAAGCCATTGAAAGGCAGGTAACCTAGTCTAGCTAGAAATACCAAGCCACAAGTAGGGAAAGCAATCAATCGACAGAACAACCAACAGTGTGTATTGCGCGGGGGGTTTAATCTTCATATGTTGATGAGGATGGGAAAAGTCAATTGGCAGGTGGCAGGTTGAATGGAGCAGGTTCGATGCTTGAGCTGGATCGGCGACGTGTAACGCGGTGCTGAGGGAAAAAACCGAGTAGAGGTCCAATTGTTGGTGCCGTTTTTGGTTTTTAGGTTGCGCTGGTGACAGGATTTATTGGTTTATCTCATATGGTTGTTGGCTCAGCAACCGTAAGCGACCGACCCCGCAGAGCAACGGTTAAGAGACTCACGGGGTACGTACCTATTGTTTGGCGCTAGAGTGCTGTCATCAACGATGTAAGTATAGCAAATCCTTACAAGATGGCTAAAAACCCTGATCAGATCACACCAATAGGGGTACCTACGTCGGAACACATTTGAACAGTGTCTCTACATACACTAGTCGTTTGTTCTCGTTGCATGTTTACAGGTTTTACACGTGATTGTCAATGGACAGCTTATAATATTGCTAGACATCCATACTTCTTCGTCGACGTTCGACTGTTTCAGGGGGCGACACATCAGGGAGACAAACACATAAATATCCCCAGATGGATATCAATAGGAAGGGCAGTATTCATGATATAAATTTGTATATGTACATTAGCTAGAGATGCTCAGAAGGCTAGAAGGCTAGAAGCCGGATTCTGAAAGCGCTTGGTGGTACATCCTAGAGACCAAACCAAAATGTCAAACCCTCAAAACATATATGATCCTCATGTACATCATCTGATAACGACTCTTGATATGTTTACTCTCCCCTCTTCTTTTCTTCTTTTTCACTTCTGTCTGCTCTATACCCTACCCTTCTCTGCCTCAATCTTCCATAATCTTTTCTCCTTCTCCAGTTCCCTTCCCACGAACCAGAACGTCGCGGCAGCCCAGATCCCAGCCCAGACAAATGGTACGCCCCAGCCTATCGCATATGCAATATCAGCATTATCCAGAGTGTAGATCAGAACAGTGAGCATCACGGCGCATCCCTCTGCTCCCACGGCCCAGAAAATCCCCAGTGTCCTGAGCATCACCCGGAACACGTGGCTCGCCTCGTATCGACGATCTAGTGCGACACGGTACTCGGTTCCGCCGCTCCCATCAACGGCGCATACATCTTCGATCAGTGGATAGATTCCCGGCCGCAGTTGCGATCCTTTGGGTATAGACGAGATCCGGACGGGCGCAGCAACTTGGAAATACCGGCACACGTCCATGACCAGAAGCAACGTGCCAAACACGTAGAGCATGGTGGGCAGCGGTATCGACAGCAATCGGATGAATGGGTCCTCCTGTACAGAGCCACTATAGTAGTCGTGAGCGGGCGCTCAGAGTGATACGGGCTGTTAAGCATGCCGACTTACACAATCAATTCAACCATGACGATAAGCCAAGCGATGGTGTACCACCAATGAAACCAATCAAGTAGCCATCTGCTCTCGGTGGCACCAATAACCTAAGTCGTGAAAGTCAGTGTTCGGGTCTTTCGACGACAGGGAGGTATGCCAGGCATGGCAGGCGCATCATTCAAGTAGCTCTGAATGATGGTGATAACATCGATGATAGCATGGGGTTACGAACTCGACAAGTGCTATCCTTCTTCCACAACCTCCAAGCTCGCAAAAAGTATTCAAAAATACTGGCACCTCCAATGGCAGCCGTGACGATACTGAAGACGGTATTGGCGCTCAACCACTCCCTATCTGGATTTCCGGGACCGCACCCGTACCAGAGGCCGAAATACAAGACGATGGGACACACGACCGAGTCGAATATGGTAATACTCCAAAACCAGAAGATGACCCATTTCCGGGTGCGCAGGGTGTACTTCAGCGGCGGCGGGCTGGGCTGTAGCGTCACGGCAGTCACTGGCTCGTCGGCAGAAGGTTCAGCTGCGTCGGGGACTTGCAAGACGAGGTCGGATTCCGGGCCGGGAGGCTCAGGGTGAGTGGGCAAGCTGGGACGGTGGGTCATGACCAGGCTCGGGCGACCGAAGGGTCCATCGAAGCGCCTGTCGAACTGCTCGCTGTGTCGGCCTTTCGGGCCATCATGTTGGAAGCTTCCCCGGGACCTGTCATTGAGATCAAGATCGAGATTGGGGTTGGAGGCGGCTAGGAGGCGGGGCGAGGAGGGGAGATCAGGATGCAGTCGGAGTGCTGCTTCTGTATGAATAGCATCGGGCGCGCTTTGAATTTTGCGCTGATCCAGCAGATCTGGATCTTGCAGAGGGTTGGGATCCGGAGTTTCGGCGGCACGCGGCGGCTCGGGCGTAGGCAGCGAGGGTAGTGAAGGACGTTCGTCCATGATGATGGCCTACTGTTGCATGCGACAAGGCGAACAGGGCGAAGAGTTAGAGGATAGCAGCGCGAGAGACGTCGACGTCTCTCGGTGGAGATAATTGAACGGATCCGAGACAGACAGACAGACAGCGAGAGAGACACAGGGAGACACACAAAACGCAAATAGGTAGCTGCTACCTAGTTTAGTGTAGTGTAGTGTATCTACTTTTTTACCAGTAGATCGGTCGGTAATAATAAGTCGACTAAAAAAGAGTGAATAAAGTAGTCGGTCATGAGAACGAGACTACCTCCTGGCACCTGGGTTAGTTTTGAATGAGATAGGAAAGGTAACATTATTAGCAACGGCAATGGTAATGGTAATGGCAAGGGGCAGAAGGGGGAGGATCGACCGCGTCAGGTCGCAGGACTTGTAGGCTCGAATCGGTGCTCCAAGCAACACCAAGCCACCCAAGGCACCTGGGAACCTTGAAATCAGGAGTCAAGGTTCAAAAACCTGCGGGGGCCTTCGCTTGGAAGTTGGGTGAAAGCTTGGCTACTACGTCATAATTCGCGGCGCACGTCAGCAATTGCCAGGGCGGCAGTTTAAGAATACCCCGGCCGATCGTACTTATTAGAGTCCTCTCGATTGACACATACAGATGCTTATAACGATACGAATAGTTTTCTTTTTTTCTAGATAAACGTAAAATACGAGGAATAATACAAGGAGGTGTTAAGTACGGAGAACATCTATTGGAAGTCACGAAGAAAACACGTTTTTATTCAATATCAGCTTCTTTTCCACCATTGCCTCCATCTGCTCCTCCACCCATCCATTACCCCTTGACCTCCTGATTGATATCGAGGCAGCACGCGCCTCTTCCAGTCTCGTTAAGCATGCACCACCGCCGTCTGTGATACTCATGGCTTGTATTCCCTTGACAATTGCGCCTTTCAGCTCGCTAATCGTCTTCTCGTCATTGAGACCCGATAAACCGGCACCAAAGAGCTTGCTGGCGTTTCGATAGTACAGCTCGGCGTTTCGGAGGAGCCCTTCCTTGCCTTGTTGCGCTGGGCCGTAGTCTAACGGCGAATAAGAAAGGTTATGAAGCAGTAGACTAATATCACCGCGTATGTAATGGGTTGAGCCGAGGCATTCTCTGTCCGAGACCACATCCGGCAGCTGGGCGACTTGGTCCAAGATCGACTGTGCCTGAAGAAGGATAGACCACCGCAGACCGGCATGTATAGCAGACTGCGTTGTAGTTGCTGAGTCTGCCAACGCCTCGTTGAATGCTAACAGGCCGTTGACCTTAGCCATGGATACCTCGCGGGAGCTCCCCAAGGCGAGACCAGCATCGGAGAAGGCAGCTTCAAGCTCTGATCCGTAGGTTTGAGCGTCGATGTTATCCCACCGGAATGCAAGTTCTAGGTAATGACTGATGTAGATTGCCTTAGCCAGTGCAAGTTCCGATAGCTCTTCGCTGGCTTCTTGGCGCGTATCTCCCAGCAAATTTGTCGTTTTTGTCACCAGCACACTTGAGTATCCCTGTATCCATGCTAGCAAGGTAGAATTGGGCCCTGTCGTTGTAGAACTGCAAACACTACAAAGCGTGGTGAGAGTGCTGAATCGTGAGACCAACGTATCGATGAGAGTCTCTATGGTAACCGGTTCGACGATGGTGGCCCACTGTTGAGCCTCGCTAGAGTCAGGTTCCTGTGTAGCTGTTATCGAGCTCTCCTCCGACTGGTTGGCAGCGCCGTCACCGCCATCGTTGCGATTTGTCTGCTGGAGAATCTCCTGGCTCCGGATGAAACCCTGCTGCTGTATTTCGAAGCATTGAGCCTGGTACTCCAGTGCCTGCTGAAGGTACTGCGCTGCATCCTGGTCGCTCATGGCGTCGTCGTCGGCAATACCCTCGGCAATTGCCGTCAGGGCCTGCGCTGTATTGAAGAGAGCATCCGCATTCTCCGAATCTAGGTTTAAGACGTATTGATGAGAGGTGAGAGCCTGGTGAAGCAACTCAACAACAGGTGTGCCAAGCACAGCAGCGAAGGCCGGGTGAGTGGCTATCTCGAGCTGCAAGCGGGCCTTATTGTAGGCAAGGTCAACGCTCGCGGGGAATTTGGCCAGACCTTCGCTGTAGACCCCGAGAGCCCTGTCCGCAAATCTCAGTGACTTGGCTGTGTCCCCCCGTCTGTGTTTCCCCATGGCTTCCTCATGCTCCCCGGCAGCTGCGAGATATTCGTCAGCATCTGTGAGAGTCGCCTATTGTATTTGAGAAGCAGGCATTAGTACAAAAGTTTTCAGCAGAGACTTTGGGCACAATACTCACCGCGCTGCTAGTCTTTCCCTTTTTCTTCGTCCTATGCATGGTTCGTGATAGTCACAGGGCGATATGTCTTCTAGCAGACTTGTAGGTGTGTGGTAGGCCTGGAGACCCAGGTAGAAAAGCGGAAACAGGGGGTCTGCAAATACTCGAGGCGAGTGGTGCACGTGATCAATTTTTCATTATGTAATCTTAGCGCCCCTTTATCGTGGAACACGGAGGGAGGAAGTGAGAAGAGAACGCCATGTGAACTGGGTGCGACGGACTGCTTGTACAACAGAATACAACATGTTGAGGGACCTGAAATGCTGATTCAAGGAGCAAGTCATATGTTATTTCATCCCTTCCCATGTCTGCCACCCCTGATTGAATAGCAACTTCATCCAACATTGCCTCGTGTGATGCTTGCCGAAAATATTCTGGAATATGTACCTAGGTAAGTTACCTACTTGCAAAGTAGATCTCACCACCTGGGTATATCAGCCTTGCTGCTATATGATATAGATATACGTAAAGCAAAAATGTGATAGTAACCCTGGCACTTACCCCAAGTCCTAAGTGCTCAAATTCGTGATATGCAAACGCTCTGAAAGACAACAATGTCTATTTCCTCACTTCGAGATGAGTTTGCTGCCGCCATTTGAACTTGCATTACGCTGTATGGGGATATTCAAGGTGGAAAAGAAGATAATATCACAAAATGGAATACCCAACGCTCATCATACACCCAGTCCAGTGTGTGTTACATCATTTCCAAACCATCCAAGTCAAACACCCTATCGCAGAGCTCATGACGACCAACGTCAAGATTCCAGCGCCTGCCCTGTCACCCGTAGTGATGGGTGACACCGTGTTCGTGCTGCTGCTGCCTCCGGCATTCGGATTTCCGCCGCTCGTGCCGCCTGTCGAGTTGGTAACGGGCACTTGCGCATCATCGAGCAGCATACTACACAATGCTCCGAGTACGTTCATCTGCTGGCCGGCGCCCGTCACGCCGTCGTACACGCCGCTCTTCCAGTGGAACCCGCACTGCCTGCCGTTATCGCCGCCCGTGCACTGCTTCACGGCCGCTGCCGTCGACGTCGACAGGAAGCTCGTGATCTTGTCCTTGACGAACGGCGCCACCTGTGTCGCCACCGCCATCCACCGGTGCACATACCCCTTGAAGGACAGCATGTCTTCAGTGCAGTGGCCCGAGTCCTCGCACGTGGGCTCCCAGGCGATCCCGTCAACGAAGAAGACACGCTCGATCGCTCCAACCAAGTCCTCTACTCTCGTTTGCCACTCGGCGGAGCCGTCGGTCTATCAAAAGTGAACGGGTCAGTCTTGACCATACACAACCCATTTTACGCAGAATAGCAGATTCTTGAGGTGAAAAGAAGCTTGACTTACATAATTGTACATATGCGCAGCGCCCAAGAGCAGTACGGCTGCATTGTAGGAAAACTGCTGGCGATTGATGTCGGTGCAGTTATGGGGGATGTGACCGCCGTCAAAAACGTTATACTCCGAGTCGATATAACCGACCGAGGTGAGCCAGTCCCACGTCTTGATGGCCCAATCGGCGTAGGTCTGGTTGTTGGTGTAGCGAGCGAGGCGCGCCCCCATGTTGAAGAAAGCACCGTTGGCAATTGCTGTTGCAGAAGGGCTTATGTCAGTACTGGTGCCCCTAAACTCGGATTCCCCTCCGCTTCCTCTTGAGCCCCCCTTTTACTGTAAATCAGAGCAAGGATAGGGCGACATACTGTTCTTGTAATCGTATCCATTGTTCGTAGGATAGATCTGCCATCTCAGCCCACCACCGCACTCGTTATCTTGCCGGTCGGGAGCCGCCTGCTCGTTCCACACGGCCTGGGCTAGAGCGAGCCACTGCGGCTCGTCCTCCGGGGGATCCATAAATTTGTTCTCGGCAGCCAAGAGGGCGGACATACCCCAGAAGGACTGATCGTCATTCCCTAACGACAACGTCCAGTTCTTGTCCATGAAGTCTCTTCCCGGTGCTGCCTGGGCGAGGATGGCTTCGTAGACGACCTGATTGTATGTATCGTCCCCCGTAAAATGCCAGTAGTCTATCATGGTTCCCCAGAGAGCGCCTCCTTGCCACCTGGGAGGCGGGTGAGTTAGCGACTAGCCGCGCACGTATGTTCCTCTCCACGCCATTATTCAGGTCTCTCAAGTGTCCAGGAGTGAAGAGGTAAAGGGACGACCCTGAGGGACCAAGAAGGAAGGGTAGACGAACCAGTAGTAATTGCCATTGGGTGGTGGCCCGGGCAGAATACCAGGGGTCATACCGGATTCGTTTCCATGGTAGTAGGACATCAGATCGTAAGCTACATCTTTGGCGGCCGCTCGTATGGAATCTTGGGAGAGTGGTGTGCAAGTGAGTACTGTGTTTTCATACCCAAGACTGACTGGGTGGAATAAGACACTTACTTGGGTCATCTAGGTTCACCTCGAGAGCAGCCTGGACGATGGCGGGGGAAAGCGACCATAATAACGAGGACGAAACGAATGTGGGAGACAACATTTTGAGGGTAGTAGTCCCACAAGAAGTGGTGATAACGCGGGAATATGTGAATACGTAGTGCCAGCGACCGGATTAAAGCCACTTGCGGCTGTACGAATCCAAGCAGCTAGTATACTGGGGTGAAGATCAATGCGGCATCCAATCGAGACGATGTTGGTGGCGATGATGATGATGATGATGATGTATTGGATGATATATTGGGCTTTCAGTAGATATTACAACGAACGATATATGTATAGTATTTCGGTCGTTCCGGCGACGTCTCTATTGACTTTTGAAGGCGCGCTTAGACTACACCTGCAAGTGTTGGTAAAAAGGGTTTGTTGGCAGGAAGCACGTCGGAGGTATCGATGTGTAAGTAGCGAGCGGAACCTTGGCAGCAAGGACGAAGTCGAAGTCGAGTATCGGGATGAGCAGTTGATGTCGCACAGCGGGAACAACAATCAATCGTGGAGGTCGCGGATGGCGAAAGTCGATGAGAGAAGGAGGAGAAGCTCAATCTCGAGGTCAAATGTCAGTCAGGATCCAGAGGTTTCTTCCCAAATTGAAGCACCGCTGTCCCGAATGATCGACGGTGTAAGCAGGATATACACGTCCATGTACGAAGTAGATGCGCGCATGTCCCCCCCCATCCGCACTCGCTGCTACATACCTCGTAGGTACTCTACTGTACAATAAATAATAATATAGGCGACAGGTGTCATACGACCCCTGGTACATTAAGTATCCTGCAGGGCTGCATGCCAAAATCTATGAGAACCTTGACCGTTAAAGTCAAGGCCCCCCCCGCAGAATATGACCATCTCCAGCTACTGAGACAACCTTGGAAATCCCCATGGGCCGTTATTAGGCGCTACTGGCTACCTCGTACGGAGCAATCGTCACTTGATCCTCTGAGGCTGTGCTGCCCCTTGGCCGATGAGCTGAATGTAGCATGTACGGAGTATCGGGAGCTGTTTAGATTTTTATGTGTACGGTTGGTTACATACTTAAGTACCTGCGTGCCTAGCCCCCAGGTTAAGAATTCAACTACGGCATGCCATAAAGAATGAAGATGCTCTCCCATACCTAGGTAGAACAGAATCATGAGTTATGCCAGAAGGAAAAAGGGGGCAAAAAGGGCAGGATCTTAAGGAAAATGGTGTTTGCTTGATAGGGAAGGTCTTCAAGTACGGTACCCCTAGGGTATGATGCACAGCCTCACTCGAACCGCTCTACTTATTCAATGTTGGACGTTGGAACGCAAGTTCGTGTTTCTTTGAGTGCCAAGCAAACCTGATCAGATCTGGTTGGAGGCCCCGGAACAGTCGGCCGAGGCATATTACACACGAAGTACATACTTAAGTACTTACATATGAAGTAAGTACTGCTTTTCCTCTATCAAAAACACCCTGAGACATCCCCCGACGAATGAGCGGCCATGGAAAATAGATTGGCGAATCACATAATCCTAGGTAGGTCGAGACAACACACATACGCCACGGCGACGAGCCGCGCTCTCTCCCTTTTTTAGACCCAGGCATCATTGCTTCCTTCACATGTTTGTTTACTCTTCAGTTGGCACCTCCTCAGGTATCGCATCCGACTCTGGCTCTGGCAGTCTCGACCCAATCGGTACTTCGTCAGTCCAGCTGTAACCGAGTCCACCGCCCTTCTCTTTCGTGGAAGCGTGCTGCTCGAGTTTGTACACGCCCCCTGGCGTCGCCATGTCCGCGAACTCAAAGATCCTGTAATCCGCATTGTAGTAATGGCATCCCGACACAGCTAGGCGCATAAAAGCCGAATGCGATACCACGATGATCACCTTCTCCGGACGCTCGTACAGCTTCTTAAGCGATGCCTGCGCCCGAACCAGCAGCCGCGTCTTGGTGTAGTGATAAAGACTGGCTGCCGGGGACGTCTTGTCCGGCCAGACAGGGTCGACGTGTTGAAAGTCTACCACCGGGAATTCGGAAGATACCTCTCCCAGGGCCCTTCCTGTGTCGCACGGCTTGGCAGAGTTCTCTACGTCCCGATATCAGTGTCGGACATGTCCCGGGCCAAAAAGGAGAGAATTGCCATAACTTGGCACTGCTGCTCAAGGCACGAGATGAGTACGAACCTTGCCAACCAGCATCTGCCACAAGCTTGACGCCTTTTTCCATGAGCCAATCGACAGAGTAGAGGGCAGTCTGTATGGTCCTTCGCATAGGTGAGGTGATGATAACTTCAGCCTGTTGGGCTACCGGGTCCTTCATGAGACCCTCCCTTAGCTCTGCACATTGCTGGCGGCCAAATTCCGAGAGTTCTGGGTCATGTATGTCGTAGTCCTCTATGAAACGAAAATAAGACGTCGAGCTGTCGTGCCTCAGTCGCGGGACTTACGGGTAGCATTATGTAAAGCTTGAGCATGTCTGATAAGGATGAGAGTAGGGGGCATCGTGTCTCTGTCTCTGCCAGTTCTTCTGGCGATCTCCTAAAACGATGGCTCCCTTGTTAAGTAAACGAAATAATGAATCTTCTATGGCCAGGCTTGAGCCATGGGCACGGGGTGGAACCAAACGAATGACAGTTGTAGATTAGAAGAAGACAGTCAAGTACGGTAAGTGGTAAGTGGGTAGGTGGTAGGTATCGGTTGTAGGTTATGTTGTGAAGTGTTGAAAACATCCAGCAGACGCCATGATTTACCTAGGTTAGGTGCATAAGTATGGGTCAAGTCTGCAAGTTTCGACTCAACACTCAACGCAGGACACTTTTCTAGTCCCGACTGAAGCAACCTTCATCAACAACACTACCTACTTATGTAGATATACACTAAGACGATCTAACCCTGTCCTGTACCAAGTCACTCCTTTTTTTTAACGACAGTGTCAATGACGGGTAATCACAGTACTGCTTGTCTGCAAAAAGGTATTTGCTGATTTGGAAGTAGAACTGTAGGTCCGTTACTGTAAGTGGCTGGTGCTGCACGGGGAAGACGCAAGTACCTAAGAACCCCGTATGGCGAATATTACCATATACAAATATGCACCAAGTAGAGTTCGATCAACCCCGTTAGGAAAGCTGCCAGCTCTAGCTCAGAATTTACAACCTCCCTCAATTCCATTCCGCCCAGCGCATACAAGATGACCAGCGTAGACGATCTCTTCAAGGTCAGCCGAACCGTCATAATATCTCTACCTACCTAAATACCTAGGTACCCATCCTGCGACCATGGCTGACAGATCTTAGGCCTCTGGTGTAGGTAATAAACGCAAGCTAGAACCCCTTCGAGATCCTAGTAAGCAACGCTTCCTCCCTTTTACCCGCTTCTACCTCTACCTACCTACCTACCTAGGTACCTAATATGCCTCCCACTATCATACTGACGCGCAATTCCCTTAGACGAGATCTACAAATCCGCCCGATTAACACCGAATGGTCACAGCGCTCGCCACACACGCGTCGACGATAAAGCCGCCGACGATGATCTCGAGGCTGGACCGGCTGCACCACCTGACGACGAAGGCGATTACGGTCCCTCACTCCCGCCAGATGACGAAGGTGACGACGAAGAAGGGCGTTTCTTTGGTGGAGGCATGACTGCACAAGAGACTGAGGTTCTGGACTACGTTGACGGCAACGACGCCTCCAATGACCCGGCAAATCTAGCTCCTGAGAAAATCGACATCTCGTGGCTGCGCAAGACCGCGCTGAACTTTGAAAAGCGAATCAGCAAGAACGCCGAGTTACGCGCCAAGTTCGAGACCGAGCCCCAGAAGTTCATCGCCAGCGAAGCCGATCTAGACTCCGAAATCAAGGCTCTCTCCATATTATCAGAGCACCCGGACCTGTACCCCGAGTTTGCGCGCCTGGGCTGCGTGGGGAGCCTAGTCGGACTACTGGCGCACGAGAACACCGACATAGCCATTGATGCGGTCGAGATTATCAACGAGCTTACCGACGAGGATGTCGCGGCCGAGGAAACGCAGTGGGACGCGCTGGTGGACGCCCTCATGGAAGCCGACTTGCTAGGGCTTCTCGTCTCCAACTTCGAAAGGCTAGACGAGACGCAGGAAGTCGATCGCAATGGGGTATACTACGCGCTGAGCGTGGTGGAAAATCTATGCGGGCGGACGGCCACGGCCGAGCTGGTCGCGGAGCAGGAGAAACTACTGAAGTGGCTGTTGAAGAGGATACAGGTTAAAGAATCACCCGTGGGTCAAAATAAACAGTACTCGGCTGAGATACTTGCCATACTAGTCCAGACGTCAGCGAAGAACAGGAGGAAGCTGGCCAGCCTGGACGCCTGCGACATCATGCTCCAACTGATCGCCCCCTACCGGAAACGAGACCCGGAAAAGGGCGGGGAGGAGGAAGAGTACATGGAGAACCTGTTCGAGGCTCTGACCTGCCTCGTCGACGAACCCGAGGGCAAGGCCAAGTTTGTCGAGGCCGAAGGCGTCGAACTCTGCTTGATCATGCTCAAGGAAGGCAAACTCAGCAAGACGGCTTCCCTCCGGCTACTGGACCATGCTGCGGGCGGGACCGGCGGCGCGGCGGGCACACAGGTCTGCCAGAAACTGGTCGAGGCGGGGGGTCTCAAGAACGTGTTCACCCTGTTCATGAAGCAGCAGCCAAAGAGCCATCACGACGCCCGCAACACCAGCGAACACCTGATCGGCATCTTCGCCTCTATGCTACGCTCGCTCCCCGCCGACTCGGCCGAGCGCATACGCACGCTGGCCAAGTTTGTCGAGAAGGACTACGAGAAGACGGCGAAGCTAGTGTCCCTGCGTCGCGAGTACGCGGCGCGGCTAGCGGCGGCCGACGAGGCGATCCGCGCAGAGCAGCAGCAGGCGGCCGGCGGTGGAGAGGAGCTGGACGAGGGCGCGGCGGATGAGTGGTTCTCGCGGCGCCTGGACGCGGGGCTATTCTCCCTACGGACGCTGGACGTGGTGCTCGCCTGGCTCGTGGCCGAGGACGGAGGGGCGCGGAGGACGATCGTCAAGCTGCTCGCCGAGAGGGACGAGGGGCTGGAGGTGGTGCGCGAGTCGGTGCGGGAGCAGCTCGAGGGCATCGACGTGGACGATGATGCCGAGGCGAGGGATACGCGGGAGATGCTATCTACACTGATGCAGTTCCTGCAATAGATATGTTTTCAAGAGAGGAGCGGTGGTGCTGTATAACTAAACTTCACGAACTACATAGAACCTAGGCATCTAGGACGATCAAGGCTTGCTCAACCACGTTGACTAGAGAAGTTGTCGTAACCTATTTCTCTGTTATTTATCCCCCCTGGCCACTCGTGAATTTCTCATACCGTTTTCAAGAAAACGAATGATACGAAGATGAAAGGGGTAATGATTAATCACATTGATAACGGCATGTTTTGGCCTGCTAGACCATAGTCTCTATTCCAGTTCTGGCCACCATACTACTATAACATTGATTTTACCTAAGCCAGCTAGCAAGCCAGCCAGCCTCCCCCCCTCACTATGCTACAACTCTTGCTCTGGTAGCGAACTCGCCTGTTTCCGGATCATGCGTCGTCGTCCCCTGAGGCTCTCAAGACGAGGGTTGTCGGTCTGTTTGTTTGTTTGTTTTCGTTTAATCGTCTTGCTTACGTACACCCAACCCTGGAAGTAATCTGCCAGCCCGCAGGAGAGACACACATAGTGTGCTCTTCATGCTCTTAAAGTTTCGTTCTCCCTCCCTCTCTCTCCTCTTTCCCCCCTTCACCCTTTTCCAAAACCAGGCAAGCAAGTAAGTAACGACGATTACGATTGTGCCGTCCATCATCATGGCTCTCTGCTTGACGAATTCCATCCATATCTCCCGCTCCTGGAGACTTATGTATGTATGTTTTATGAAACCTTTCTCCTGTTAAGCATGCGAGTTCGGAGAGTTGCTTCGATTTTTCCCGGTGACGGTCCGAAATTAAGCAGTCGTGGGGGCGACGGGCTTGACCTCGAAGACGGCCTTGAGCAGGTCGTCGATCACTTTGGTTTGGCCCTTCTTGCCGGCCGCCTGGATCTCCTTGATCTTGGCCTCGGCCTCCTTGTTGGCCTCGTCTTCGGCTTGCTTGTTGCCTTGGGTGTGCTACAAGGGATTGAACAAGGACTGGTCAGTATCAATTGTTTTGCTGCATTTCGGGGATTGGTAGTTTCGCGCGGGTGGCTATCGTAGGCGTTGGGTTCAATTTTGGGGTTTGTCAAGTAATTCTTCCCCCTTTAAATCGTACCTCTGATTCGAACTTCTTGAACTCTTCCTCCTTGGACTTGCGGTAGGCGTCTATCTCCTTCTTGGCTTCATCTCGGGCTTCGCGTACTCTCTTGGTTCGGACTGTATACCATTGGTGGTCGGTTAGACGGCTGTTTCACGTAGGAACTTGATTGGTGGGTGGGCGAGGTTCTAGACGGACATTCACGAGCTGTTTCGATATGGTTGAAGCGTTAGTCAAGAGGTCCAGTCACAAGGCAATCGATGGTGAGGCTCGAACCTTTCTGAACGATTTTGGACGCTTCCCTCTCGGACTGTATTTCCCATGTATATTAGATCCGGATCCCGAAAGGCTCTCTGGGATATCTGGCGGACCGAGGACGTACATCGAGCAGGGTCTGGATGCCTGCGGAGTTCTGGGCCGACTGTCGTGGATGTTGTTAGCAATCGATGCATGTCTAGCTGAACTGAGGAGAGGCGTGAAGATGCGCTTACCATCTTGAACTACTACAGCAGCGGAATGCAAGGAATCAAGGGAATAAGGACGGGGGAGACGGTATGAGGTTATGGGGCGGCAGGTGGTCAGGTTGGTTAACAGAAGACAACGGCGTTGATTAGATGCAACGGATGGAAGCTTTGAGGTCAGATGCCGCACACCGCGGGCGGATCGGCGCCAAGTCCAGCTCCAGCCTCCAGCACCCGTCCTGCCCGCCAGCCAGCCCGCTACCTAGGTAATGGAAACCGCCATAGGTGAACCGGGCCTGGAGAAACAGCTGCACCGTCCACTAACGGTGCCCCTAAACTCCAGAGGCTGTCCCCTGGTGCCTGGCACCCCTAAACGTCATTGGGGAAAGCTCCAAAATAATGGAACGATTCCAGGTTATCATTTTTATTGGGGGAAGCTCTCAACATTCGATCGCGAACGCATTGTGACACTACCTACATCAGTTGTTCTCTCAGCGAAAACGATGCGCATATAGTCGAGATCAAGCTGTTGTCGAGTCGAAACTGCCTAGTGCCGTGTACGTACCTGAAGTACCCTCCTAGACTACATCCCCAGTTCTATGACCTACAGACGATCTGACCGTCTCGAAGACAGCTCCCTCCTGTCCCCTAATGTCGCGGGCCTCCAAGTTTACCCTGCTGGGCACATCCGCCTTCGCAGTTGGCACCGTCGTGTTTGTGCATTTCCAGCAGAAGTTTGAGAAAGAGGTATGTCTGTCGTACGCCGTATCTCCACCGAGCCAGAAATTAGCCTCCCTCCTCTCACTGCCTATACTCGTTCAACCTGGCTGACAAAACCCTTTTATTTACCGCTTGCAGGCCATGCACCAGGGCGTCATCCGCGATATGGAACAGCAACGGATCAAGAAGGAGCGCCAGCTGGACTTCGATATGCAGAGGGTGCTTGAGGAGGAGTATAAGAAGGGTCAGACCGTCAGGGATACATCGGGGGATGGCGATTTACCGAACCGATGACGTTACGCTTTCACATTGCCTCCACTACGGCTTGCCTCTGGGGGGGGGGGGGGGGGGGGGGGGGGGGGAGCGTCATGGTCTTCAGGTTCATTCTTGACGCAAGGCGATCATGTCCCATGTTGACGTGGCACCATGGCATGGCATGATATGTCCACCGTGAAAGGTTTCGGACAGAGGGGCCGCTCCGAAAAGGGGCTCTCCTATTACTGCCTCTCCCGTATAGGGATTCGAAGGCCAGTCCACGGGTAGAACAACTTCGAACACGGAAGATTTCGGGGCGACGTACGCAGGACCGCAAGGCTATTAGTCCCTGAACGATATCCCCATCCGGATTTGAGCACAATGAGGCGCGGCACTGTACTACCATGTATGCATACTCTTTGTAGAATACTTACGTATATTTACTCCGAAGAATCTAATTTCAACTAATGATCAAGCCTCGGTCACAGGCTTCTTGGCAGACTATCAAGGTGGCACTCGGACATACCAAGTTCCTCATGAAATCACCAAGTCACAGAATCCCTTGAAAACCGCAGGATGTCGAGGGCCAATCCAGCTTAGCTTACTCCCGTCTGTACATATCAGCAGTCAAACACGAGCAACCTCGACTCTAACCCCCACTACAAGTGACAAGCTCCAACCAGGCCCCTTTTTAAACTCAAGCACCAGCATCCCCTTCTTGTTCTTCAGATAGCGATGGGCTGCAGCATGTCCGGCGTAGTCTTACAACTGATCCTCCCCGCTGGCAGAAAGAAAAAAGAGCCACAAGGGCGACCTTCCTGGCCCTCGGGTAGTGGTTCAGCCGGCGCCGCGCCAGCCGCTCATACCCTCGAGCTCGGCCGCCCCGTTGTCGTCCGCCACCACCACGCAGTTGATCTCGTCGTACGGGTGGGCGGAGACATGCTGAGTGTTTGGACGGGCGGCGGCAACGGCCGGCATGAGCAGCATGAAAACACGACATAACTAAGGATGAACGGACTCAAGGATGAACGGACTACTCCATGAGGAACCAACTGCTCATTTGGCTCTGATAAGCTATATACGGGGTGGCAGATACCTTTCAAGGCCAACATGTACCCCCGGATCATAGAGAACTTCTACATAAGAGTGGGCGGCGGCGGTTCTATCGATGGGTGGTGTATAGATACATCTGGTGGGGAGAGTTCCAATATGCAAGCGTGAAGCTCAACTGACTGAAACAAAAAACATCAGAGTCATCCTCACCTATCCGAGATTATCACTCGTGGCTCCTGAATCCTCGGGCCTGGTTGAAAACGGGCAAAAAAAAAAAAAAAAAAAAAAAAAAAAAAAAAAAAAAAAAAAAAAAAAAAAAAAAAAAAAAAAAAAACCAGGGCCAGATTTGGCAAGCTCACTACATATCTACAATGCCCAGAGCCGCCACTATAATCCATTAAGACGACACGTCGAAACACATATTGCCAGTTGAAAGACTCAATGGTTCCCGGAAGGAAGAAGAAGCTAAGCGACTGGACTCGATTGCAAGGGTATATATGGTACTCATGTAATAAAGTAAATAAAAAACTGGCGGTATTAGAGTGGTATACACGTCCAAGCTAGATCGCCGCCATTACCTTGTCATCAATATAGAAACAACAGCAACAGCAACAACATCGAGCACATAACCAAGCTTCAAGTGTTGTGTTCCTTCCTACTTCAAATTATGCATGTTAGATGCCGTGGTTCTCAAGACAAGTCTTCCTTGTCAGCTCACCGCAGACAATTTGGAGAGTTTCACAAGGCCTTCGACCTATGCTCCACTGTGAGATGAAGTTAGTAAATCTCTAAACACCACGGTTTCCAGGAGACAGACACAATTTTCTGCAGACATTTCACACAAAGTTCCTTGTTATATTGAGAAGAAGAAGAAAATAGTGAACCGCTCCCGTCTATATTATGAAATCGGCTTACTGTGAGCAATGGCAATCTGTTCCTCGTAACCTTTCATGAGGTCTCCCTCGACAGTCTCAGCAAACACATCCACGTCGGTCGATGCGAACTTCCTGGCGCTGATCTTCTTCTCAAACAACAGGTCTAGCTCGGCGAAGGTTCTCCCTGGGGATGAATTCAGCCAAGACCGCTATGAGACCATGGGTAGGGCAATTAGACATACCTCGTGGTTCGGGGACGCGGAACCAGGTATAAACGAAACATAGAAAACAAGATCCGGCCTGCAAATCCTCAACGTGAGCTACTCACTCCAGTAGGTTGTGAAAGGCAAGCAGCTTACCCAAAAGAACCCGGCGTAGTTACCTGATCGTAGCAAAAACATAGGTTAGTCATCACTGGCTGGGCAATTTCAAAGTATCACGGGCGAAATCCACATACTAGAGGCTAGTTAGCAACGCTAATATTCGGAGATTTCAGGAGGAGTGGGAGGAAAAGGGGGAACGAGATTGAAGTACGTACCCCCAATCCCATGCACCTGGGTTTAGCATATAAGGCGTGAGAACTCCACAGATAATTCCGACAATATTGCTACTGACGGTTAGCTCAGAGGCGGATGTCGTTACAGAGAACCACGTACTAAAGAATACGCCCGAGTACCACCGTCTTGATTTGTAGCCGCCTCGACGAAATCTCTGCAACCAACGAGTAACACACAGTACCGACAGTCAGCTGATAGCATAGTGCCCATACGAGCATGATACTCCCGGTTGCAAGCGAGGCTGCATCCCTGTCCGGGGCCAACCCGAGGAAACCGAGGATCATGAGCATAACAAAGAGCAGAGCAAGCCCAACCAGATACAGAGTCCTATCCATATCAGTCTCAGGATGATTGATTTTGCACTGAGGCAGACAAACCTTCTTCCAACACCCAGAGTCAAAAGAGCCCAGGCTCCGAGCACCCCGGCGCAGTTTATCGCATACTGACCCATGGCAAACGCGTAAGATTTATCCTCGTCGAGTCCCGCCTGTTGCAGGAAATAAGTTGAGTAGTTACTGAAGGAGTTGCCTGCCAGATTCTGTATTGCCCAACACATCATGACTATCTAAAAACTCCAGGATTAGCTTGATCACCCAGACATCGAAGACTAGGGAGAGGGATACCTCGGTGCGGCGCCTGTCTGTGCCCTTGAAACAGTCGATGTAGCTTGCTCCTCGAGTGATCTTCTGCTCCAATGCTGACGTGTGTACCATCATAGCAATCGTTTCATCAGCATCGAAGTCGGTTTCCCGGTCCAGACTCGTTAGACGGAGTAGCGCATATTTGGCTTCATCTAACTTCCCTTTCCGTACCAGCCACCAAGGGGATTCTGGCGCGAAGAAAATTCCTACGATGAGAGGCGCCGGCCACATCCACTGGAGAGCATAAGGCTATGGCGATGTCAGCAATATTTCGGGGAAGAACGAGATTGGCTTCGGTTAATGGCAATGGTCCTTACAATTCGATAGGCCCATCTGTTGCAACAAAGGTACAGATTAGTCGTCGCTGGCCAGGTATTCTGGGGAAAATCGCGAAGAAGAAATCTCATACTAGAAGCTAGTTAGTCGTGCTATTTACTGCAAGATATCTAGAGCAAAGGGGTCTACAGATAAGACCCATGTCTTTACACATACCTCATCATCACGCCACAGATTGCCCATAATGACACCGATTCCAATCATTTGCCTAATGGCGAATGCTAAGCTGCTGAGCTTTATAGGAGACCATCATATTAATTCACTTACCCAAGGCCCCAACAGAAGTTGATATAGGTGGTCAAGTAGCCACGGAGAGCTACCGGGCTGAGGTTCGATGGTGAACGCTTAGCTGCCAAGTCTAGTCGGGAGTCGTTACACATTGACTTACCAGACTTCCGAGGCATAGGTAATAGTCAACGTCTGGAAGACTCCCCAAGGAATACCACACTAGGTTATTGAAACATGCTGATTAGTTGTCGCAGGCCCGGCAGTCTACAGGAACAGGAAAGGTAGATGAACATACTAGAAACTAGTTAGTAATCTGAGGTATCGCGAAAGGGGGTGAAAGAAAGGGGTCTGGCGATCAGGGGTGATACGTACCAAGTATCTCCGCCACTTGGAGATGAACCACAGACTGGGCAGTGAAAAATATTGCGGTGAAGGCGGCAACCAGGACAAGACAAGCGATGACTGTATAGCGATAGCCAAATCGTTCCGAGACCCAGCCATTGATTAAGAGGCCGATAATTTCGCCCTGCACGAAGCTGGTGTCAGCAGAAGTCCATTCTCCATGCGAATTGGCGATGCTCCGTTCGAATGAGCCTTTCCAGCCTGTAGGCAAGCCAGAGTTCAACCTGTGAGGTTCATATCTATCTGTATGCATGAAGGGCACCTACCACAACAGCACCATTACTATAGCGGGTTTTGGGGTTAGCGATCACTCGTGATGAGTATTGAAACGACAATTCAGGAGTCGCAGCTTATGCCTTCATATGAGGACGACGAGAGCAGGCCCCGAAGCAGGCGGCAAGGGGAAAATTGGTATTGATTCCTTACCTTAGACCGGCCTGCCAAGCTGCTGGGACCTGGTACTCGGTTGAACCATCCGCGTTGGTCACCAGCTCACCGTATTTGGCATTAAACTGAGGAAATGCATAAAAATTGTTGACGAGGGAGATATCGTAACCTTCCATGACGATAACAGTGGAAATCAAGAAACTCCAGAAGATGGCTTTTGGATACAGTCTGATCCCCTCCATCAAGGTCATTCTGTGCTCCTTCTCGGTGGCCAGCTTCGCGTTGAGGATGATATCGTTCAGCGGCTTGATCCGCTCGTGTTCTCCCTTCTCGGCCGGCGATACGGCGGCGGCGGCGGCGGGGGCTGGAGACGGGACATCGTGGGTCTCGACGTCGCCCCTCCCCGGACCTGAGGACGAGGCCATGTCGTGTGATTCGGTGGGGTGGATTAGGTGAGGGTTCACCTTGGCCAACCAACTAGCAGCCGGGACACGGGACACACCACGGAGACGGACACAGGCACGCGATCGGTCACTCGCTCACTCGCTCACTCACTTACTCACACTCACTACTGCGTATCAGACTTCATGCAGTAGGGATATAGTAAGCAATGCGGGTCGGGCGTGTTGTCCTGGCTGCCGGCCTCGTGGCTGCGTGCTGAGTGCCGTGTGAAGGAAAAGTGAGAAATTCTCGTGAAGGTGGGGACTTCAGAAAATTGCACCGGTGTATCGCTTCTAGTCATCTCTAGTCTACAGGTACCTAAGCTAGAGCAACGGTTGACTTGCCCAGAGATCGCGAAGAGACGCGGAGAGAGGGTACCTAGGTAGGGAGGGTGGGGAGTTGCGGGGAAGGCCCTTGATCGATCAATGGATGCACCTCTGTCCTCCTGCCCTTCTGCCCTTCTGCCCTTCCTTACCTCCTTGAACAGGAAGTCGCGAGCAAGAATTGTCCTCCAAATGGAGACCTGCATGTACTTATGTAGTTAACTACAAGGTATCGCCATAAGCCGTTTAAATTCGTTTAAATGCATCCATGGGTTAAATATATCGATTCCGTCAAATCATGCTCAGGTGGATGCTCATGGCCGGAAAAAAGAATTCATAACCTTGATGGTTTGCAAATGGCACACCTGGTGCCTGGGGGCAAGGGGTGAGCCGCCTTCGCCTTCGTGCAAACCCCCCCGTCATATGCTTGCTTCGATTCCAAGGTTGGCTTTCTGGGGCTCTCCACCTTGGCGACAACCTCGACCTCGAGTGGTTGGTTGACCATACAGAAACGCTGCATTTGATAACCTGCCTCGAGTCGCGCGAGTCGCGAGATTCTCTGTTGTGCTAACTAGCACCAACTCTAGTGACATCTATCCCCTCCCCCCTTCCCTCGGTCCCATTAGAGTGCTTATTACCAATTCTAGGCACTGGGGCACTACTAATAATACTATGGAGATTCTTCTGCGCCAGCATTGCGCACATGACGTGCAGAAAGTTATGTGACAGACACTGCAAAAGACGACGGTTGACCGTTGCTTTATTATTAATAGCTTCTGCTGACCCCAATCGCCGAATTTCTCCAACTCTGGACGATCACTTTTAGCCTCCGCCATTCGATCTGATGCCAAATCGTACGAGCCCACATCTCCATGACCACGTTGCGAATGCCCTCATCAGACCAGACAGAACTGTTGGCCACACCATGGTATGTTCTCTTGATTCCATATCGTTCATACTCTTTTTTCTTCCGTTGCTGTCTGTCATGTCTATTACCGTCGACGACGGAGCTGTCGTTTTTTGTGCAATAACACTGCTATACGTACCCCTGAAGGACCCTGATAGTGTACTTCAAATTACCAATACAGTACCAGTCGTCCAATATGTCGTGCCCTTCTTATACACAACAATGGTTCATTGATACTTGCAGTGCCGGATTACCAGTAAACAGTATGCTGACCTCGGTCTCTGAATCATAGCGTAACGTGCCGTGAGAACCACCTCAAATGTGAGGAGACACCATTGCGAATGATAGAATCTCGTACACGAGAAGTCTGACTCTGACTCCAATGCTCACTTAGGCGACCGAACACTCCCCAGATGTGGGCGTTGTGTCCGCTCAGGTCGCGAATGCCAGCTTGCGTTCAAATTCAAGCCCAGTAAAGGTAAGTGAGCAGCAACCTTTGCTGCGCTCCTTATCTCCTGTGCTGATCATTCAGTAGGTTCGTTTAGCAGAAACCAGAGATGGCTCCGGACACCGAAAAAGTGTAAGTTCTCAACCGACTCTCGGGCTTCTGAGCCCACGGTTGACATGCTCAGTGATATATGTCGACGAGACTCGGTTCTTGACTTCCGGAAGCCCCTGCGACGATATCTCTGAATACCAATTTCATATTGACGAGACCTACAATGATTCCAACGAATCAACCACGTTGGAGACCACACCTCCAGTAACATACGACTCACCACACCGAACTAATTCAACCCAGGATTCTCCAGGGAATTATGCGATATTTTCGAGTGCCGAGTCGATGAGTACAGAACCTCAGAGCCACGAGCCTGTTGATGATCCAAAATCTGCCAGCCCCTTCACTCTAGACTCGTTACATATAGCAAATTCCCCTGGGAATGTCTTTACTTCGTCGTTCGGTAGTTTCGCGGCTCTCCCTCTGCGGAATCGGACCGAAGCGATACTGTTCCGCCATTATATCCAGAAGCTAGCTGTTTGTGTAAGTCAAGATCATGCCGTGGCGGACTGCGCATCTGACACAGATAGCTGGACTTGTGTGATCCGCTCCGACATTTCGAACTTGTCGTCCCTGAACGAGCTAGTTGCTGCAACACGTTGCTGAATGCTATATTGGCTATCTCGGCTCGTCATCTGAGCCATACGACCGACTTTGACCCGTATGTGGTTCCCCGAGTCGTTTATTGCCCTTCAAAGTCACAATTCTGAGCATGATGTCCATTTCTGGGTCAACACCGGACTCATCTACCGCTTTGCTCATCACACTATTCCCGGGACATTGTTTCAACGCACCATTTCCCTATATAAAGAGTGCTCACTAACTCCGTGTGTTACAGTCTGGCCTCGAACAGGTGAATGCAGCCAAGAAGATGGCGATTTTCTGAATACGTACTTATTCCCTGACAGATATCACGATGAATGCCTCAAGTATCTCATACCTATCATGAATCACCAGGCAGCTGTGTCTGACGAAAACCTGTTCGCGGCTACCATCATCTTGCGCATGCTTGAAGAGATGGAAGGTCAGCTTCATGACCCCTTGGATGAGCATGTCATATGCTGATCACGAGAATTAGGCGCGACATCGGGTCAGGATAACTACAGTCACTTGCTTGGAATTCATGCTTTTGTTAACGTTGGTGACCAATTCATGATTCCCGGATCGTTAAGCGCCGCCTCGTTTTGGGTAGGGTTGAGACAAGAAATCTACATTGCCGTGACGACCCAGCATCCGGTCAGAATTAGCCTGGACCACTACGTGGTGGATCGGTCTTTTGAGCCGGCCGATGACTACACGTGGTCAAATCGAGCCATCGTCCATCTAGCTGATGTGCTTGAATTCTGCTTTGGCGAGACCGCCCCTACCTCAAACCGATGGAGTGTACTCAACGAAGCGTCTGAGAAGTGGTCCATGGCCAGGCCCCTGAGCTTCAACCCTTTCTTCTATAAGGAGCGCGCCCCGCCAGCGGCCTTTCCAGAGGTCTGGCATGGATCGAGCTGTCATGGTGGGTACCGAATATTCGGCTGAAGATGACAGGACCTGACATTGCTCTACTGTAGTCATCGGGATCCAGCACCATATCCTGGCGCAGCTCTTTCTGACCCAATTTGATCCCTCGGTCCCCAAAGTTGGACCGAATCGACGGGCAGCAATCGCCCGAACGAGTGTAAGTGAGCGCGGAACAAATTGGCAGAGTGGGAGGTCGCTGATATGTTGCAGATTCGTATAGAGGCCCTTGTCCGAGAGCTGTGCGGTATTGGTATTTCTAATCAGTGGACGCCGCCTAGCGTATTCACAGCCTGCATGGGCATCGCTATGTGTACGAAAATTATATTAATTTCCCCATGTAACTTGAGGGTATGTATTGGGCGCTAACCGTCTGTGTAGTCGGCGATCAGTTTGGTGAACGGTCAGACCAGGATGCTATGATGGAGCTGCTGAGAAAAACGGAGGCCGATCATGCTCGACCAACCCTTTCCATTCAAAAACAGCTAAGGAGGGCATGGGGATGGTTGCCAGATACTGATGATTGAATGACAAGCGCCCCTTTTGAAATACGCTTCCTATGATTGCCAGACTAAAGATGCCACATCTAAGACGCGAAGGGGCAGAGGAAGTGCGGGCCTGGTATCCAGCGAAACCCGCCCACTTCCCCAGGTCCCTGTGTTTGCCCCTTCTCAGGCTTTCCCACGACCTTGCGGGGGGTTCTGGTACTCTCAATGAGATCAAGATCCGCAATTGCCGATGTCTTCTCCATTCCTGTATGACGCTCATGGAGTTGCCAGGTCGTGGAACGGCTCCAACGCTGGCCACGACATGTGGACGGCCAACGGCGTGGCGCTAGATCAGATTACTGAAACGGGGCAAAATCGCCAGACTGTGAGAGCCTCAGCACGTCACGATACATAATGCGTGTTCTCGTCACCCGAGCCCATCGAGCCCACAAAACGCTCTCTGGGCTGCTGGGTAACTGTCTCCGACTCTAGCCTGTGTGTTCGGGGCGCACCGCACTCAGCTGGGTTTAAAATCGGCGATTTTAACCCTTCGGTAATTCTGACCATACCTCGTCCAGCTCAGGTGGGTCTACGACTTAGATCAGATACAGCGGTGCTGGGCAGGTCTATATATCTGGTCGACAAGATCAAAGCTCTCGAGATATGTCAATCCCAACATCGGCTTCACCCGTGATCGACTTTGCAAGTATACATATACTCGATATCATATCGCCATCACCAGAGAATTTCATTCTTGCTTTTTCTCCCACATCTTCCCGCCACCCATCACATACAAAATGGCACCAGGCGTTCTTCTAGATGATACCCCCAACAGGGAAGATGTGTCTTCCCTGGAAGAAACCTCGGATAAGATCGATGAGGTCAACGTACTGAAAGATCAGATCAAGTACAACACCAAGTCGAAGTTCGACGCCGAGAAAGACCAGACTCAGTTCCGCCAATACGAAGAGGCTTGCGATCGGGTGAAGAACTTCTACAAGGAGCAGCACACCAAGCAGACCGTTGCCTACAACCTGAAAGTCCGAAACCACCTCAAGACCCGCCCCAAGGAGGAGATGACAGTATGGGAGGCTATCGAGAAGCTCAACACCATGATCGACGAGTCCGACCCAGACACCAGTGTATCACAGATTCAGCACTTGCTCCAATCCGCAGAGGCTATCCGACGAGATGGCAAGCCCCGCTGGATGCAACTTACTGGCCTGATCCATGACCTTGGCAAGCTCCTTTTCTTTTTCGAGAAGTGCGGTCAGTGGTCGATTGTGGGTGATACGTTTCCGGTCGGTTGCGCCTTTGACGAGAAGATCATCTACCCCGGAAGTTTTGAGGAGAATCCAGATTCGAAAGACGCAATCTACTCGACGAAATTTGGAATCTACACGCCAGGATGTGGATTGGACAACGTCATGTTGTCCTGGGGACACGATGAATACCTCTATCACGTCGTTAAGGAGCAATCTACGCTACCTCCGGAGGCTCTGGCCATGATCCGCTACCACTCCTTTTACCCATGGCACAAGGAGAACGCGTACCGCGAGCTCATGGATGAGCACGACGAGAAGATGCTGGAGGCCGTCAGGGCTTTCAACCCGTACGATCTCTACAGCAAGAGTGACGGCCTTCCCGACGTCGAGGAGCTCAAGCCTTACTACATGGAGCTCATCGACGAGTTCTTCCCGCAGAAGGTGGTTAAATGGTGATAACCTCCACCGTCGAAGCAGAGGGGCATGGTATTTGTATGATTTTGAGCGTATCTATTTGATTTTGCTGAGTTTCTTGGGAATGCATAAATAAATGAGAGGCTAGTGCAGCCGTGATGATGGGTATTATTCGCGGTATTCTTGGATATGCTAAGTCGGTATGGCTAGTTTTACGAGTAGATCTTTCTGACTAAGTCAATCTTTGTGGCAGACACCCACTATGCAAAATTGCGCGAGTGATTTTATCTGTCTCATGACGGCATCTGTATCCGCGAGAAGGCAAGTCACACAAGCATGAAGAGAAAAAGAAGACTCCAAGAAGTCGGTACCGGTCGCAAGTTGCCGGCTACTAAGACCACTACAACAAAAGCTTCAAATGAGCCCCAAGCGCAGAAATCCCCATCGGCCAAGCTGTTGATTGCAGGCAGTGCTACTCCAATGAGTTCTAACATGGTGCTGACCTTAAATCACTGAGGCGTTTACGAAGTATGGGGTATGTAGAAATCGATGGCTCATTACCCTGCCTGCCTGCATACCTACTTACCTAGGTAGGTACCTATATACGCCAAGATTGGAGAAGTGACCCCTTTTTCTCGCGCCTTGGCACAACCCTCAACCTGACCCGAACCTCCCATCCTAGACATCTAACTACCTGCCTACCAGGCCCTACCTAGGGACTCTTCTCAATATCAACCCTTTTGGTAAACACCTACCTGAGCGGCACCACCACAGAACTGCTTCGCGTCGCCCGCACACGGCATGTTACAATTCCCCTGCGTCCCATTCGTCGGCATCCGATCGTCGGCGACCCCCGCGCCGCAGAAGCACTGCGTGCTGTACTCGACCCCCGCGTACGCGAACCCCTTGTCGCCGCACATCTTGACGCACAGATCCACTGTCATGTCCTTCTGGTCGGCGCTGAAACCGTCGAGCGTCCGGCTCTCGCCCGCCGGGTCCTTGGCGCACGCGAGCCACTTCCACCCCAGGCGCTTCTGCACGTCGGTGTACGGCAGCACCGGGTCGCCGATCTCGGTCGGCGCGCCGCAGCCGTCGTGCGGGATCGCCGGCTCGGGCCCGGCCTGGATCGGGTTGCAGCCGGGCAGCGCGGCCAGCACGCCCGTCGTCTCCTCGGCCACGCGCGGCGCCACCTTGCACCCCGTCATGTCCTCGTCCGCGCGGAACGTGAAGGCGCCGCACTTCTCGACCACGCCCGAGGGGTCGGTGCACTCGTCGATGGCCTTCTGCAGCACGTCGGTGTGCCAGCCGTTGAGGAAGTCGCCGTGGTACCCGTAGCCCTCGGGGTCGCCGTTGGCGAACACAAAGGGCTGGGCGTCGCCGTACCACTGGTCCTTGAACTCGTCGACGGACCAGACCACCTCGTAGAAGAGCGTGATGAAGCGTCGCGGGTGCGTCGGCGGGCAGAAGCCCGAGTCCACCATGGACGGGTACGCCATGTGGCTCCGGTGGTCGGCCGAGTCGAGGTTCTGGCCGTCCCAGCACGACGGGAACACCAGCTGCGCGCGCAGGCCGTTGGGGCAGTTCTGCTTGGGGAGCTCCGGCGTCTGGGGCCCGTCGACGCCGAGGCACACGAACGACACGGCCCGCTGCTCCGGCGAGCTCTCGGTGTAGTTGCGCAGCATCGGGTCGCCCGCGATCATGCGGAAGTCCTTGGGGAAGGTGATGAGGCCCTCGGCCGCGTTGGGGTCCTTCTCGTCCGTCCGCTGCAGGTAGTAGATGAGGGCGCCGCCCGTCTGCCGCACGGGGATGAAGGACCCGTTCTCGGCGTGGTAGTAGAGCGACGGCACCCAGTAGCTCGAGAGGTCCTCGACGACCTTGCAGGACGAGCACGTCGCCGTCTGCGTCAGCGCGTAGTCCATGGTGAAGTTGAACGCGTTGGAGCCCATGATGGTGTGCAGGTGCCGGGACACCGTGTTCGGCTCGACGATGGGGTCGGCGCGCTCGACGACCACGGGCGCGCCGCAGGGCAGACGCCAGAACGCGTTCGCCTGCGCGGCCAGCGCTGTGAGGCCCAGGAGCGCTTTTGTGTACGTGGTTCTGTACATGATCTGATTTCTTTACTGGGAAAATACAATTTGAAGAAAAAGGAGTGACTGGATGTTTGTACGATCGAGGATGATGTCAAATGAATAGTGTAAGTCAATGACGGTGGGGAGGCAGACACAAGCTCTTTATATATATATCTAACTGAGTTGGCTCCAAATCCGAGACATGGCAAGCGTCGAGGACAAGGCGATGAATACCTTTGTGGTGCGGTCAGAAGATTGCCTTCAGTTCCCCGAAAGGAAAGGGGTTTGCGCCTCTGGCCTGTGTTTGCTTTCTGGGACGGCGCTCTTGTCTTATACCCGAGCAGGACAAAGGAGACACCTTTGGTCCAACAATCAAACCATTCCCAATTCCGGCAAACTTCTGCCCATGAGATTTCGCTCATCAGCGGCAGGAGATTCACGAAATTGCTGAAAAACACGATGCTTCGAACCGCGAAGTATTGGCGGCAGCAGCATTCAAGTCAGACGAAGGCCGATGATATGAGAGATATCGACGGAAGAAAAGGAAACTAGGCAAAACTTGCTTCAAAACTTGTGACGAGCCTCTCGAAATCTCTGCGCTGCAGATGTTTGCTTACGTGCTGTGCTGTACGGAATTGCGGCCAAACTCGTAGATATTGTTTGAGGCCTGGACGGGAGATGACCAATATGGCCTGGAGGCCCTCAACGTTCACTCCAGCCTGACCTCAGAATCTTTGATCCGGTCAATTCATACAACTACCACAGGTCAATTCCTAGTACTTTCATCTCTTGCTTTGGATGGCAAATAAGCACTGTTGAGGATACGCAAACTCAACAGAGTCTGGAGATGAGATGGAAAAGCGACCTCGGTATGATCTTCGAGAAGGATCGCTAATAAACTGTCTGTCTAACCGACTACCTACGGTAAATGTAAAGCACCTAGGTTACAAAGATGCTGCAGACAATGAAACCAATCCCAACCCAACCCCCTTTGTGCTGACCAGACCCTTTCAACAAATGTCGCCATGCACAATGACGCTGAAGCCGCGTCTCCTGTCGAAAGCTTGGCCCCAAACAAATCTGTCACTTGATTTATACGGAAGCCCATTCGGATCTGCACAATGGTTATACACCACAAGGGCCAGGGCTGCCACCTCCCAGCACTCGAGCCAGATCCAGTCCTGATTTTCGTTACAGAGGGTAATCGCCGACTTATATGAGCAGCTCACGCGACCGCAATTTGGTGGGTTGTTGGTGCCATCCCTGCCACAGTGGGCATGGAGCGAGGCAAGGTACTGGATGTTCTCCCAGGTCCGATCCGCAGCGGCTCCGTCGCCCTGCCGGGCTCTGCAGACGATTTGAAGCTGTAGGTAGGTAGAGGGTCAATATGAAGGACCCAAACTCTAACGTGCGAGTGTTGGTACAAAAACATACACTATCTGGAAGATCCGTAAGTGGAATGTCTTCGGGACTGGGGGATGGGGCAATGGGGGGGAGATCGGGCGGCTTCACTGTCAAGTCGGCCATGACTTGCTGCTACTAGTCAGTCAGTGCCTGCATCCGGACAGAACGACTTCGCATTTCGACGATTCTCACCCGGTATGCGCCATTAGCCACGAGCGTTTGATTGTCAACGGTGCCTTCGCATTGCCAAGTATGTCCTCCAGTATGATTGAGGAGAGATGAAAAGGGGGTGGGCACGGGGTTGACAGGGTCCTAACAATCAGCTTTGTTAGAGGAGCATGACGACCCACGGGTGTGTTCGGCGACTTGCCGCCAGCACGCGGCGCGCCAGTGCCGAAGCCAGGAAGATGATGTCACGGAGCGGCATATTGACTGAATGGAAGCTGGGTAACTGTAGCTTGAGTGATGCGTGTGAAAATGAGATTGATATGAAGTTCGGAAGAATGATACGGGGATCCAAAAACAAGCCTGGCCAAGCAAGCTTTGAGTGATGTATCTAGTCTGAAGTAAGATGATGGCGATGGCTACTTAGTATGGTAAAGATTTAGAAAAGAGAAATGGGAAAAACATTGTTTGGGAGAACTCGGAGGCCAGCGGGCTAAACGCCAACGTCATTCGGTGGTGGAAAAGGGAAGTCCCCATGGAGAGAAACATGGCTCGATAGAGACACCACGATGCGCCGTGCAAGAAAGCCTGGGCAGGTTCAGGGGGTCGTCGACTTCCACTTGAGGCCTGTGTAAGCCACAGGGCATGCTACCATACGTATCTGTAGCACCAGCTGTAACTGAAAAGACGCATATAGTAGGAAACAAGCAAAATCTACGTCGGGTCAAAGTGTTGAAGGGTGCAGAATGTATTCAATTATTGAGATGGATAGGACCGAAGAAAAACCAGTACAGAAGATTCCTTCGACGCCACCTTTCGGACATCGGCATATCTCGTCAAAATGTAAGAGAAGACTCGATCTCAGCGACGGCGAAGCTCAGAGGGAAAGGTCAGACGGCCATCGAAAAAAGTCTTGCAGGATCTACAGGGCAGTAGTTATGAAGCTGTCGCCACCAACATGCTGTACAGGTGCAGGGCCAGTGGTGATAGCGGGCTTTCCCCTGGCCGTCGTGTTCGGCTCTGCTTTCGGTTTACTCTTGTCCGCAGCATCGGCTTGAGGTTTCTTCTTGCCCTTCCCGTCGTCACCTCCCTTTCCCTTTCCATCATCGACCGGTTTATCAGCCTGCTTGTCGGTCCCGGGTGCTTCGTGGCAGTAGGAATATCCCGCCCAGTAGTTCTTCTTGCAGTCGCCTTCCAACTGCGGGTTCAGGGCTAGTATCTGATCGACGCTGATCCCGAAAGTTTCGGCCGCGTGCGAGCAAGTCAACCCCGTGGGAGCAACGAACCACTTCGCACAGTTGGATAGGGGAGCGCCCGGTTGCAGCAAACCCGTGGGCTGGTCCTGGTCCGCCCAAGCTGTGTTTGAGGCGGCAAGTACAGCTAGTAGTAGAATGTTCTTCATGCTGTTCTGCTTGTTGTATGGATAGCGATATGCGTGGTTGAGGTTTCGTGAGGCATTTGGCGTAGGTCTCAGGTTTGCGGTCGGTCGTTGGCAGATTTTATTCTATTCAGGCAGAGTACTGAACTACGGGGGATTTAAGGGGCAACCGTACGGCGATGCTCAAAGACTTGTCTTTGAATGGAGAAAAAGAGGTTCACATGCTTTCTTTCACCCAAGCACCGTTCTTGGGTCGCGGGGGGATGTCTCACCTATCAAGGCCTCCTTATCTCTTTGTAGTCGGAGCTTCAAGAGATGATCTAGCAATATAACCGACCGAATATGACGCCACAGCAGAATGGCGAGGTCACGTATACTCGCTTCTCACGCTGTGGGTGACGAGCAAATCCATGATACGAGGCTCGCAGACTGCTGCTATACGATCAAGCACGTGCCCAGACATCCGGTCCCTCATTATTTCACTCGAAACTGCCCCAAAATTAAACCCATTTTGGACGATGATTTTCTCCCGAGGTTGGCGGCGGACAGTGTGCGGCTACTGGCGAAGACATCGACGATGCCATGAGGGCATATATGTCGGACGCAAGAAGTACCCGGGCTCGACGTAAAACTCTGATACAGGAACGACAATATACTAGTTATCGATATCAAGCTGTGGACTACAGGTGTTCCGATGAAGAACTCCCGGATGACGGCAGAAAGACCTAATCCAAGATCCTTGACATCGATGGTGATATAACAACCAAGAACCTTGTGCCCTTCATTTTCGAGTTTCGGCCCATGTTGCACTCCAACATCGAGCCTCGGGCAGAACAGAGGATGCAGATGTCCACAGGTAGCATGGCAACGGTCCCAGCCGTGTTATGAAGAATTGATATGCACGCATGGATGTCGTTCGCCTTGAGGGCTGGACGACAATCGACGCTGGGACAGGATTCGACGTTTCACCAGATTCCAGACTGACCATCACCAGACAACCTACCGGCAAGATTCAGTTCGGCACCTTGTGCTCCAAGCGCACGCCACGGGCAGTGAGTTTGAATCTATTCAAGGCTATCTACACCCCCAAACTCATCTCGCCAAGCTCCTCTCAGGGGTCGAAGACAACGAAGAGATTGATACCGCCTGAGATAGATAGGACTATGTCGCTGGGTGCCTTAGGTCCGAGGTCGTGCGGTGCTGTCATCAAGAGGAAGGGTGGCTTACTGAGGAGTTCAAAGGTACTGTGTCAGCTTCGGGTTGAGCAAAGACGGCTGTGAAAACGAGCGGTCGTCCAACGGGCACCCTTTTTGACGGCTTCGTCAAAGCCCGACATCCCGGCAAACCAGCTCGTCCAGCCGTTTCGGTTTTCATCATCTGAAAGCTCGTGCTCCGAATCAGAAACACGGATGCTTGGGGACAATTCCTATCTGTAAAGGACGGTGCAGGTGTGCTGATGATACAATATCATCCGAAGATAGACACTGAATGAGGTTCTATCAACGAAGTGTGTTTCTTTTTGTGCTGTACAGTACCAATATCAGCAACGGACGGTAATAAGTCTACTGACCCGACCTGCCGACATCGGTCAACCTTTGAAGACTCCCGAGGTCCCGATCGGTAGAAAGGGGCGAAGGGGGGACGAAAAAAATCGGGTGTCGGTAAGTCACGCCATACTTTTGCAGGCTGTCATGCAGCTGGGAACGGGCTGTCGGGTAGTACCTGCAGCTGCTGCAGGACCAAGCTGCAAGGCTGAGAAGAGCCCCTGTACCAAGTCGTCTTCTGAATGGTCGATCGGAATTGAATCTACTTAGTACACCTGGGTACTACTACTGGGTAGCCCCCACCATCTAGGTACTTAGGTACTTATGTATCTGTGTCTCAGTCAGCCTTGGAGGGGTTCTTTCAACCGATTTTATGCTTTGCGCAATAAAACGAACGACCCGACTTGGGAACGACCTCAATCCTCGTCCCGATTCATCTACAACCAAACCACCGGACTGCAGCTGTCCTTTCTCATTGCGCTTCCCGAGCATCATCGTCCACCCTCTTTCGCATTCATCATGTCCACCACCATCATCCGTATGTATACCCCATTCTCCCGTTTGAGCCCTTCATAGCCCCTCTACGCGTCACCCCTCCGGAATCAGGTCAGTCAGTGGGTCGAATGATCTGTATATGAAGTTGCGAGCGCCATTTGGTAGAACCATCCATCCATATACCGCTTGTTCGACCCACCCACGCCACTTCAGGGGCTGGCCTGTATGTGACTGTTGTAGGCTTCCCCAAGCAAACCTTGTTCATGTTCTAACGTCACGTGCATTCAACAGTCGGTACGCAATGGGGTGACGAGGGCAAGGGGAAACTGACCGACATCCTCTGTGCTCAGACCCAGATATGTGCCCGTGCCGCTGGAGGCCATGGTATGTATCATATGCTTCCAAAATCTTGCTCTTGTGCTTCTGTATGAACATTCTGTATGCTAACCGGCCTACAGTACGTTGAGAATCACCTACCCCCCCAATCTCTATCCCACCGCGTGCCCTGGGAATTCCTGTGTAGAACGACTTCAGACTTCAGTCCAGGACATTAACATATACTCTTACAGAATGCTGGTCATAGTGGTACGTCTTGCGACAGACTTGGTGTCTCGCCGATCCACTCCCCGTGCAGCAATAGCTAACCATCTTGTAGTATGTTGAAACCCCGACGGACCTTTTCGTATCTCAGGGGCTCAGGACAGCATTTCGTGCTCTTGGTTGGCTGTCTTTCACTCCTGGATTCTTCAAGCCATTTGATATGCGTCACGGGCCGACTATGCGTGTCGCACAGCATTCTGCAAGTTTTCAGATGCCTTCGCTCTGCCGATTACATCAATGGCCCAAAAGCTACGGTCGAATCAGCTTCGACGAATCCAGGAGCATCTTTATCTTGAGAAATCCTTTGGGTATCTCTCCCTTCAAGTTGATGCCTCGGTCTACCTTGCATCATCCTTGAGAACCACCATGGCATTTGTGCGAGATTGGCCGCGAAAGACTGTCCTGGGCACCTGAAACAACCCTCTCTCTCTGCGATAAGAGAGGGATATTTCCCCGTTTCCGGATCCGATGTTGACACTTGATAGATTAAAGCGAATGGCGTCTCTTATGACTGTAGGTGCTGGCCGGGGTCATTTGTTGCCTTATTATGCTCACGCATGATACCATCCCACTCTTTCGACTCATTCCCGTGTAGACTGTGTTTCTTGAAAATTACTGACTCTGCACAGTCCATCTCCTTCCTTCAGGTCTTGTCGCTCCCAAGTGCCTCAACCTAATTGGTTCGGCCGTCGTTTTCCATGTCCCTACGTTCTTCAAGGAGCTGGCAGATATCGAGGCCAAGGGCATCAAGGATGCTCGGGACCGCATCTTCGTGTCAGATCGATGTCATATCAACTTCGATCTTCATGGTGCCGTGGATGGTCTGGAGGAGATAGAGCTCGGCGCCAATGCTGTCGGCACCACCAGTAAGTTCATCGGGTCGACCTTGGAGGGTACCAGTATAAGATCTGATTATGTCAGAACGAGGGATTGGTCCATGTTACAGCACCAAGGCATCTCGAAGCGGCGTCCGACTCGCCGAGATGTTCAACGAGGAAGTGTTCGAGCGCAAGCTGCGCCAAATGGCCGTCGGATTCAAGAAGCGCTACGGAGATCTTTTAAAATATGATGTCGAGGAAGAGATCGCTCGCTTCAAGGAGTACCGCCCTGCGCTCGCCAACCACATCGTCGACGCTGTAGCGTTCATGAGCGACGCGCAAGAAAAGAAGGCAAACATTCTGGTCGAAGGTAGCCAAGCTTTGATGCTAGATCTTGACTATGGAACATACCCCTTTGTTACTAGCTCCAACACCTGCATCGGCGGGATTGTGTCCGGTCTGGCTCTGAGGCGAAGGAGTATCAAGGAAGTAATCGGGGTCGTCAAGGCGTAAGTTCATACCCTGGCTGGCCGGTTTGTTCAAGTTCAGGGATGGAATAACTAACTCGGGACAGATACACTACAAGGGTCGGCTCTGGAAGTTTCCCGACAGAGGACCATGGCGATGCTGGCGCGACGCTGCAACAGGTAGGCGGCGAAGTTGGCGTGTCAACAGGTCGCAAACGCAGAGTAAGTTCATTGGCTTACGTCATATTCAAGTCATTTCGAACTGTTACAGGCAGTCACCGTGCCTTTCACCGCACATGTCGCAGCGAGGCTAGTCCTAGATGCTCATGTTTCATGTATTGTCCCGTGCTTTCACTATCTAACTAAACCCATAGTGTGGATGGCTGGACCTCGTCCTCCTGCGATACTCCTGCGCGGTCAACGACTATGATTGCCTCCAGCTGAGCAAGCTTGATGTTCTTGGATCCTTCGACAAGATCAAGATCGGCATCGCATACAAAGACCCGGAGACCGGAGAGGAGTTGCCTTCATTCCCGGCTGATGCGTCCGTCCTTGAGCGCGTTGAGGTTGTGTATGACGAGGTGCCAGGCTGGAATTCCAGCATTTCCAAGATTCGCGAATGGTCAGAGCTTCCCAAGGAGGCACGAGATTACGTTGAGTATATTGAGAAGTTCACTCATACCAAGGTACGTACAAAGCCGGTAGTGATACTTGGTCGTGGCAAGCCAAGATGTAATGCCGCTGCGGGCGTATTCATCACTACACAGAATCATATTCTAACCAGCGAGCAGATTAAATGGATCGGTACCGGCCCTGATCGTGAAGACATGATACAACGTTCCTGAGTTATTTCGCACCGGACATACAGATTCGTTCGGTTCGCAGGGCTTCTTCTCTGTACCTACATTTAGATTTGGCATCGTTTCTTCCCACTTGCGAAGAGTAGAACTGGTGTAGTACATACACACACGCAATAAAAGACTTCTTGGTTTTTCAACACTTTGTTGAACTGAACCCCGCCCTCAGACTAGGCGGATGAATGAAAACAAGACCTGTACAAACTATTGTCAACGTCGCTCCAAAGTATGCTGTGTTGCCATCAATGCATTCTACCATCTCGTAAGAGGCGGATTCATGATTATTGTTGTTGAAGGGCTTGTCCTCACGGGATCGCTAGGTCAGCAACCTCATGCCTTGACCAGAGCTAAGATACCATAGTGTGTAGCCACGCTGAGGCAGCGCAGAATCAATTTGCCCTACCTCTCATGAGAACGCTATCGCTAACATGTCAATAATTGACTCCTTGCCTTAGCAACACGGCGGCGGCATCGCCTCTTGAAGTTTGCTCTATTCAAGCTTGATGACCGACCATCAGGATGACCTCCCGCTCATTTGGCACAGCTACGGACCTGATCCGCTTTCCTCCAACCTCATCCCGGTAGGTAATCCAAAAGTAACTTCTACAGGCCCCCCCAAGAAAGGGTTTCGTCGGCATAACGAGTCCCAGCCCGGGCTCCCAAGTTCGAAGGTAATGATCTCGCTGCCGTTGGCGAGCCGGAGCCGGCCAGAGTCGGCGGCCGCTCGGGCAATGCATTCTTCGACGTCCTCATTGATAAATCAGGTGGTATGCCAGCATCATGAGCGAGCCCAGCTTCTAGCCAGCGGCTTTCCGATTCGCGGCGATCATGTCGCCGGTGTTTCGTCCCGGTTCCCTGGTTGTGGATGTAGGTAGGTTAGTGACATATGCCCCTTCGGACGCGGCGCCACGCTGTAGCGGTTGGTAATCCGGTACGGACTTCCACCCACCTACTGGTGATATTGACATCCCCAGTACCTGAAGTTGGAGATTCTGTATGCACTGGAAGGATGGATCTCTTTACGGACTAGGTTTTAAGTGGGCGTGGAACGGAGGGAGGGATATGATGATGATGATGATGATGTTGGCTGGATGGCTGGCTTCTGGGGGTTGCAGATCCTGGGAAACAAGAACAAGACAAAGTGCCATTCACCAGATTGAGGAAGCCAGACAAAAAAAAGGGGGAGTAGAAGGGCTGCGCTGCATGTGTGCATGTATGCGTATGCACTCACATGAAATACATACGAGTTATCACTTTGAAAGAAGGTATCTTCTTCTTCCTCCTCCTGCAGTATGAAGGAAGATGCCCCGTAATGATAATAGTAGTGTGACATAGGTTAGACTGTTACGCCTGCAAGTAGCCGCATAACTCCCGGGGGTCACTGACTGACTGACTGACTGTCTGACTGACTGACTGACTGACTGACTGTCTGACTGTCTGCCAGGCCTTTCTATCGTATATTGATCGTATGTTGTTGTTTGGGCCCAACTCGATCCAACTCAAGTCTACGAATTAGCAATAATGTGACCTACAAAACGATGGGCTACGCTCCCATCAATAGCGTCACGGTAGATTTAAAAGCAGCGTGGTTGTGTTATTACATATGCTATTGGAGTGTCAGTAGAGCATATATGTATTGGTATGTCGAATGCGGAACAAGCGGAAACGGTCGAATGGTTGAAACAACGCTGTAGCTTCTCCTGAGCAATGCGAGCTGTAGTATTCCATTGATAAGACCATGCGCAGGTGCCTGCGCACATGGAGCAGCAGCCAGAGACCAGCGAGTCGACGGTTGGAAAACGTTTTTTTTTATCAACTTTGCATTAACACCGGATGTTTGCTTTCCCGCTAATTAACCTTACATACGTCCTGTCCCCCCACCCCCCTTCTTCTTCCTCTCTTCGTCTGTCACGACGAACGAAGCGCTGGGTATCACAAAAGCTGGGGCAACGAAATCACATAACGACGCAAGAGGCGCACATGCCGCAGCACTACAACATAGAGAGTCAGTGATTGTTCGTCCATATGGATGATGGCAAACGTGGGTTGGGGGCATGTTTAGTCAGGGAGGGATCTCAAGAGTGCCAGACCCTTGAATCGTGCCCAAAGGGAGGTGAAAAGGGCTTGGGGACTCTACTCACAGCGGCGCCCGTCTGGGCCTTCTGTGCGGCGCTGTCCTGCTTGCCCTTGGGGTCCTCTACGGTCTGCTCCTTCTCCTGCTTTGCGTAGTTCTTGGCCATCTGTCCCATGGACGATCCCTTCTTCTCCTCTCCTTCGCCTCCTTCCTGCTGCGACTTGTTGGCGTCCATGGGCTCTTGTTGCTGGGGTTGCTCGTCCTGACCCTGCTGGTCCTTCTCTTGCTTCTCCTGTCGAGCCGGGCGAAGTCAGCATTGGATTACGACGAGGATGAGGAGTTGTGTAGTTCAGCTGGGCACAGGGAGGATAGGTGGCTTACGTCGGATCCCATTGTGTCTGGTTGTTAGTTCTAAGTCGGCGACAGCGCTCAGCCTTGGGGAAGATGTCAAGTTGGTGGATAATTCGTAGAGCAGAAGATGAGGGACCGCGGAAGGAGACGATAGGGGAGGCAGAAAAACTGATTGACGATAACGATTGGAGTCAACCACCAAAGTGCATTTGAAGAGGATCAGAGGTCGAACATTTTCCCCCACGGGCGAGCACGACACGTATACATATATGAGGCCAAGAAGAAAAGATGTCGTCGCTTGGTGACGATCTCGCGTCCAGCTCGTTGCATTCATTTCATTTCCGTGCGTCATCCTGCACAGGGTCCCGGCCCCAGAAAGGCTGCGCGGCCAGGGGCCCAGGAGCAGGCATGCAGGCTGCAGGGGTGACAGCGCTCGATCTCTCACGATCGAGGCAAGTTGCGGCACAGGGACGTGCTGATAATTTCCCGACGAGTCCACACACATCAAGCATCAATTCTCAAATGTCCTCCATTCTATCTGGACTCTGCCCGTCATACCATTCCGGGGTAACGAGATCGGAAGATTCTGACTCAGCTAATAGATCTAGTAACAAGAGACAGCGAGAATAACAAAGTGTGGGAATAGCAGGTGACGGGAATTGCGGGCTCGTATGGGGAATTATGGCAAGTGTGTCGTCGCCGTTGGGTTGCAGCCGGATGGAAGCGCCAAGACAGCAGGACCATGGGCAAGACGATCAATAGTCACAAATGCTGCATTATTGATGCTTCGCGGTTACAACGCTGAGTACGGATTTGGAACGAGATGACGTGAGGGTGAAGCTCAGGAGGTAATTCTCCGGCCTCACAGGCTGTAGCTTTTCGGAAGATGGAGTGAAGCAAAGCAAAGCAAAGCAAAGCAAAGCGAAGGGAGGGGAAGCAATCGGGATGATTGAGATTCTGTTTTCATCTCATGCCCGTGGACTTGCATCAGTTGCGGTCAATGTCAATGGGGCTCAAGTCATAAATGAGCCGCAACCAGCAGCGGTTAGTGGATGTACCAGTCGGTACTCGACCATAGGTACGCTGGTACGTACCTAGGTACATACTTAATGTACATACCCCTGGCAGCTAGAGTTCCCCGTATAATACGGGGGAACGGAAAGAATTAGAATACGGAATTTTCAGTAGTGAAATGTTTCGCGGAGATAAGTAACTTACCTGTAGATTTACCGGCATCCATGTCCTCCCATCCATCGACAATAGACTCGTATGGCAACTGTCTACCTACCTACTGCTTTCGGTGCAGGGCGTTGAGAACTGGATGAGGTACCGAGAGCCTAGGATACTCGTTGATTACACTCACTCGCACTCGCAGACTGCATGGACCAACAAAAATTCTATCTATCTATACCCCTGACAGTGGGCAGTGGGCGGTGGCCCTGGGTGGTGGGAGCAGGCACAGGCACAGGCACAGGCGAGATTAGGTACCCGATAAGAGCTGCCACGTCAGGGGTTGAACCAGCGAATGAATGAATGAGACAGTGTTTCAGAGAAAAAGGGGGAAAAAAGGAGAAAACATCAATCAACGACCGTCGAAACAAACGGCCAAACAATTGAAGATGTTGAAATCACTGAGTCTCGAAACAGTATAACCGAAGCACATTCATTCATTCATTCACTCACGTGCTCCGAGGTCATCGTGAACGATGCCGCTGCGTCAGTGGTTTGACGGCTTCGCCATGCAGCATCCCAGGATTCATGACAAGCTCACTGCAGCAGCGCGAGCCGCCAAGCCCTACGTGCCGCCCCTGAACTTCATCACCATTCACTATGCTTTTTTCATTCTCCTTTCCATTCTCGCCTCCCTCATTTTCTGGGGCGCCTCGACCCCGAGATACAGCATATCTTATATCGACAGCCTTTTCATGGCCACCTCCGCCTTGACCCTCACCGGACTCAACACCGTCAATGTCAGCGAGCTCAACACATTTCAGCAGGTCGAGCTGTTTGTCCTCATGATCGTCGGCTCTCAAGTTTTGATATCTTATGTGACCGTGGCCTTCCGGAAGCATATTTTCGAAAAACGCTTCGAGGATATCGTCGAGATGGAGCGCGAGCGGAGGAAAAAGAAGGTTTCAGACACCGGTGCCGTCGTCGGTATGACCGGTGCCATGTTCGGTCTTCAGGTTATGTCGTCTTTCGGCCGACGCCCACAAAGCAAGCCGTCGACATCTCCCGCCGACATTGATACTGTCCCTTCACCTACTTCAGAGACCTTTTCTTCCCTTGACGCGTCCATGTCGGACGTTCAGACACCTGAAGGCAGAGCCCCAACGCAGCATGTTGGCTTCCTGGAACCCATTCGCGAGGGAAGACCATTCGAGGGACAAGCAGCATCTTCTGGACACTCCATCTACGCGCAATCCCATCAAAGCGCACCGGCGAGGCAGAGGCCGTCAACGGCCCAATCAAGGACGGGACTCGAAGGCTTCAACGTGCAGACGTTTCTCAAGGAGCAGAAACGCAACATTGGCAGGAACGGCCAGTTCTTTGACCTGTCTGACGAAGAGCGAGAATACCTTGGCGGCGTTGAGTATAGGTCACTCAAGTTCCTGTCTTACTTTGTCCTTCTCTACTTCATTCTCTGGCAAGTCGTCGGTGCCATGGCTCTGGGCTCATACCTGCTTGTCTACAAAAAAGACGTGACGGGCGTGAATGCGCAGAATCCGTTTTGGGCGGGCACATTCCTTGCCGTCTCTGCATACAACAATGCTGGGCTTACGTTGTTGGACGCTGGGTTTCTACCATTCCAGGATTCATACTTCCTTCTAACCGTCGTTTCCATTCTTAGTCTGGCTGGGCCAGCTACTTTCCCTGCCTTTATGCGACTCATGATATGGCTCATATCTTGTCTCCTGAATCTTCGTTCCAAAGACCAAGAATACGGCGTCTGGAAAGAAGCGATTGACTTTACTCTCAAGTTCCCCCGCCGCGTGTATACGAGCTTATTTCCGGCGAAGGATACTTGGCTCTTCGTAGCCACCTTTGGCGGCTTCGTGATAGCAGATTGGTTCTTGATTCTCATCCTTAGCATCGGAAATCCGACCTTGGAGGCTATCCCCCTTGGCCAGCGAATTTTCGATGCCCTTTTCCAAGGCATCTGTAAGTACTCTTCCCAGGATAATAGCTCACAAGATGCCATTCGAATGGAGCTGACAAGATACTACTGTCAACAGCGGTCCCCTCGGGAGGGTATGCCATATTCTCGCCCTCGGCCATATACTTCGATGTCCAGGTTCTCTGGCTCGTGTTCTACTATTTGGCGGCTTATCCCCACATCATTACGATGAGGAATTCAAATGTCTATGAAGAACGATCGCTGGGAATCTATGAAGGAGATCAGACCACGGAGGAGCAACTCCACTCGCCCAGTAGCAGCATTTTCAACGTTGAGGACGCGGAAATACCGAACCTCGAACTCCCAAGCAACAAGCAGACTTCGGACAGACTATCACGAACTACATCGCGCACGTCCATCAGTAAGCTGGGCCGACGGGGGACCTCATTCATCGGCCGCCAAGTGCAGCGCCGGATGACCGCCTTTCAGGGTGTCGGTGTGACATCCGCGGTGCCAGATCCGGCGCCTAAACCACTGCAGAGGGCGGCGACGATTGACTTTGGCCGAGCCTCGGTTCACTCCCTGAATGGGCGCACCCCGGCGACGGGACCTCCAAGTCTCGTGTCTCAGCAGGTACGAGGCCAGCTCAGCCACGACGTGTGGTGGATCGCGCTGGCGCTGTTCCTTATCACGCTCATTGAGACGAGACATTCACTGTCCGACCCGGCGACCTACAGCGTGTTCAACATCCTCTTCGAGATCGTGTCGGGCTACACCACCATAGGCATCAGCATCGGTCTGTCCGACCAGAGCTACAGTTTCAGCGGAGGATTCTACACGGGTAGCAAGCTGGTCATGGTTCTCGTCATGTTACGCGGAAGACATCGCGGGCTTCCGGTGGCGTTGGACAGAGCTGTGCGGCTGCCGGGGAAGAAATTGGCTCAGCTGGAGGAAGAAGATGCTGAGATTCGTCGTATGTCTCTCTCTTCGCGCTAGATGTATTCGATCGGATATAGAAGATTATTGCTGGCGCATCGTGTATATCTGTTTGATACACTACCCTATGTCTACTTGCCTCCTAGAATAGATATCATTTAGGAACGCAGACTCTGCTCACCGTTACCGGTTCAGATTGCCACAAATACAATGAGTACCCAAGTACCTAAGGTACCTATGTACATCCAACTCATCAGCCAGTCTGTGTTCGTCTTGCAGAAGTGGAAAAAGATATTTCCTCCTCAGAGAGGAGGAGCAGTGCCTCCCCTTTGCTGGCCTTTGACGTGTATGAAATCCGCTTGTCAAGCCGAACAAACAACGCTTCTTTACGTGTTTTAAGAAACAAATGAATTGTATATCGGTCACCACCAGCCACAAAGCAACCAGGGCTTTCATCTAGTAGAACTACCTCTTCATATGTATAGTTAGTCACTACTTCATTCCAGATCGGTGAGCAACGCCAACGCCTATATGACTGTTCCCTTGGTGCATTGGCATGGGCGTAAAACTTACCAGACATTCAGCGAAACTGTACGACGCCGGAGGCAATACAACATTCTCGAAAATCCGGTTCTTAACTAATACACCACCATGTCTTCTGCCCCGATCGAGAAAATCGAGAAGGCCGCACCAGCCGGCACAAAGCATATCATCATCCCCAGCGCCGCACGCGAGCCCGACACCACCCCAGCAGCCCAAGACGCACACAGCAACTCGGACATCACTACTACCTCATCCACCTCCAGCCCCTCAACAAACAAGGCCAAGGGAAAGGGCAAGACGAAGAAGAACAAGAAGAAAATCGTGACCAAACGTCCAGCCTGCTTCCGCAACATAGTTAAGTTATTATTATAATTCCGACGGCAGCCAGTGGAAGGAGTAACTAAAAACCCATGTATTCATCGTTCATTAGCCTACAGTCGAAGAGCATGTAAGACACGCAATGAAATTTGACGCCCTTAAGCTTCGCGAGAAAGCAACGGTCGGCGCTGTCGTTTCAATTTCGGAGCGGCTTAACGGTCCTCACGGCGTATCTCACGTGAGCGGGAGCTGATTATAGGTATGACCTCCAGGGCTGGGTTGAACGTTGCATCAAGTGGCTGAAAATGGACCATCATTCACCAAATAAGTCGGAAGAAACTTCCCAAATAAATGAAACCTAAGCTACTGTCATCTATTCGCCGGCCATTCAATTCGCGATACTGTTGTGCAAGGTATGATTTAGGAAAACAGTGATCTGGCTCTTAGGCTGTGGAGGGGTTCATTCGAGATGCGTTGACGTCATATATAAGTTGACCAAACCTCAAACCCTACCCAAAAACGTCCAATACCACTCCTATTAGGTAGTCAGTTCTTCGAAATTGGTAACGGAGGCAGAGGCCATATATTCCCCATTGATGGTATAACATTTCAAACGCCTCGGTAGGAGTGCGCAAAGGCGGGAAGGAGAATCGACCCGATCTAGGTGAAGTCTTTCGAAAGCACTCGATCGATATATATTCATTATTCATTGGCCACTTCCTTCCTTAATTTTACATCTCGCCATCTCAACTAGGTACGTAAGACAAAGCGATGTCGTGTGAAGACAGTGAGGTTCAATTGGCTCTAGATAAACGACTGCAGGAGTACGGAAACTCTGATAGCAGATAGGAAGACCGAAGACTCGGGGGTAATCCGCAAGCATTTTTTTGCAAGCACCCCCAGCCGAGAGACGAATTTTGGCCACAGAATATCCTACGGCAACCCGCGCAGGTGCATATTCCTGCATACACAAAAAAGAGAAAAAAGAAGAAGAAAAAGACGAGGAAAAAAACGCACGGTATCTCAGTATTCATCGTTGCTCGGATAAGCTACCGCCGAAGCCGCTGCGGAGTCCTCAGATAACTTGTCGCTCAATGGCCGGCACGCCGGATGGTCCAACCACGCGAGAGGATTCCGGCCATACAAGGACGGAGACGTAGCAGCATAAGCATATGGAAGCTGGCCGGGACTTCCCAGGAGGAGGTTTGTCATTGGTATGATACCGGGTGGTGGAACTCCTCGGCTGCAATGGGCTTGAGTCTGTCTGCGTCCCCCAGAGTTTGGTGTCCATTCATCGTCCAAGGTTCAAGCTTGCCCGCGCGCTTTTGAGTTGAGCTGCGTGAGATGACCGTTTGCATTTACGAAATAATGCATCGTCCTTATCTCTGGGCCCATCTCCACTCCCCTCATGCGTCTTGTCTGACTGTATGCTTCTCGATCACAGTCAAATGATACCGAACGAGGTAGATACCGATACTCGCACCACGTTTGACCCAGTGGCAACTGAGTTAACTGGGACGGCTTTCTATAAAAGCAGAATGATACATAAAAGACTGCCGTGCCGAAACCGCTGGTTTCTCCGCGACCAGCTTGATGAGTCTGTACCTCTTGGAAAGTTCTTCTCCCCTGAATACATACCTCTCTATGAATAATTTCGATAGAAGCCCAACCGTGACACCTCATCACCACTCACAGCACGAATAGAAGCGGCATTATACCTACCCACGAGGGAGAAGCCGAAATGGCAGATATATCCTCATCGACATTGACGCCAACATCACCTTCGAATGCGCCGGACGAGTCGAGCAGCCTTCTTCCTAAGCCAACACCAACCCCACCCTTGAACGAGGATGCAAAGACACTACAATATCGGGAGTGGCTGTCGGAGATATGGCTTCTCACCAAAGCCGCTATTCCGGTGATATTGGCGTATACGTTGCAGAACAGTCTCCAGACAATATCCGTGCTCATTGTCGGCCGCCTCTCTCCCGAGGCGTTGGCCACAGCCGCATTTTCGTATATGTTTGCAATGGCTACAGCCTGGCTGATTGCGCTAGGCGGCACAACTGCCATCGATACCCTAGCATCCAGTAGCTTCACCGGATCGCAAAACAAGCACGACCTCGGAGTTCTCCTCCAACGGGGTATAGTGGTCTTGACGGCGTTGTATGCCATCGTCGCAGTCATCTGGATATTTTCCGAGCCGCTATTCCGTGCGCTCGGACAAGAAGAGTTCATCTGTGTTCAGAGCTCCAGGTTCCTCCAAATCCTGATCCCGGGCGGACTGGGATATGTTTGGTTCGAGGCAATGAAGAAGTATCTGCAAGCGCAGGCCATCTATCGACCGGGCACATATGTTCTTCTCATCACCTCACCTCTCAATGCCTTGCTGAACTATCTGTTCATTTACAAATTCGGTATTGGCCTATACGGGGCACCAATTGCCACGGGGATATCGTACTGGGCCTCGTTTCTCTTACTCGTTGCGTATGCGACCTTCGTCCAAGGGCGTGAATGCTGGGGCGGCGTCGCACCTCGACGTGCCATGTCAAACCTGTGGCCTTTCGTTCGTCTGGCTCTACTGGGAGTAGTGCACGTCGGCACCGAATGGTGGGCATTTGAGATCGTGGCACTCGCGGCAGGGCGACTGGGCACGATTCCACTGGCAGCACAGTCAGTGATCATGACAGCCGATCAGATTATCAACACGATTCCCTTTGGTCTTGGAGTAGCCGCATCGGCTCGTCTGGGCAACCTGCTCGGAGCACAGAGAGCAGGCGAAGCCGCTCGGTCAGCGCACTGTGCGGCTATTCTGTCTACCATGTTAGGGGCCGTCATACTGGCGATCCTGATGGGCAGCAAAGACGTGTTTGGGCGCATCTTCAACGACGACGAGCGTGTCGTCCGACTAGTTGGAGAAGTGATGCCGTTCGTGGCGCTATTCCAAATCGCTGACGGTCTGAACGGCAGTTGTGGCGGCGTTCTACGGGGCATGGGGCGGCAATGGGTTGGGGCGTTGGTAAACCTGATTAGTTACTACGGCGGAGCGCTACCGATGGGAATCTACCTGGCATTCCATGGCTGGGGTCTGAAGGGTCTTTGGTTTGGGAATTGCGTTGCACTGTATATTGTCGGTGTTCTGGAGTGGATTATCGTTGGCTTCAGTAAGTGGGATAAAGAGGTGGAACGAGCTTTAGGTAGGCTCGAAGCGGGCGGAATGAGTGGACATGGAGAGTCAGGGGCGGGAGAAATGTCAGCTCGGGCTGAGGTATGAGAACCTAGAGAGACGGCGACAACGTCTCCTTTCAGCTGGTCGGAGAAGCTGTGATGTGTGATACACAGCTCCATGTACGCGTATGGTTGCGTATGCGTGATGGAGGCTCTGCGGCGCACGCGGTGGCGGAGGAAGTGTAGCTGGTGTACTCCATAGGACTCTGAATAAGCTCTCGGTGATCCAAATAAAGCAGATACCTAGGTAGGTAGATTTGAAACTGTCAGTACATGTAGTAACTACAAGTACACACACATGTGTGTAAGAATCAATAAGTAGCTGTGTTGAGAATGTTGTGAATTCCGAGGACCCGTTGGCGGGCAATAACTTGCGACGAAACTTCGCAGCAAATGCAGGAGACTCAAAGAGACGCAGACGTGAAGACGGATCAGCCAATCCCCGTCGACAGACGATCCAGATCTTATCAATCCTGAAGTATGGCAAGGGTGTCAGGTGTCGTCGCACTTTCCAGCGAATCGCACGTGGCGCAGCCAGCCGCTGTGTCGCGTCATTGGCCCGTCAACCATAAGCCACCAAGCATTCCGGGCGTAAACCCTGCTTCTCTAAAACAATGGATGGTAAAAGTACTCGAAAGTCTGGGGCGTTTGGTTCATCGCATAATTCTGGTGCTCTTCCTTTAATGAGTAATCATGCTATCATTCATTTGAGAATGACCGTTACAATTCGCTGCCGCCGCTGCTGGTAATACATAGTAGAGATCAAAGTTGAAGCTTGAGTTCAACTGCACAAGTTGGGTTGGTTCTAGGGATCAATATGGGAAAGTTGGGAATTTTAGGAACCCGATGAGGTCATAGGTATGGAAGGGACGGTAAAATGGAGGTACAAAGCACGATGTATCTTTTGGTCGCATCATCGAGCTGTAGCTGCAGGTTTATTGGGCTATCCTTACCCCTTGCGGATGTACCTTATGTACCTCCCTGGGTAGCGTCGCAGTGTCCACAACTGCCGATCACCAGGTCATCGCATCGCCAACCGCAAGCATCGTTCCATCTGCCAGGGCTGCCAGGGAAACCGAAGATATTCAACCAGGCCCAACCCCGTTCTGCCAATCCCTTTTCTTCCAACCCGACCTGTCCAATCCTGCTTCGCCCAACTTCTGCTGTCATCATCACTGTCGCATCTGACTATTCTCTTTGGGCCGACTAATAAGTAATACTGCTTCAACACCAAATAAAACCGATCCGATACCCCCCCACCGATCGATTACTCCATACTCGAGTCTTCCCCGAGTCCAAACATCCACAATACGCAATACCTACCACCTACCTACACCTTCATACCCGAACCTCGATACAAATAATCAAATCCACCTTGTGATCGCAATTTCGTGATTGACAGCTAAAAGCTTGCTAGCTTTATTCATACCTTCTAGTACTGTCGCATATTTCAGTTCTCGCTCGGGTTGCCTAGCTCCATCAAGCTCTGCTACCTAGCTCGCATCCTGTCAACAAGCAGAGAGAAAGCCGACAACAGCAAGCCAAAGACATAATAGATCCCTGTTCTCCCGAAACAGATCCAAAATGGAGTTGATCAAGAGCATACTTCGCATCGTCCAACTCCTTCTTGTACTCATCACCACCGCCCTCGTCGGTAATGTCATCGCCAACAATGTCGACGCTGCCGGCTCAGCCGAGGCTGCCGTCAACTTCATCATGTTCGTCTGCGTCCTGTCCTGGATCGCCGTCCTATATGGTCTAGTCTCGCACTTCGTCCAGTCCCTCGCCATACCCATTGTCGCACTCGGTCTCGACGCCGCCTGCACCCTCTTCACTTTTATCGGTGCCATCGTCTTCTCCGCCAAGTTGACCGCCGTCAACTGCGCCAACTGGGTTTGTCTTCCCCGCCAGGTCTCCCCTTGCTCTCCATGCCTCCTCGTACTGCTGGAGCCAAGCTAACCACGATTGTATCTGCACAGGGAACGAAGCCCGGGAGCTGGATCGCGTTCGGGTCCCACGACACCGAGAAGCGCTGCCGCGAGATCCAGGCTTCTACCGCCTTCTTGTGGTTCCTCTTTGCGACGTTCGCCGCCACCCTCTTCTTCAACTTCAAAGACTTCCGACGTTCCGGTGGTTCTGTAGGTCGACCTAGTATGTCTCAGGTTGGCGTCTAGGGCACCGAAGAACCCGAAGATATCAACGGGGTTGGTAGTTCGACGAGGCAGGGCTGGGAAGCATGAAAGGGTGGAGTGTAGCATCAGGCGGTCCTAATTACGCTTTCACGCTATTCGAGATAGGATATGACCCGCGGTCACGGCGAATTCGGCGTTGGGTCGCCCGAAGGCGTTTTTGAGGTAGCAGTATTTTGTTCGTGCTGCCGGTATACCACTGCCGCACTCGTTGGCAGAGATGCCGTTGGTCCCGCGGCGGGTACCCTTTTCTCTGATTCTAATCACGAATACGGCTTTACGGTTTTGATGGAATACGATACCACTGTAGCTGTTTCAGGGCTACAATGAGCCTTACGCATACCTACATCCAGGCATATATGTATGTCTCGAGTTAATCATGTATGTAGATAATCCGCCGGCATGGATAATCAAAAGTTCCTCATTATGGAAACGAGTATGACGTATCCTTCGACTCCTACACTGGCATCCACGTGACGGGATATGTCGGTCGAGTCGTATAAAGAAAGTTTACCTATATAAATATCTCTTTGTCTATTACCCATTTCGGGCTTGGCCTGCGGAGGACAGTACTTACCGAGGCCAACCATGGTACCATGAACACATACCGAGATGTAAAAACAAAAAGCCACTGCCCAGCACGAAACGAGTCTCACCCAAAGACTTAACTACGCGGGGCAGACATTCTTCCGACACGTACAGTATCGCCCTCGCTTAAATCACCGACATCTCACAACCACGGTCCGTCTCACCTAGCGATGGAGGTCCATTACCGGAAACCTCGGGACCTGGGCTTTGAGTCGCCTCCAAAGGCGAGGCCGACGATGGGACTTGCTAAGGATTACTTCACTGGCGTAGAAATTAGGACGTTGGGTACGCGAAATGATACGTGTAGGGTTTTTTTTACCGAGAGATTGAGCAATGGGGAGAAGGCTTTAATGCAGAATTTTGGGGGAACCAGAGAGAGAGAAGGGAGGGGAGAGAGAGATCGTGCCTGGCCGGGCCGGTCTAACATCTCGCTCGGAGGGCACAGGTAGGGTCTGCATGAACGGGTGGGTAGTGATCGAGACGTTCGAGCATCGGGTTCAGTTCAATGGTATTGTTTTCTACAGGTCTTGGGGAGCTGATGCCTGGAGGAGGAAAATGTACAAGGAATGGAAGTAGAGCACGAGCTTTCACTGATTTGACGGGATGGAGAAGGGGTTAGTTGATTGCTGCTGCAAAGGAGAGGACGTAATAAAGGAGATTTGTTGATCTTTCCGAGGTTCTCCCCTGGGTCCCATGGTATTGCCTCATCGGACATGGCGCCCTGCTGGCTGCGTATTAGCATCGTCTATACCTACCTTGGTGGGCAGCAGTTTCAGTGGATAGATAGATAGACTACGCGAAGGTGACATGTAGTGATATGAAGATGATGTTCTGTCCATGTGCAATTGTAACTGCGCAACACCACCATGATGGAGATGATGCTCGTCGGCGAAGGAGTTCGAGGCATATCTCTCTACCAGGGAAGAGTTCTGGGGCCACTGTCCACGAAATTGCCCTGAACTCGCGGCAGCTTGGAGCCTCCCCAAGTTGTCGACGGGGGGATGCAGCCCCTATCGGGATGAGGAGACTTGGCTACAGTTGTGTCTGCCTACTCGTGTGTTTGATACCTCCCACCTTATGACATGTGTATACAGAGGCCATAATCACCAGGTTTAGTATCGAAGATATTAACTGCTGGCGCATTATCCCGATAGGGCGAGATGTAGCGAATCCGAAATGTACGGATGGTAATCCACTCGTATCGAGAGTTTGATATGTTGGATGTAAGTCAGCTTGGGCATCGTTGCTGGGTCTTATACCAGATGAGATTGATCTCATGGGCACATTGCCTGGTGTTGTTGCTGAGTCGACCTAAACCCGCAGTGAAGATCCTCCAGACCATTGGATATCAGTCCCTATCCATAGTGAACCGAGCCATCGGGCTAGACTGGCCGGTGAGGAGGCCAGAAAGAGCTTGGGGGTTAACTTCCACGAGACTCCTGCCGCTCTGTGTTCTGTTTTTTTAATTGTTATTTGCATTGGCCGCCAATTCCATCCGCACGCCTCTTTTAAGCTAGCACGAATGGACACGCGGATATTATGTTGGCAGAATGACGACCGTAAGGTATACGCAACAGAGATGTTGCTTTTGAGAACGATGAGATACTGAGCCTCGACTACATGTCAGCGTCACAACACTTCGATTTCATGATGGGGCCTTGTACCTATCTCACTGAACATCCGGCTCGCGATATTTTGTTATGCCTCATATTCAAGTATTGCTTAACGCGGCTTTGTGGAAAATCAACGGATGACTCGTATCGTAGCTGCACGAGGCACATAGTGAGAGAGTCAAAGCGCGATTGAGAATACTTGATCTGGAGTTGATATCCGCGCAATATCGCACATGTAACCAAGCAGTCTGCGTACGTCCACATCGCGGCAGCCGTTTACACTTCTATCAAGGCCGCTTGAAAAGAGCCATCACCTCTCCGAAGTGGTGGGTGCCATGCGTGTGAAATTCGCAGCTCTAAACCCGATAAGAAAGAAACCATCATGGCCAAGCATTCGCACCAGGCCTCCACGATCGTATTCTGGACTGGTCGATGTAGCGGCCTCCTACTATTCACAACTCGAGGACGATCGTATCCCACCGGCCGAGCAAGCTGAAGGTGAAACTACCGAAGATATGCGCTAGACAGCAAGATCCAGCGTAATTCTGTCCTCAGGACAGGCTAGAAAGTTGTCGATCAGGGGTAATAGGATGAGGGAGGCCAAGGAGGGTGGAGGGTTCCTGACAGCGTGGGTCTAGAACAGCTGAGCTAGACAGATGATTTTTTCCTCTCCTTCTTTTCTTTACTTGAAGCTGTCGTCATGCGGATTCGTGGAGGTTTGACCGATCCAGACCGGTATAGGCTACAAGCTGACTCAGTTCGCTTCTAGTCATGAGCAAGGGTTTGGGACTTATCCTCCCCAGTCAGGAGTAGGCCAGTTGAACTTTGACAAACCACGTGGGAGTCACGTATGGAACAATACAAAGCCCTCTGACTAGGGACTTGAGGTAGCCTTACCAGAGGCGCAAACCATGACGTGGGTGGTTGTCTTGAGGTCTTCTAGAAGGATTCTAGTGCAGAAGTCGAACGGCCAACAGGGGAATGGAATAGCCACGTCTGACAGGTACGAAGTAAAGGCCACCAATCTGTCCGAAATTGGATCACAAAGTCGATTGAATTGGTGACGGACAGGATGGGAAAATCTGATTTATTCATGGATGTCTCAGATCTCACATGAAGTTCTACTACTCACTTCAGACATGGAGTTACACATGTAGCTGCTAGACTCGCCCTTGGAAAGACTGGCAACTGGACGACCTCATGGACACTAAGGAAGTCGGCGCTCGGTGCCTTGTACTGACCCTTGGCTGCTTGGTGCTTGGTGCCCCACCTGCCACCTGCCACCTGCCACCCGTCTTCCTGTCTTCCTCCCTGTCTGCCATCTGCCTTGTGCATCTGCTGTCAATCAGCTCATCCCAGTCCCGTCGGTCGCGTGGAAGCTGCCAAAGTTTTTGCCGTAGAATTTGGATTTGGAGACAACGCCGACCTCATGCCGTGACTTCATCAAATCGTCATTACCACTGCCCGCTTGTTTGTTTGTTTCCAGGCTGTGTACCTAGGTATCGACTGCATGTCGAATTTCGATTCCAGCATAATCACCCCTTCAAGTAAACCCTTTTGTATTGCTACTTGTGTCATCAATCACCTGAGCAACGGCGCATCCTCTGTCAGCATATATCATCGAAGTGGACGTAACCGGACTTTACAGTGCTGATTACCGAGATTCCCTCGAGCGCCAAACAATCTACCTAACCTAGCCTATTCCACAATCTCTCACTCACCTTTCAGCTACCTCTGTTTCCTGCATGCACATTCAGAAGGTGCTGCCAAACACGAAGGAGCTGAACCAGAAACATGATGCGAAGTCACGTACAAGCGTTGCGGCCTTTGCTTAGACCCTCTGGGGCGGCAGGGAACGGTTATCTTGCATCACTCGAGGGACAAGCTGTCAGGAGGACATTTACTTCAAGGTCACAACCAACATTACAAACACCCTTTCGAAGAATAAATCAACAATCGAGTTTCAACTCTTTGAAACGTCCCTCCAAGCCTGCGTCGCGGAGCGCTCCTCGAAGATCGTTCCACAATACCTCCCAACTGCGAGATGCGAACCCTACACCTAAAGAGGCACCCAAAGAGGCACCCAAAGACACAAATACCAAAGAACCTCAGGGGTTATCGGCAAGGTTGAAGAAGCTCTCTAGGGAATATGGGTGGTCTGCTTTGGGTGTCTATCTCGCATTGAGCGTCCTCGACTTCCCATTCTGCTTCCTTCTAGTTCGGACCGTAGGGACGGATAGGATTGGTGAGCAATGCACTGTTCTGGGAGAGAATTGGTTTGCTGACTAGAGTCAGGTAAACTCGAGCACTGGATTGTTTCGAATGCGAAAAAGCTGGTCCCACAGTCTGTCCAGGACAAATGGCACGAATACCAGAAGGCCCTGAAGCAAGCCGAAATGGAGAATCTCGGTAACGATGACATTAGCGAGCATGTGGAAATGGCCGGATGGGGCGTACAGGAAGCTGACGCCAGGAATAAAGCAGAAGCCAGTAAGTAGTATGAGGCTGATTTCAAGGGCCCGGGACTGACTCGAATATAGGTCTCGGAACACAGCTAGCACTCGCCTATGCCATACACAAGAGCTTCATTTTCGTTCGGGTTCCACTGACGGCGGCCGTCACACCCAAAGTAGTCAAAATGCTTCGGTCATGGGGTTGGAATATTGGGAAGAGACGGAGTAAACCGTAAGGAGAGCCACGCATCACCCGCCCCCTACCTAACAAGGTTGCGTTTCTCGACATGAACCATTCGTCCAGACCAAAAACAAAAATGTAAGATTAGATGTGTAAGCCAAATGTGGAACATCAAAGAACAGATGAAACCTACCCATAGACTAATTACCGATATAATTCATTCACCTCTATCCTACACGGGAACAACTCACACGACTTCTACTTACATCTGGAGGTGTTCATCACCTAATATCATCACGGAGGAAGTGGTAATCACCATGTGTCGGTGAAAGGAATCATATCGAACTGGCCGGCAGACAACATGACATATGGTTGAATTACCAGATCGGTGTCGATCGTGATTACCCCGACTCACGATACTTGCGGTCCCGATGCCCGTGCAACGTCGGTGGATGTGGCGTCCAGTAGGCGCTGGATGAACAGACAGTCAGGGGCTGTCCAACTCAGGAGAAGACGTGTGTCGGTATTTTTTTCCTCCCCATTTTCCCACCCAGGAGGCCGCAGCCGCAAAACACCATTGATCTCCAAAGTTCAGATGGGAATGAACATGATTCGTCCCCATCGTCCAAACCGAACTTAGGCCTTCTTCAGAGCGCGGGAATCTCCCTTCCCGCGCCGTCGACGTCATTGCGGATGGAACATTTTACCTACAAACAACGACGGGAGCGTGGGGTGAGAAGCCCGAGGATTGGGGATGTCTAACCGACTTAAGATAGGTAACAAGGTCATTGTTGCGAATTTCTACCTAGCTAGGTCGAAAAGCGTGGTGGATTTGGCGGAATCCCGTTGTCCTTCTTCTACCCCTTTTCTATCTAGTCTGGAAGAAGCTCTGGGTTCCGCGCCTAGGCATGTATGATCGGAAGCTGCCCGCTACCCTTGAAATACTAGATAAGTAGTCTACCTTAATTAGCAGCGGAAGCTCAGTGGATTCTTGTTAGGACTTCTAGGACGGTGTTCTCGCTGTGTGTGGCCGTTTCTCACGACATGAGTAAAGACCCTGGCTCGGATTTGCAGCTCGGCTTCACGATGCCGGGTGAACGGCGAGACGGGAGTGATGAGTTCGTAGTTTGGAGGGGTACAGGTTTCTGTCTGTATGCTACCCATGTGACTTTGCCTCATAACCACGGAAGAGACGGAAGGGTAATCAAAATATACTTCAGTCCTATTTTCAATAGTTTCATCTGAAGGCTGCACGCTGACCAGATGAAAACCAATCTAATACGCAAGGGGGGATAGGGGGGATAAAGACAAGTAGGTTAGAGGAAGTATGCCTTTTTTTTTCCTGACGCGGCGGCTACCAGAAATTCTGCGACGTTAGGGACATCGGGAGGGATTCTAGAAGGGCAATCAAAATAAGGTTTGACTGAAACTCTTGGCGTGGGATGGATTGTGGAATAGCCAGCAACCAGCCGCCTCCCCCTGGTCCCCCTGTTCCCCTGCCCTCCCTTTTCTTTTTTCTCTTTCTATTTTTCTTCTTCTTTTTTTATTGGCAAGGGTTCTTCTCTGTTTCTGCGTCTTCCGTTGCTCACGTCACTACCGTAGCTGACCGTTGATGTGGGGAGGAGAAGGAACCTTGGAAGACACCTTCTCAGTCGGAATCTGGAAGTCCAAGCCGGTTCGAGACAACCTGAATCGACCGCCTCCTCACTTGACTTTGGATAACTGTCAGTCCATCTCCATCTCCATCTCCTTCTTATCCATTCGCAAGCGTAACCAAGTCTGGTCTGGCTCGATCTACATTAGAAAACTACGTACCTACTCAGTATCTATTGTCGACCCCGCCATCAAAGGGTACACATATTAGCACACGTGAATGCGCATGGCTCTGCCCATGCTGAGCTCGGCTATCAGGTATGTATCTAGATATACCATCTGGCTGGTCACCACGTGAACCTTAATTGGATATCTAGGTATCGTCAGACATTATACGCTCTAGCAGACAGAAACCCCTTCTCGTAACTCGACTAATGAGGTTACGATATCGCAGCCACATGATCATGCTTTAAGGTTAATCTTTCGCGGCGCTGGCAGCGGCCGTGAGTTTGATTAATATACTTTTCTGACGGCTTGTCATTTCCCCCGACTGACACGGGACGAATTTTCCCCTGTCTGATTAATCAAATATCTGACGCATTGACGAAACTCGTGCGGCGCCTCGGTTTTGATATTGAACCGAGACCCAAGTTGGTGTTGACTCTCAACGAGGCTGAGTAACGGAAGCTTCACCGAGCTGTGTCTAATATAGCGAGAATCCGGGACTGACTCTTGCCACCAAAACCCGTTACCTCATTGGCCTGGCCGGGTTACTCAGCGGCTGTGGAAAAAAAAAATAGAGTAAAAAAACTGACACGTTACGACCCTCCAGGCCCACGGGACTGGAAATCCATATTTTATTACCTGGTTTCCGCGGCGCTGTGATGGCGACTCATGGCAAGGAAAACCAGACCCAAGGAGCTGGAAACGGTGCAGAATCAACGTTTGGCGCCATCCCTTATTAGCTAGGTTAGGCGCAAACCTTGTCATCACTTGCTGATAAAGTCTGGCTGTACACCCATCATCTTCTATCTTCGATCTATCTCAGCAGTGACGCCTTTCCCAGTAACCTACTGGAATGCCTCATGACACGGCCGGAATGCATAACGCTGTCGGACCTTGCCGTACGCTGAACACTGCAGAGTGTCTCGCACCAGGCTAGGAAAAGACCATCGCGTTAGTCCATGTCTTCGATTTTGACTTTATCGTGTTCTTTTGGGAAGCCCGGGAGTTGAACATCTAACGCCTCTATCAAAGCTAGATTTCTAGTTCAGAGCGCGAGAAACGCGTCTTATTCAATTACCTACTAGCGTCTGGTTACGGAGAAGAGGGAGCATGATTGCAGAAGATCGAAAACATCCAGCATTGGGACTGAACGCTGAGGGGCCGTTCAAACCTCCCTCTCGCACTTATACTGATATAGTAAAACTTCCGTGGCGCTAGCCCCGCGAATGACTGCAACTGACTTGCGCAAACGGTCTGTACACGCCGGGAACCACAATAGAGAGTTCGGGCCCATGATGCGTTGCGTTCCAAAATAGTACATGACAGGAGGCGATGGACTGCCTGCTACGCACGACTTGGGTGTTGACTAGTAAACGTCTCACAGTTAACTCGAACGAAGAGGCTTTCAGGTCCAACTTGCTGGCACGACATCATTAGTTCGGATCGGACTCCATGCGTGGTTATGATCGTCGTGGTGGTGGGATGAAGCGTCCGTCCCAGTATTAAAGACGCTGATGATTCCCCCCCCCCCCCCCCCCCCCCCCCAAAGTGAGCATAGGGAATTATCAGCCTCACCCTACGATATAAGACCAGGAGAAACGATAGCCGTTGCCAAACTTAGACGAAACAGTCATCGGTAACCCTCTCTACCAGCGAAACCCCTGCTCGCGCTTTGTGTCACTCCATATCAATCGCATATGACACATGAACTCGTGCGGCTTGGGTAGTTTTACAACCACATTGCCTTGTTTCTCCCTTTGATCTCTCGGCCTCTCTTACATCACCAAGCTGCAGTCTCTGACAATGCTTCTAATCAACCATCAAGAATACCAACCTGGCGACTCCTATTTGAACTCTCGAATGCCGACCACTCTACACCCAACGGCTCCAATGATCGACTTTCTCAGCATGGGTTTACACCAACCCCATGCCGACTGTACCCATTATCAACCACAAGCTACCGTTATGATACCGACTCAAGAAAGCAGCAGCGCAGTCGCCCAGGCTCTCGAAATAGCCCGTGAGAGCCCCGAAGGGGCCAAGGATCCTATAGTCAGCAACATCCTGGACACGGCTCTAGCAAGAATCTGGGGAAGAGTCCAAGCCCAGCCAGAGAATTACATCATGTCTCGAGATGAATTTGCAGTCTTCAACTTCTTTCAACATCGATTCGTCGGCAATGATTTGGCAGTGGCTGCCACGAAGAGATACTGGGACAACGCCACCGGCCCCTGAGGCTCACTCAGTTTTACCCCCCCTCACACTTCCAACCACTATTCTTTCGTGCTACCAGATCAGGCCCTGTCGCGCGGTAGCCACACATTCTGCGAGATACAGCGGCCGACGCGACGGGGCCGAATGTGAGCAATCCTGCTGAGTTTGTGCTTTGGTGCTTTGGTGATTTGCGCTGCGGATACCCCATCATCTCCCACATTAGCTGTCTGCAACGTTCATTTGAGGCATGGAACTTGTCACGTTTTCGGTTTGACTTGGGGCATTGACGGAGTACCTCGGTCGACCGATCCTGGTGATTGTCTCATTGTGATGCTTTGCGCAAAGACTCCTACACCAGGCAGGCAAGTCAGCCCCTGAAAAAAAAATGTTCTGGGTCGCATAAAAGGAACATTTACGGATTATGCGATTACTTTCCCTTAGGACAAGGGGCGCCATGTACCAGTTCAATATCCGTTCCGTGTTTATCACGTCAGGGGCTGGCGTGCATTCAGAAAAGGATGACCCGACGGCAAACGACAGATTTCAATCAAGCCAGGACGGGATACACACCTACCGGCTCCAATCTATCAAGCTTTTCGGACCTGATCAACGACCGATCGACTGGTATCCAATGGGAAAGGGATACACCGCTGACTATGGCTTTCCTTCAGTCTGTGCTATCAACCGAAACTACACACAAGACCTCATCGACCATCGTTAATAAGCAACAATCCCTTCTTCTCGTCTGTTTTACTGGCCTTCTTTCCATGGCGTTATCCCCCGTCCTTACATGGCTGTTGAAGATGATCAAGGGTTGAAGAATGACGAATGGTAACTCTCCTAATCGAGTGAAAGCCCGTCGGTACCTCGACCTCTGTGGCTTAATTCACTCGCCATATGTGTAATGGTTCACATCGATGCCTCAAGCGCTGCTATTTTAAAGATACCTAGGTAGTTAGTTACTAGACGAATGATTTCATATAATAATATCATAGAAATACTACAGACGGCGAGGAGACCGGTTGACTTGGCTGGTCAAATTTCTAGACTCAGTTTCCAACGAAGCCGAGACCGAGAACATCTAATATAGCCCACTTCGATACTTTATTGTACTATAATGAGACTTATATTTACCTGATCATGCGATATCACACAGGTTAAGTTAATGCGATCACTTCTCCAAGTCCAATGGAAGTAAAGCAGGCCTGTCCATGCCCATAGCCTATACGCTCATGCTACTTATACTCGCTGTAGGCGAACTGATCTACTCATCACCTGCGCAATTGTAAACAAAACCATCCAGAAGCTTGGTCACCCTGGGCGCGGCTTCTCGATCGAGGGTGGTGACGGGATATGAGGGCCGGGAAAACAGAGCATGACCTTTCTTCTGAAGACGGCATCTTTTGGATTTTCTTCCTAGAACACTCTGAAGCCACGCTCACAGCGGTGCCATGGTAGACAGACAGATAGATAGGGCAGAGGGCTCTCGGTTGATACGAAGCTTTTAATTCGCTAGTTCTAACGGGAAAAGGTGACACTTGATCCTGTGTAGGAAGAATATTACATTGCTGTCGTCACCATCTTCTCCTCCGACGGGTCCTTCTTCGCCTTCGCCCTCCCGTGCTCTCTCATGGCTGCGAAGGTATCTCGAATCGTGTCTCCAAGCAAAGGGTCTTCAACATGGGTACCGAACCCGTCCATCACCTCGTCGGACGCATCCTGCAAGGCCTCTCCGATCATGTCAGCGTGCTCCTCCATAAATGCCCTAAACATATCTGCCATGAAGTTCTCCCCGGACCGGTAGCCCATGCCGGGCCCACCGCCCCGATCGCGCCCGGCCTGGAGCAGCTGCTCGGCCTCGAGGCTCTCCAGGTACGGGTCGGGGACGCCGGCTGACCCCGGAACGCCTTGGTACCACGCGACTAGGGCCACAACCCCGTCGTACGCGCTGGCGGCCAGGATACCTACGCCGAGGGACACGAAGAACGAAGACGCCCAGGCTATCGAGATGCCCACCTTGGCCCAGGGAAGCCGGCGCTTCATCCAATCCTCGAAGTTTATTATACGCCCGAGCGTCCCCGCGTACCGCCGCCGTAGATCGTCCACGTGGCGATCCAGGCGCAGCAACTCCTGCTGAAAGGCGTCGTACTCGTCGAGGGGCTCGAGGTCGAGGGTTCCGCTCGTCACGACCCGCAGCTGCTCGAACGGCGTGGGGAACGCGCCCGGCGCCGGCACCCAGCCATCCAGCGGCAGGTGAACGACCTTGACGGTGACCGGCCTCCGGCCGTCCGGATCGACGGGTTCGGCGTCGCCGTCGACGCTGAAGTGCACCAGCGTCGGGTGCTGCACGTTCCAGATCCGGCAGAGAAAGGCGGAAGTGACGCACTGGGCGTAGAAGAGCTCGGCGTCGTCGGCCGGAAGGTGGGCGGCGTGGTACTGGAGCAGCTGGTCGAACGCCGCGTCCCACTCGCTGATGGCCGGCATGGCGAGGTCCGATAGGTAGACCCACTTGCTCATGAGCTTCGAAGTGGTGCCACGGGGGGAGGAGGAGTCCGCGGGCCGGCCTACGGCACGCGGCCACAGGAGCCCGTCGATAGTAGCCATCCTATCCACGCCGGCTTCGAGGTCGAGACCGTCGGCGTCCTTGGTGAGGTCCATCTTGTCCATCCAGTCGGCCGTCCGCAGCTTGACGGCGTCGTAGAAAGGGCCCGTGTTCACGTCGAAGATGGTGGGGGCGCCGGGGACGTTCCAGTACGACTGCCAGGCGTCGGATTCCATCTCCCAGGTGAGCTCCTCGACGCCCGAAGTTATGCCCGTGGTCCGGTCATAGACGAGGAGAAAGCCGGCGAAGGAGCCGATGAGGAGAGGGGCCAAGGTCAGGGGAAGGGAGAGCAGGAAGAATTTGAGGAGGAAACGGAAGGTAGGTCGCAGAAAGGCCATGATGAGTAACGTGGCCTCATAGGGGTTGGGGTTTTAGTGAAGCGCTGATCTTGATGACCTGATGGATAGACCCTACTGGAAATGCAGACTTTTCAAGTCAAAGCAAAAATAACAATGGCAATGGCAATGCCAAGGTGAGCAGTCCGTTTGGACACTCCGTACTTCGTACCAGGGGTGGTTACCCCTGAGCGCAATTAGTCTAACCAAGTCGGGACTACCCGAAATCTAGCCCCTGGCCCCAGGCTGCCACTCTGCAAAGTGGAGATTAGCCACAGTCTCAGCCCACCCAATGTGGCTCCGGAGACTGTGGCTAAATACCCCAGACCGACCAATATCACAATATCACATGTACGGAGTACACACCTAGCATAACCTTAGTAACCTTACCTCACCGGAGGACACCAAGACGCTTTCGCCATTCGCGCTTGCTATCCTCTCACTATACTAAAAACCTGAATAAAGAGGCTCTCGTTCAATCCTTTGAAATGCACTGTTCATAACCCCTTCCGCTAATTGTTACGGGCGTGCATTCGCCAGCTTGCCTCCGATGGCTTCCAGTATCGCCGAGAAAGGGTCACTTCCCCACGTGGCCGGGCGACAACGAGACGCTCGAAATGGGAGTCCACTTCACACAGATTCCCTCGGACGCAGGCGCCCGCCGCTTGCGTCATACCTACCAAGCTTCCTATTGATCTTTGCCCTCTGGATTCTGCTATCAACAGGGTCGCCCCGTCAAGCTTTGGGACTTCATGAGAGACCAAGGAGCCAGTCTGAACTTGCGCCGGACGTCGCTGTGCATCAAGGAGGGCCCAAAGATGTCTCAGCTCTGACCGCAGCCGGAACCGTTCTTGAATGTTTCCAAGTCGCGCCGCCGGTGCTGACACCGGAAGGCTCAAGTCGGCAACCAGCCAGCTACGATGGGTCTGGAGATTCGCCGGACGCCAGACGGTCTAGCCTTCAGAAGGAGCCCTGCACTGTTACGGTAATGGAACATATCTTTGGGTTCAGTTATGGAAAGCCTTTCGTCGGTAGGTTTGTTGCCAATGGCGACTGGGAGCAAATGGACTGACTGACTTCTGTAGGAAACTATACGCCGCCCAACTGTACTTTCGATCGAGTCATCATGAACTTTACTGTTGTGTCGCAAGGCCGACAGTTCGATCGCCTAGCCATGATGTTCTTCGGTGATACTGAGGTTTGGCGAACCTCGACCGCTGAACCGACAACGTCACCCGGTATCCGTTGGACCTTTCTCAAGGACATGACCGAGTACCTGTACTTCTGGAAATCTCAGCAGACGCTGATTTTCGACCTTGGAAACTTGGTTGATGATAAATATACCGCGTCATTCAACACGACACTCTCCGCCACCTTCTTCACGGCTGATCTGGAGACGGGCGGAGCTTCTCCAGCCGATCTCATTGTTCCTATTTCTGCCCGGAAGGGAGCATCGAATCAACCCAGTCACTTCGTTCTGCCCGCCGAGAAAGCTGTGAACACGATCAGCTTACCTCGTAACGTCAACAGAGCAGTCTTCTCTGTGTCCGCAAATGGCCAGGCCTCTGAAGAATTCTGGTGGGGCAACGTCCTCGAGAGAGACTCTCTGACCTTTGGCAAGACAGGCATGCATCTTCCAGGCCTGTCACCATTTCGTGAGGTCCAAGTACTTATAGATGGGAATCTAGCCGGCGTAACCTGGCCTTTCCCCGTGATATTCACGGGGGGTGTTGTGCCTAGTCTGCACCGGCCTATCGTAGGCTTACAAGCTTTTGACCTTCGGGAGCACCAAATCGACATAACGCCTTGGCTACCGACACTCTGCGATGGAGCTGAACATAGCTTCACGATTCAAGTCGCTGGTTTCAAGGATACTGAACCCAAGGCTACCCTCGCTCAAATAGTTCAGGATAGTTGGTATGCGACCGGTAAGATCTTCATATGGCGGGGCGAGGAAGGTTCTGTGACTACAGGATCAGTCCCCACTATCAATATTACAGGCCCAGAGATCTCATTCACACACTCCGTCACTCGAAATGCTACTGGATTCAATGAGAGTCTGGCCTTCGATCTACAGGTTAACAGGACTCTGTCTATCAAGTCAAACATCACTTCACAGGATAAGACCGGGGAGGTCACATGGTCCCAGACGCTGTCGTATTCTAATACAGCACGTTTCTCCAATTACGGCTACAAGCAGATTAATGACTTTAATATCGACGGCGTCGACGCTGCAACCGGGCCTCACTCGTCCTATGAGGTCAGCTACGCGTATCCGCTGTACTGCGACCAGGAGATGACAGTATCTCCCGAGGGAAACCTAACCCTCCGCGCCGATCTGACCGAGGGGCTCAGAATGCGCGTCCAAGGCCGCACCGTGTTCACCACCGGCCTAGAGGCCTTCACCAACGACCCCAAGATCAAGGACGGCGCCGAATTCATCGGCTCCCTCCTGCGAACCACGCGCCACGGCACCGCAGCGTTTTTCCAGACCGGTGATCGGAAGAGCAGCTCAGGCTTCGGTGCGACGAACCAGGTCTTTAAATTCGACGGGCTCATTGCCGACACGACGACTGACATCGATAACAACGATGAGCCGCCGCATGTTGTCGAGCTGTACTTCCGCAACGTCACGGCGGTGAACCAGACCCTGGTTCACGATCTCGAGAGGGTTAGGGGCGAGGATCGAACAAATTTTACCCAGCGACCGGTAGATGAGATTGCCGCGTCCCTGCAGCTTTTGGCCATACCTGATACTGCTGTTGCTGCTGCTGCGGCTCCCGAGAGCGGTCCTTACAGAGGCGGGATTGGTGGGATTGGCGGGATCAGAGGTTCGGTCAACTCCGTTGATGGGTATCCCGCGAAAATGCCGGTACGGATACAGGTGCAACGGCCTTGAGCTTCGTGTGATAGATATATTACAGCATTGGTTTCGGGAGATGGACGGGGGCTACTCGGTTAGGTGTTTCTGGCGTTACTATCGGTGTTCTTGCGCTGTAATCCTAATGAATATTCAACTACTTCACTGCATCGTTTCACAAGACGCTTGCTGCGAGTCTCCCTGGACACCACACTCAGTTACACGGGAAAGCACCGGCGGACGGAGTGATTCTCTGTTATACACATCTTATTTCAATAGAGATGATGCGCCAATAGAGGTGATGCGCACACCTCAAGCATTGTGCCCCTCTCTCTGGCGCGCGCGCCTGGCCCACGATGGACTTCGCTTCCCTTTATCTAGAAAGCACAATATGCACTCTTACGAAGAGTGCTATCTCAACCCCGCGACCCCCCAATCCTTCGCGATATGTGTGGGGAAATGTTCTGGGTTTGCCTCCGGGAGCAGCTGCGGGACTGTGACTAGGTTAGGTACCTGTAGTAGGAAGGACAGGTCATGGCACAGGTATGGATGAGTCTCGTGCTCCCGTGTCACTTTACCGTGCTTTATCTTTTTGGGGGGGTTTTATCTTCCGGTGGTGCGAATCTGAATACTTAAGTACATGGGAAGATAACACAACACCCTCATGGCGTTGAATCCGCGGGAGTGTGGTGTCTGTGTGTAAGGGATGCTCGGGCCCGGTAGGTTTTGTTATCTACTACTTAGGTTCAATCCGTACCGAGGATATGCTTGTCGTGATATGTATGGTTTCTTCTTGAGTTTATAATAGTACGAGGAGGTTTTCCAGTTTCCGTCCTGTGTCATTCATTCTTTATTAACACGGTCTAGGGTTGCTCGATGTCTTTCTTGGTAAGTATACCCAACCTAGTGGCTTTTATGAGACCATGAGGGGCCACGCGCTTTTGGTATAGCTGAATTCTGTTAGTTTATAGGAGAGGAGAAAAGAAAAGGGGGATAGGTGAGGAGAGAGAGGAGGTTCCACTCCTGGTCATGATGAGCTGGGTTCGTTCATGCTTCGTTCCGCGTTGAGAGGTTATCTGATTGATATCTGTTCAAGACTTTCTAGGCACTAGTCTAACGGTCTGTCTGTCTGTCTGTCTGTCCGTCCCTGTGACTACTAACCTACACTACTTTGTTAAAATCACGAGTTCGAAGGTTGTGTCAATGATGTCGCCCGTCTGTCTGACATCTGGTCTGGTCATGCTATTAAACTCTCAGTAGCTTACTTCAAACACAAAATTCGTACGGACAAGCGGATGAGCGGTCTTCAACTCAATCCATCCTATCGGGCTCGAAGTCAAAAGTCAAAATCTCGCCTGGGCGGAGGAAGTGTTTTCCATTCAAGGTTTCGAAGCCACTTATTATCTGATCAGCTCGCAGCTCGCAGCTCGTATTGGTGCGGGGTTTGACGAGATAGAGAGCAATGGCGCGTTCTTGTTTTCTGTTTATATTCTCTTGCTTGAGTAACTTTCATGGCAGTTCCGGATGATCGCGGAAGCTTTCGGGGTTCTTGTATATGATGGACGAGGTTGCCGGGTCGCCATCGATCGGGGGAGCCGACTCCGAGCCTTCAACCCTTTGGGGGAGTTCAAGCCCTCTCGCTGCTGGAAGCAGCATCTCGAGGTGTATGTAAATATCTCTCCGATAATCACTCAGTTCAGAAGCCGTATGGGCTGGATGAATGAAAGTCATATGTTGTAAAAGTCAGGGCGATACATACTTCCACCCATTATTCGAGTCGATACTTGCGCGCCGACGACTTTGCTCACATGTCAGCAGCATGGTTTGCCCGATGTATACGTGCTGGATGTCTTCCACCCTGTGAGGAGATTGAAATCACATGGGAATGCTTCTACGTGCTGGATATGTTGCTATTTCAAGGTCTACTAGCATCTGGGGAGTCGTGAGCAGACGTCGACCCATTTCAATGGACCCGCATCTATGCCGTATGACAATCTCATCTACTTGAAGATCAAAGTGCGGACGAGATTTTATTATCTGATACGATCAGGTTATTCTAAACATTGAGACCAACACCAGAGAGAAACACCCGGTATCTTTATGACCGGCGCCGATCGTTCGGGGGCATCTCATACCGGCTGTCGGGATGCAGCTCGCGTGGGCTCGGCGCCCGCGGCATAGCCACCAGATCCGACGACGGGCGCGGCTTGCGCGGCTTGTAGTGCTGACGCAGGTACATATGCCTCTGCACCATCGATTCGAATTCCAGCTTCTTCCGCAGGTTTCGCTTCCGGGTCCGCCAGGCCAGACACGAGATGGCAGCGATCATCAGGAATCCTAGGGGTATCCCCACGCCGAGGGCGACAGCTATATCCTGTAGAATGTTAGTATCCCAGATTCGAAGACGAGCCCGGCGCTACTTACCGTAATCATCGAGGGCTGGTCTGAAATGGCGGATTCCGCGGAAGTCAGGGGACTTGCTGCCGTTACTTGGATTCCCGACGTGACGGCAACGCCGGATGCGTTTCCCGGAGTCCAGAATTGTGTGGCCAGCCTTATATGTTCGTATTTCGCCTTGTCGTCACAACAGTTTTTCCGCCCACAGCAGTATTCCATTGTGCCAGTCCCGCTATTCGGGCTACACATCCAGACTGTGATAGAGCCGTCATCGTTTTGATTCCTCCAATCTGAAAAGCTCAGTCAGCGATACAAATCTTGTGTGATTCGGCGGTTGTGCCCTTGGCTGCTTTCAAACGTGCTCAGGGACGGGCAAGGAGACTCATGACTTACCAGACTTCTTACAAGCGCGAACGCACGGGTTGGACCAAAAGGTGTCGGTACATCCCTGGACCATGATATAGTTGTTTTCCGATGCGCCCATACAAAGACCATTGTCCATGCAGTAGTCATGCTCCCCGCAGCAGGCGTTAGACTTGCCATCGTTGTTGCAGGGCACCCAAGTCTTGGCCACCTGCTCATGACCATCGTGCTTGAAACACGTCGTATGGCATCGTGCTGCTTGTAGGAACAAGGCAATTGCGAGGATTGATCCGATGAGGGAGCTAGGTATAGAGAACGACATGTTGAAATATGGCCGGGAGTCGGCGAGCTCTCGTGAAAAGCTTCGTGGTGAAGCGAGACGCAAGCGACGGGGTCAGAAACACAGTTGAGCACCCTCATGCCCTTTCCAGGAGGGAAACATCGGTTCTTATTCTATACACGCGCACCGCTCAGTCGATGTGACTCTCCCATTGACCTCCGGACAGCGCGAAATTTGCTCTGCGACCGAGCCCGTCGCTGCTACCAACATGCGAATCGACTCGTGTCTCGAACGCCTGGCCGGGTCGCTTCGGGATGCCCGGGACATTAGCAGTCTGCAGTATCTTCACGAAAGCGAACTGTGGAAAGTAGTAGGACTGCTGTAATGGCGAGATTACCGTTGCATTCAGGGGTTTCGGGGGGCCTCCTTGTTGCGTGCCGGAGCCGTGTGGCCTGCGGCCGACCTGAAGGCCTTCGTTACTCTGTCAATGCGAAGTGGGAAACGCCGAGAGTGATGCTATTCTCGCCCGAGGCAGGCGTTTTTTTGATGATCATAAACTCGCACCCAGCTGTAGGGCACGATTCTCGGTCCGTTGTACGGAGATACCTGGGGGTGACCGATGCGAACGTAATCAGCGATACGAAATCTCGCAAGGCCAGCCAGCTCCAGTGCGACTGTCCAGCAATCCCAATTCCAATCTCCTGAGCGGAGGCAGCCAATGCGACTGGCCATTATTGAAGGTCGCCATCGATTTCAGACCTGCAGCCACAATTCTGAGAGGTGCATGCCAAACACGAGCGGGGTTTCGCTTGGAACAGAACTTGTTCCGACCTGCGGTAGTAGTTTTCTAGAACATTTCAAGATCGTGGTGGGTGAAGGAGATGAAGGGAGTGTTGGGGGTTGAAAATTGAAGAGGAGCTGAATTTAAGTTGGAGAAACCCCTGAATGGGAAGACCATGGCCACCTGGCTACTGGTCTCCGCGGCTGGCAGACAGCTGGTTCGTTGACGTCTGACATCTGGAATCTGGGGATTTCGTCTAAGGTTACCTATTTTAAGCGTGACGTCATTTTCGTCTTAAAGCCACCCTTCCAGGTTGCTACCTGGGTGGTCAGCCCCTATCTACGGAGTACGACCTGGGGATTGGAAACCATCCAGCCACCTTGTCAAAATCACCCATTCCTTGGTGGTTAGCAACTGGTGTTCCGAAGCTTATTACCAGCTGATCTTCGAAAAGCACATTCGCCAGCGAGCATGGCCAGTCAGTGCGAAACGCCTAGGTAAGTACCTTCTTTGCTTGAGCTGCAGCCTCAGAGTTTCCAATCAAAATCATATTACTCGGGTATCCTAACCAGACAGACCGGCGTGCGACCAAAAAAAAACTCATTGCCAAATCCCATATGCATAATGCAGCCTGCCCAAACGCCGAATCAAAAAAAGAGCCCGCCCGCTTAGCTATCTAGGTGTCTTACTAAGACTTCTTGACTGCTTCCGGTTCCTGGAGGAAGTCCTTTCCGCTGGCCGTCTTGATTCCGGCCATCCACACATTCGCCATCTTAATGTAGCCCTGATCGTTGGGGTGGGTACCGTCGACGAGCTCGTCCTTGGTCGGGCCATCGGGGCCCTGCATATCCACGAGGACGACCCGCTTGTGGTCGTCTTGCAGCCGGTTCGCCAGCTTCTGGTACTGCCCGTTGACGTCCTTGACGCGCTCTTGCGTCTTCTCGTTGGCGTTCACCAGCAAGGTCGAGAGGATGATGGTCGCCTTGGAGGATCCGTCCCACACCGTGTTCATCAGGTTCTCCATCCGCTCGCCGGCCTTGGCGATGTCGAGGTTCTTGGAACAGTCGTTCGTGCCCGCATTGATCAGGACGAGGTTGGGCTTGAATTCGGGAACGTGCTCGGATGCCTTGTCGCGGACGCTGTCGATGACATAACTCGGCCAACCCTCGCTCGCGTTGTCCTGCATCGTCCCATTGGGGTGGCTTCCCACCATGGTAACCTTGTTGCCGACTTTGACGATCTGGTCATAAAGACTCTTGCGATATCCGTTTCCGTAGGTCGATTTCAGACCGTACGTGATGGACGCACCTAGGGGCATTATCCGCAAAGGTACTCCATTTCCGAAACCCTCAGCCCGCGGAACGAAGCTTCTCGTGTGCGCTCTGGCGAACTCGGTCTGAGTAGAGCCTAGGCTGAGTTAGTTGAGGGGGCCCAGGAGATTCCGACGGTATCTTACCATATACTGTTGACGCCCAAGCGATAAAACACGATAGTAGCAAGTCAGTCTTAAGCATGGTGCAGTTAGTTCAAAGCAATGAGATAGGTGATTGGTATGTTGTTTGAGATGATCAGCTCAGGTAGCCTATTCGTTCCTCCATTCCCTTTATATATTTTCTCCATAAAAGTACACCTCTTCACCCGGGCCTGGTTCAGCTAGCTGGCCCATGGTTCGAAGGGGACCGCTGCACAGCCCTGGATTCATCCTTGTAAGGCTTGTTCTGGAATAAGGTTAGCACTGGGCAGTATGTTTAGTGCGCCGTAATGAATGTGGACAAATCTCAGGAATTCCACCCCTGACGTCGTCGGTCGTCGGTGAGTCGGGTTTGGTTTTGTTCGTCAGCGGCTGCTGGTGTCAAGCTTTATTAGGAGGTATGGATGCGCATCCTCTTAACCCACTCAGCCCCTGCAGATCTCTACGTCAACTGTCAGCTTCTGGAAGAATACGAAGGGATAGATAGTATTGAGTTGAATTTCTCCGAAGACACTCACTCCGGCAGGGGTTCGAGGAATGGAATAGGCTAGTTTTGAATTGACTTTCAACATTGTGTGATGATGGCCGAGGGTGAAGATAGATCTACCCGTTTCGTGGCTTTTCATACGTAAGGAATGCAGGATAACTACATCCTGGCCCCTGACCTGCAGCCGCAACCAAAGCGTACCGTCATCTGAAGATCTGAATCCGGGACTCCGTGTAAAATAGCTGGCAAAGCTTACCTGCTTGCCTGTGGACCTAAATATAAACCCAGTTTGCCACTTGCATCCTTGTAAGCTTATTAGATCGCAGCCTACATCCGGTAGATCACCAGATGCTAGATTCTACGAAGGAATAAAAATCCAATAGAACCCTTTCTCCCTGCCCCTGTCGTCACCTGTGCGTTCATCCCATTTTCGGTACTCCGTACCGGCGGGGGCCCACGCGTCGCCGGCGATCTCGAGGTTCGTGACCCCCGACATTGCACTTCACCTACTTCGAGATTCGTCCGATCCGCATAGATCCGGGCGTATCCACCTGCGGTTACCGGGTCATTCAATTCAAGTGAAACATGCGCAGAAGAAGTGCCGGCCTTTTCTTCTTCTTTTTTTTTTCTTTTGGACTACATAGTACTTACTGTAAGTTACTCCGATGCATTCTGTCTGTTGATGAAAGACATCGTCATAGAAGCCCTCCAGGAATCCTTTCGCTCAGCATTCGCCTCTATGGATTGGTAGACACGACATCACAAACACCAGATAAGTTACTGCTTGGCCGCAATCCGTGACGCTTGCGAGCAGAATGAAGGACGATGATGCAACCGGCCATTCATTCGGCTGCATCTGAGAAACCAGGGTACTCCGTATTCCGTTTTAGGACCATCCTTCAGATCAGCCTACTATACGTCCTTATTAGTGGTTGCGGCGGAGGAAAACATACCTCTGTACATAGATCGTGCTCATAATGGATACGTATCAGCCTTACCGGTACTTACTTGTACCACCTGGGCTTTTTCGAGGTGGCTTCCATCGGCTGCGGCGTTGACCTTATTATGACATCTGTCAGTCAGCCACACTGTTTCTTTTTGACACTTCTGCGGCGTATGTACAACTTGTGTCGATTGAACACGTCGCTAAGTCTTTTCCTCAGAAAATAACAAATTTTTCCCTCACTTTCAAGGAGCGCGATTCCAATGCTGCAAGCAGGAGGAAAAAGCTTGCTGATCATCAGAGTCACAGTTTTTCCCCTCCCGCGGCTTATAGTACCTAGGTAATTATGGGGCGCCGTAAGTCAGATCGCCTCTTCCCTCACGGTATCGTCACATGCGTCTCGTGTAATCCCTTGGCATTTGGGTCGTCTATCTACTATATAGTCAGATCCGTGTAATCCCCATTGGCCCATGCGTCGTCTATACGGAAGCGCAAAAGTGAGAACAAGCAAATCGGTTGAGCCACGCCATAGGCAGAGAAACCCAACTACCGTTAGCAGCGAGGAGGGAATGACGGTCGAGGTCCATCTGTTAATTATAGGGGTCCATCAACTGCAAGCCATCCAGAACCTGATTCTATTGGTACCATTCAGCATGGGCTATAACTACAGATAGTTAACTTATTGCGATATCGTGCGAAGTCTCTGAGAAACACGCACCCACATTCGCTGTAAGCAGACCAGATATATTTGACGTGTGAGGCTGTGCAAGGCGGGAACCTTCTTGATGCCTTGTGATATGGTTACGAACTGAACAACATGTCATTCTTCTGGGTTGTCACAGGCTATGCTAATCCCTCAGAGCGTAGCCATGCTGCTTGCTTTACCATCTGGCCCGTAATGAAAACATCGTCATAATTGCAGGGGTAATAAGGATCACATAGCCGAGCTCTTCTGTCATCATGGCCAGCCTGGCCCCATCCTGGCGTGTACTTCCACACACAACTTCCAGGGCTGGACAGTACTAGAAAATCCAGACCCGATGAGTAATCATTCCATGCCAAAGAGCTGACAAAGCTAATCGTAGTTCCGAGTATGACTATGAACATCATTGCAAACAGTCAAGTTGATTTGGCCATCGATGATCGTGCTGGAACAGAATGTCATGTTGGGCCCATGAGATGAGCGCCGTACAACCAGGTATTTGGGGAGCACAGTTGATCTGATTTCGGGAGATGAGCTGGAGCGATATGAATCCCACAAAGCGGGAGAAACGAGTAACTGTTTCCTGTTGTCGATTCGTATTGCAGAGCTGGTGGCATACGGCTGGATCATGATCATCATGCTAACCTAGCCGTATTCCATCAGAGGTCAGATAGATAAAGCATGGCGGGGAATGACTTTTATCTCACATTCTATATGTATTTCCCAGAAGAAACAAGCGCATGATACGGAACGCACCTTCGTAGCATCATGCGAGTTGCTGTAACACAGCCTCAACTGGATGTTGTTGATGAGAGTGGAACCGGTCCCCCCTTTTCTGCATGTCCCACAATTTTCCTTCCTCTTGAATATCCTCTTTAGTCTTCGAACCCATGTACGCGTTTTTGTTGCTTGTTCTATTCATGCTGAGATACTGCTCTCTCGCCCTCTTTGGGCCACTGTTGTCCATGTGTAATATAATTGCGCAAGACCACCATAAATATAGGTAATTGCGCAACATCACCAAGATGCTGAGATACTGCAGGACACAGTAAACAGACACGAGAATCACTATGAAGCAGAAGTCGCCTATGAAACCACACCGGAAGCTCAACGTACATCCATTTGGCTGAGAGGTGTCACCTTTCCAGTGGCATAAGGGTGGTGAAGCTGTCTCCGGCTAGCCCCAGTGGGTCCAACAACTCGCAGGTCAACCCGAAAAATACTGTACGCGGATTGAATGATGAATCCACCGGTGTAAGGTGTAAGTGCTGTCCCGTTGAGTGAGAGCTCGATGTGCCATTTGTTTGACCCGCGCACCTTATTTCAGGGCTTGACGTTAAGGGGTGATCGAACACATAAGCAGCAGCAATATGGGTTGAACTCCCATAGCCGGCACGTGGTGTTTGCTCTTATCCGACGCGTACTTACTCTGACCATTCTACCATGTCTTTGCCAGTCCTTGCCTATTGTCAATCTGACCACGATCAGTGAAGCTACCGGGACGGAGGTCCAGCGCAGCTTCCTGAGCACCCGGCTGGTCATGGGCAACTAGACCTGTGATCCTGCGGTTGACCAAGCGAGTGGCTGTTAGTTTCGCGAGAGACCGAGGTAACCTAACCGCCCGGAGCCGTTCGAATCTGGGACGAAAAACTATCACTCGGCGCCGGTAGAAGCCGAACTGGATCTGGTTCAAAGAATGGCCTCTCTGGCTCACTTTTGGTACTACGACGGCGAAGACCCTGGAAACCCGTGAGTGGGGGCCCTTAGCACCCGCGGATAGAACTAAAATATCATCGGTCCCGATGTAATCGAGTTCCTTGAGTTCAAGTGTCACGAGAGGCTAGGTTTGGAGGACCTGTCTTGGAACATATGGGTACGGCAGCTAGGCATGGAGCTGGTGAACAGTAGCATCTACGCGAGGCCTGCGCGAGGCCTACACCTTTCACCGTCAGCTGCATACGACGTAAGAGCGGTACGCCTTGTAATAGGGGAGTCGCACGAGGAGAACTGCATCAATACTCCTTGGATCCGGGTGGTCCCATGGGTCTTGCTCCCCCGGGATCGATACCGACAGCCTTGAAAAAATCGGGCGTTCTCGTCTCCATACTCCACGCGCCCGGCAAAGGCCCTGGCACTGATGTTCGATCTCGGATGGGAGGTTGAGCCGCAATACCACCTCGTGCGATCCGGGCCCCCTGGTGGGACGGACTGTCGGCCGGATGGAGAAACGCCGATAGCGCCACGAGGACAAGGATGCGAACTCCACACGGCACGTCAATGCGTGTGGTACGATGCCACGTTCAAGAATGTCCTGGCTTTCAGCTTGTTGTGGACGTGCGAGGACAAGAGCCAACCGGGCTCCCCGTAAGTTAGTTGTTAATCTTTCTTCCCGATAATTGAACCAGACGTGGTGGGATGGTTGGAATGCTCCCTGAACTATGGTTCATTGCGTCAGACGAGACCGAAATCATCGTCGAATCATACGGAGCTGGGATACCGGGTCTGAAATGTGTGCGGCGCGAAAGCTCATGTGATGATAAGCTTAAGACACAGTACAGGGTGTCCTCAAGTCAATATTGTCGATACGCAGATTCAGCTGACCGATGAGAGTTGTGTGTAGGTCAGGATGCAAGATATATGGGCTGGTAGTTATGAAGTAGAAACGGATGTACCAGTTGGTTTTCGTCTTTTGGCATTACATGAGCTGGCCGATCCGAGGGATTCCCCTCCTCCCTGATCGCGAGGCGGACTGTTTGTCGAACGCGGTCACACGCTCCGTACCGGATGGACACTTCATTTATTGGTTTCACGGCGGTATACACAGAAGATGGAGGCCGGACTGGCCTCGATCTTTGTGTCGGTCATTCGGGATGATACCAAGCCATACTTGAAAATGGTGACGGGCGGAAAGAGAAACTTGACCTCCGATCGGCATTAGAGGGGCCACAATAGGTGTACACATCATCGTATTTGAGCGTGTTGTACTTCAGCAGCTCACGCATCACATAGGCGAGCCCGTCCAATACAAAATGAGGAGCTTGGTGGGAGGCCTTATTCCCGGGTTTGATGTTTGTAGGTGACATTAAACCAATTTCACCCCCGGCTCTGTCCTGATATCGAAATGCGCCGTCACTCAAGTAAGAATTGCAGGAGAATGGATGTCGCCAAGAGGGCCTTCCACGGGGGGTCAAAAGGTGACACATAAAAGCGACACGAGAGGATCTGTGCTGCATGGTGGTAACAGCGATGACGCAATTGATGCAAGACGAACACGCGGGTAGCCGACCCCTCTTCACGAGTCGACATCACCAAGTAGACTAACCTAGACGAATTTGGTGGCAGAGGGGCTTCTTCCGACCGACCGAGCGCGACCGGAGACTCCAGTTCGAACCCCATCAATACCATTCATTCAGTCAACTGGAAAACCTTGAACCGAATTGAGTTTTCTTCACGTTTCCAATCCGCATCTGGCAAACTCGAAAAGTAAATCTTTTGACCGTTGAGTGGACACTAGCATCCCGAGAGACCGCTTAATCGACCTTGAGCAATGGCGCCGTTGGGAATCGCAATCATTGGCGGGGGTATCTTCGTCAAGGAGCAGCATATTGTAAGTTTGCACGTTTCCATCTTGATGAGCACGTGGTGACCCGTCACGATCGCCATTCAGAACTGCCACGTTTCAGATCGAGGGAAAGTTTATCTATGCATCTCGATCTAGACCGGCGTCGCCCAAGGTCCACTCGCTAACTAACGGTTTGGCTAGCCCGCTGCCCTCGCGAGTCCTCTGATCTCGCTCAAGGCTATCTGGTCTCGTTCCCTAAAAACTGCCGAAGATGCGGCAAAGCTCGTTCCCGAATCAAGCGTAGACCTGTACTCGGCCGAATCTGGACCTGACAAGTCCTTCGATGCTATCCTCAAGCGATCCGACATAGGTGGTGTGGTCCTGGCCCTGCCAATCGTGGACCAGCCCGCCTATATCGAAAAAGCCATCGCAGCGGGGAAACACGTTTTGGCCGAGAAGCCGATTGCCAAGGACGTCAAAACTGCCGTGGAACTGATTGAGTATTGCAAGAAAGTCTCGGCCGAGACCAAGGCGACATTGGCCATCGCCGAGAACTTCCGCTTCATTGAGGGCTGGGCCTATGGTGCGCAAGAGATCAAAAAGCTGGGCAAGATGACCGGCTTTGTCGTGAGGATGAACTCCATGATGGAAAAAACAAACAAGTACTACAACACGCCCTGGAGAACCGTGCCGGCCTACCAGGGGGGCTTCTTGCTGGATGGAGGCGTCCACTTCACCGCAGCGATACGTAAGCTCTTGGGCGAGGAGAATGCCGTTGAAAGCTTGGTAGCTCAGACTTCACTGGTGTCTAGTCACCTTCCACCTGTGGATTCCATCAACGCGGTCATGAAGACCAAGTCTGGGGTGGTGGGTTCGTACATCGCGAGCGTTGGCACCACTCTCTCCGCCTTTGAGTTCCATGTTGCCTGTGAGCAGGGATTCGTCAAGGCGGAAGGTTCAAAGGTTATCACGGGCCGCGGCGTCGGGGACGGGGCCGCTACTAAGGAAAAGCATTTCGAAAAAAGCTCTGGGGTCAAGGAAGAAGTACATGCCTGGGCCGAGGCGATCACGACATCCGGGGCCCCGAATCCAGAGCAGACGCCTATACTAGCGCTGGGCGATCTAGAATTGATGGAGAAGATGTTGACGAGTGGAGACCAGGACGGGATCCGCCAGACGCTTCAATACCAGTCCTAGGAGGCTAATCCTCTGGTTCTGGTCAGAGCTGACGAATAGAGGCGCAAGAAGTTCGAGATGGACATCAAAGTTTGCTTGAGTCCCCTCCAACCAGGAGTTTCTCGAGTCCCTGCCGTAGCTGTGTATTCATGCCATTCACGTTAGGCCGCTGCGTTGCGCGGTCGACGAAGACGTGGACAAACTCCCCTACTGCCTTGACGTGCTCCACACCCTTCTCGAAAAGGGCTGCCTCGTAGACAACACTGGACTTGCTCAGCTTGTTGACCCTTAGACATAGTTCAGCTACCTTCGGGTACGAGATGGCTGCGAAGTAGTCGGTATGCGTGTGTGCCATGAGCGGATGCTGAGCGGACGTGGGGGGTTGAAGCCCACAATAGTCCATGAGATAGGAATTTATGACCGAGTCAAAGCTGCATATCGCCGGTTTAGAGGCGGAATATGGTGTATCTGAGGAAGGGGCTCACCGACAGGACATTATAAACTGAATTGTTCATATGATCGTACATGTCGTTGTCACTCCTGTCCATGGTTAGATCCGGCACAGAAGACGTGAAGAATACCTAGGTAGATAATCGCCATACCATCGGGTGCGGTACTCAAGCAGGAACGGATAGTCCTGGCGGGTCCTATTCTTCAGATGTTTGTTGGATGCCATTGCTTTATGATCTGATCCGTACGAGCCCCTGTCTAGAATAGGATGCTGATGTGCATGAGTTGTCTATATCTAGGACTGGAACTTGGCAATGATCTCTACGATGAGTTTATGCTGCGCCTGGGCGTGCGGTATACAATGTCGAGGCACGTCCGGCTTTGAATCGGAAGAGGACGTGACTTGGATAGTAAAACTAGTGAGGATGTGGCGCTTTGAAGTTTGAAGAAATTCGAAGCTGAGATTTGATTCCGAGGACCGATGCTGGATCTCTGGATGGAGCGGCCTAACCAAACATCTGACAGCTGTTAACAGAGTGATATCTTGTCAGGCAGCTGTCAGCCACAGCTCCGATTCTGCCAGTCCATACCGCTGAAATTTGCTGTGGCTCAGTAAACATACTTGGAAGCCTGGCAGCACACATCACCTGCGAATTCTAGCAGGCCTGAGGATCGAGGGACTCCCGCCATATTCAAAACTGGCGACAACATCTAGGATATCCGCCCTGCATACGCGGGCTAAAACTATTCTGCGGCCCATCATGAGTCAAATCGAAGAGTCCCTGAAACCTGTACCAGGCCGTTCTGTCAGCAGCACCGACGTGCCCGCATCCAGCAAGCAAGAGACGAACGAGACGTTGGTCACCGGCCTCGATACCCAATCTCCAGTTGCGCCGTGCGACAGTACTTGGCCTCGCCCATACTATCTCGAGAACGGCCTGCGACGAGTTGCCCCTTACCACTATACTTACAATACTTGGTGCAAGGAAAGATGGCGAGGCAGACAAATTCTGGACATCTTTGAGAGCGAGTTCAGGGACCGTCCCCTGGAATACTACAAGAATGCCATAGAGACGGGCAAAGTCTGTGTGAATGGCAAAGCCGTATCTCCGTCCCATCTTCTCAAGAATGGAGAGTTAGTCTCCCACACGATACATCGCCATGAACCCCCTGTTGTTGCCGCACCCATCACTATCCTTCATGAAGATGATGACATGTTCGTAATCAACAAGCCTTCAGGTGTGCCCGTCCACCCAGCCGGGAGGTACAACTTCAATTCTATCACCGGGATCATGAAAGCCGAGAGGCACCCAGAATGGGTGGCCTATCCTTGCAACCGACTGGACAGGTTGACCAGCGGCATCATGTTCATTGCGAAAAGTCCTCAATCCGCAGAGCGTCTGACCTTCCAGATCAGGCAGAGAACGGTACGCAAAGAATATATAGCTAGGGTCATCGGCGATTTTCCTGATGGGGAAATCGTTTGCAATGAGCCGGTGCTCCAGATATCCCCCAAACTAGGTCTGAATCGAGTGCGGGCAAACGGGAAGACGGCGAGAACAGTCTTCAAGAAACTTGCCTATTACCCGCCGTCGGGGGCACAACAGGATGAGCCTGAAGGAGGCCTAGAAAGGCCGACAGAGGATACGAAGGACAGGCCGTGGAGACTGAAAAAGGGGTATTCGATCGTCCGGTGTCTGCCTGTGACCGGTAGAACTCATCAGATCCGCGTTCACTTACAACATCTCGGACATCCGATCCAGAACGATCCTATTTACGCCAACCAGAGGGTCTGGGGTATTCAGCTCGGCTTTAACGACCCAGAAGGTCTCGAAACCACAGACGATGATATCATTACTCGGCTTAGCAGGATGGGGAAGGAAGAAGTTGCCGACGCTGTCGCGTACCACGATGAAGTCGTTGAGGAATACTACAAGAAAAAGGCGGAGAGGATGTCAGGCAAGCTATGTGAAGTATGTGCTACGCCACTGTACACCGATCCCGGAGAGCAGGAATTATCGCTATGGCTTCACAGCCTTCGATATGAAGATGCCGGCGGCAGTTGGAGCTACACGAGCCCGCTTCCGACATGGGCACTTCCGCCCTCCGGCATGGCCGGACCGACAGAAGTTGGGGGGATGGACGCACTGGTAGAGGCGGTAAAGGATTCGAATCCTGAGATCTCATAGCCCGTTGTTGGCAATTCTAGTGCTCTATCCGATGCACACTCTATCGAGAGCCGTCATATCTGAGATCTCTGCCGGTCTATGGAAAGTATAAGCCACGTGCCGTGGCGTTCAAGTGGCGCATTATCGACCGGCCGCTTGGGTACATGTACGACGACGCATCTTCGAAGGTCACGGCAGCATCGGAGCAATTAGTGCGGATGGGCTTCCAACGGGCTTCTAGCGCCAAGTACGGGAATACTCTCGCCGAGACTAACGAATAGAGTTCGACCTTGCAGCAAAAATATGTCAGCAGCGTCATCGTCGTCGGGTTTCGACAGAGAACCTACCTACCTAGGTATACTATCTACATGTGTAGGTACTCTGAGAGCATTGGGACTCGCTCGATCAGAATAAGAGAGAAGTGGCCACGAGGTAGAAGAAAAAATCCGTTCCCGTTCGACCATCTTGTGAGACATAGGTCCGATCTCAGTGAGATACGGGAATAAACAGAAGAAGATTTTTCAAACCAGCACCAATGATTGTTTGACTTGCCACATGGGCCGATGATGGCGATTCTTAGGTATCACGTCTTCTTCTTGATGACTGCTGGTCTGTCTTTGAAAATGGACAGGATTTAGTCTGGTGCCATGTTACTGATCGCGTCTAGGTGCGCGAGAAATGAATAGCTACAATGCTCACCCTCAAAGCGGGTTAACATCGCATTCTTCGATGATATGCTGGAGGCAGTTATTGTCGAGACACTTGGCACTTGGCTTCACACTGAGCAACGTCTCTCGGAAGATTCCTTGCGTTATTACCTACTTCGGTTTTTGTACTAAGGGTAGTCCTGGCTCGGATCTTTCACCAAATGCCACCTGTGCGAGGCCGACGACGTTAGAAGCACTGCCTACCGACCAATGTAAGTGTATCGTCTACTTGGCAGCGGATAGGTTGGTCGGCGCCCCTCTGGTCTACGCCCCAACACCCATAGCCTCTGCAGCGAATGCCATAGCGCAAAGTCTATTTAGGACCCTCGTCCCTGCACACACAGCTATCCTAAGGTCTGTGAGGACGAGGGGGAGTCGACGCCACCTATTGGGCTTCCATCCTTGCCAGAACGTACCTGGGTACGTAGGTCCATCAATACCTGGTTACGTACCTGTATACTTCTGAACCGGCTTGCTCGAACCTATTGACGAGCTGTTCACCTCACCCTCCCTCCCACGCAGGAAGTCCAGAAACGTCAATTAGCCTCTAGTATTAGCCTGCTAGCTACGACAGCGCCACCAACGCTCAGTTGTGTGTACCCTTCACTGCATGAGCATGTCCTTGAAACGAGTTAGCTAGCTACTCAGGTTCTTTAACGGACGGCAGTCTGTGCTTCATGCCTGCTCTCCAGCGTCAGGGGTTCCTAGACAGACGCGAAGTTGGCCATCTGGAATACGGTGGGTCGTATTCACACCCACCTCCGTGAGCTAGCTTGTACATGCAGGTAGACATGCGCCTCAAGGTACTGGCCGATCGAAGGTAGCCCGTCGCCTCTGATCCGCCCATCTATCCATTCTGCGTATATATCAATCCCCTCAGGGAACCCTATCAGACCCTCGGGTGGTTTCTCGTCTTGTTTACCTGAACAACTTCGACGTTTACATTCCAAGTCCGGGCCATACAGCATCTGACCATCTCAACTTCTGCTATTAGGCATTACTCGAAGTTGCAACTCACATTCATCCCGTCGGGGAACCAAATCAGATCTGGCCCTGTTTCCCGCGTCTTCCACCTGAACAACTCCGACATCCAAGTTCATGCAAAGACATACAGCATATGATATCTCACCAGCCATGTCAAGTCCAGAACCCACTTCCAACATGACCAAGGTCACCACCACAGAACAAGGGAAGGCCGGCAAGCGTAAGGGTAGGCTCCAGTTTCCCCGTCGCTTAGAAAGCGGAGGTGATTAACGATGCAACTCTAGGCACCAGAAGCGTATCTACCCTCACTCCTTCGCAGCTCGCTCGGAAGCGTGCGAACGACCGGGAAGCCCAGCGCGCCATCAGGGCGCGAACCAAAGAACACATTGAGAACCTTGAACGCGAGATTGAGGAGCTTCGCGGCAGGCACAGCCACGACCAGACCGTCCAGGATTTGCTTCGACGGAACAAAGCCCTCGAGGATGAACTGCATCGAATCAAAGAAATTGTCGGGATGCATAGCGGTCACCCCAGCGCCGCCTACCAGACCGGTAAGTAGAATTAGAGCCCCATGCGCAATGGTCTCTTGGCTCCCACAGTGAAACCTGACAAGTTCGACAGCATACCACAGTCCAAGTTCTCGGGGATCCTCTTTCGGACAGAACACGCCCGACTACCCGGGCTTCCACGACATCTCCCCTTATCACAACGTTCCAGACGCTACAGAACCTTGGGCATCTACTATGCCTTGTTCAGTGCCTTCCACCGTCTCGAGCCCTTCGTCATCCAGCGCCCCTGAGGAATTTGGAAATGCATACTTCCCCACCAGCGCGCCGTCTGGTGTCATGGACAAGGCTAGTATGCCACCGAGCATGAGCTCACCCGCCATGTCATGCGTCAATGGTGATACAGGTTTTGAGGATGTCAAGTCAGGTAAGGCCTTACTGCTCGTCTTTCTGCGACTAGAGCTGAATTCTAATCAGCGTCTTCTAGAATTCGGATGCCCTCCTGTCAGCATCGTTCCCCTCACGCCAACCTACCAGCATCAGCCTTGGAACGTATACCCCGTATACTACCAGGCATCCCCCACGGCGCTATAAGCCAACAGAACATACCCTCGTGGGATTCACCCGTTCTGATCACGCAGCCCTCATGTCAAAACGATGCGCTTCTGGTAGGGTATATTCAGGATTGTCGACGCCTTGTCAGCATGTCTGGCGGTCATGCACACCGAGAAGTTATCTTGGGACCAGCTCGGCCTGATGTTAAAGCTCTCTTGGAGGCACATCCAGACCTCGTTGCTTCTCTTGGACTGCGACCCTCGCATGTGCCTCATCAATCTCCTCACCCTATGGTTGATCTGGCGGTGACTCTGTTTGATGGCGACTGCCTGAATCTGCCCCTAGAACGCGTTGGCGGGTTTTTGCTACTTCGCGGCATTCTGGCTTGGCTGATCCAGCCATCGAGGGACCACTATCTCCAATTGGGGAATATATTCGCACCTCAGCATACTCAGCTTACAGTACCCCACCCGCAATGGGTTGACCTGTTGATCTGGCCTCGATTGCGCGACGTTGCCATCGAGCGGCCTGAGCTCTACGCGACGAGGGAGCTCAGACGCCTATATAGCACAAATGTTCGCATTCAGAACTGGACCGGAGGGGTATCCCGAGCGTTATCTGTTGATCATGCAACTGGTACCATCCACGCGACTGATGCTTTCGTAGAACATGTTTGGAGACTGGAGAACTGGGCGTTGGATTCCAATTTTTCGCGGCGCTATCCTGAACTGGGAGGTTTGGTCACTTTAGACAACACGGATACATAGGGCGGATACACAACTACATTACGGCGTTGCAGGTTTCAAGGGTTTTATTTTCCTTTTATATCGACAAAGGGAAGGAAATTTATGAGGGTATGAATGGTCACGGGAAATGGGACGGAGCTTGGGAACACGTCAGGCGGTGGGTGCATGATACCATGGGGATCACGGAGTTTCTTGGGCCTCGGATGGGAACTATGCTTATACAAGTAGGCATGGCTGGCCCATGAAATGAAATATCATGATATAACATCAACGCATATTCCATGTACTCAGATTTGACAGACCTTTTTTCGAACCAATTCAGAGAGAGCACGGTCAAAAGACGCTTTAAAATTCTTAGATATATCAGAAAATGCCTTGAAGTGAATCCCAGGCTCATGCAACGACTCGCAGATATATAATCTTCCTCCGGCACAGCACTCTCAACCAATATTGGCACATCAAACGAGCTCATCTATCGTGAGGTCAGGCGTGGCCTGAAATCTGACAACCAACAGCAGCCCCCGAGGTGGCGATAGTTTCAGCAGCGTTGGCGATGAAACACCATGGGCAGATCGATCTACGCAGGGCCGCTGGAGAATCCGGGGTATCAGCTCAACCTACAAAGAGCCTGCCAACACCTGCTCTGTGCGGCCGCGGTAGATCACCTAGGTAGATAGACACTTATTGCTTACTGGGGAGGCCCTCCTCACCATGTATGTGTGTGTGTGTGTGTGTGTGTGTGTGTGTGTGCCGGCGCCGCGTAAGTAATACCCACATGAGCTGCTTCACCATCCGAAGACCCTCAGCACCCACCACCCATCGTCTAGACCTGCAGCGCGGCGCGGCGATTTGCCGGCATTGCTCCGCGTATGACCACACGGATGGACTCCCCCCCTCGCGCTAGGTAGCCGTTTGCTCGCAGGTAGTAGGACCTGGTATCGACAAGTACGTAGGTGATAAATGTTTCACGATCTATCATCGAACGGAACATGCATACCTAGATAGCAAGCCAAACAAGTTCCCACTGATCGCCCCCCCATCGGAATGACCAAACGCTTTTTTTTTTTTTTTTGGTTCTGGAAATACAGGTAGAGAAGATTCCCATGTCCTTAGCTTGATCTGAATTCAGATGAAAAAAAAAGGCCCGATATCCAATTCTCTGTTCTGACTGGCTAGGTAGACGATGAGATGTCATCAGAGCGGGTGCTTGAGCGCGCCTAGGCGCGGCTCTGATTCGGTAAACGTTCCGAGTCGTGCCTTGTCCAGTTCGTCTTACTAATAGTGATACTACGTATGTATGATACCACTCTGCCACTGGCTCACGTGAACTTGTCAGTAACGTTGCTGGTCCGTTTCTGTCTATTTCCGTAATCAGCCAGACCCCCCCCCCCCCGGCCCCCCCCAAACAACAACAACGACACGTATCGAAATCGCTTCCAAGAGTCCCCCAATTAGAGCCTAAGAGTAGACAGGTATATGGGTCACAGCACGCAGGCATGTGAGTGCACTCATACCTACCGGCGGCTGGACCCCCACGAGGAGGATGGCGCCGTCAGCTGAGCGGCGCGCGGCACCACTCCTAAGAACTCCATATGGGCTTTTGTCTAGCGCAATTGTTCGCGGGAAACCCACCAGGAGAGAGCCGATTCATCTGATTTCAAGAGGAAAAAAATGCGCCAGAAGCTACAGCAATGCCGATGGGCAGCGGGCTCTTGCATTGGATATCAGCAGAGTGACCCCGCTGGGAGCGCGGAGAGTGTCCTTGAACCATTGACACATGCGAACGTGCCTCGCGCCGATTTTCTCCTCACGCCATGCAATATCTAAGTCCCTCCCTAGTCTACGTGCCAGGAAGTCTTGCGAGAGTATATGCCTCACGATGATCCCCCGGGTATCAGCCTCACGAGAGAGAAAAGCCAAGGTGTATTGACGAAACTCTGCGACCGGAGTGTATGTTCCGCGGTTCCCAGGAGGGGTTACCAGGCAACGGGCACATGGGCAATATTGAGTTTTTTCTGATACCCAGGGATGATAAGTCAGGGGCAGAAGGCAGGGCCAGATTCTGATTGGTTGGTGTGCCTGTCTCTGGTGTGCGCAGCAAAGTATGTATCATATGCTCCGGCGGCAATTGCACGTACACCACCACGATGCGACCAACGATCTTCAAAAATCCAAGAGACACGCTAGTCGTTGTAGAAAACCGATCATTTGATTTGGGAAGAAGCGTCTAGCCCCTCGGGAACCAGCTATGGATTCCTGGAAGACACACGGTGGAGTCGCCGGCAAACAACCTCTGTGTACCTGCACGATGATCTAACCTCCCACCTCCTGTACTAGCCAGGGACTCTCGACGTATACATCGTCCTGCAGCCCGACAGCCATTATCCTGGATGGCTCGTACATGCCTAGCGGTGCTGATCGATGATCAGGTTTATAGCCCTTGGATAATGAGGTGACGAGGGGAAGAAGAAGCTTGGCAATACCACTGAATGCTCCCCTTCAGGTTATGTTGTTACTTTTGATTCTTATCACAGTTCATAAAACCTTCTCGTGTAATAGTCTCAGGAACCGGTTCCCCCAAGCAAACGTTGGTATATAGAGTAAGTACCTGCCTGTTTTCAAACGTCAGGAAGGACATCAAGCAAGGTGTGCCGAATAACCGCAATCAGTATCGTGCTATATCCAGTACTAATAGCGTATGTGCGGTTCTCGCAAAGAAAAACGAGTCTAGGATCATGATTGGATGCTAGGTCAAGACGACTTTACCCCCTAGCGATGCTGGTGTCCACGACAGCCAATGATCATGCATAGACTACACTCTATATCGACTTATACGGTATATCTCACATACTTGGGTGCCTCGAGATCTTTTCAAAGCAGAGGATCACGATTGCACTCCCGCAAGTAACTCCTGAGAAGATGTCAGAGCTCTCAAGTGTGACATGCTTGATTCCTGGGCGTGCAGGATGATCAGGCAACGTGGCTTGCACGATTCGACACGCCCCCCCCCCCCCCCTTTTTTTTTTTACCCTAGTCACTGAGCGATACCAGGTTGGGGATTGATGAACAAATCCTTTATCGAGCTGCGAGGTACCCTTTTAAAGTTTCGACCGTTATCCATCGCCGAACTTTAAACTGCCCTGCTACAAGCACGTTGCAGATTTTGCATGCATCGTTTCGTGCTGCCAGACTTCTAGCCGGGGTCACAACCTTCTAGACGTCTTCTAGAAGTCTTCTAGAAACCCTCTAGAATACTTCTCGAAGGTTCCCATCTGCGAGATCGAAAGCGGAATGCGTACCGAACAGTCGAAGCATGACAAATGTCCACCCTCCATCGCGGTCTACCAGCCACCAGCTACCAGCTCTCCAAGCAGACAGCATGCTCCCATACTCTCAAAGCTTGGGTATAAAGTGGTGGCCTGATTGCGACCCTAGTTGCGTTACTAGAATTACCGTGCAGATGGCACCATCAGCGGCGAAATGGCGAACGGCTTAGAGGGTGCCGGTGGGCAATACGATGATGAAGCATTGCCTGGGGTACCGGCGCATAAGAAAACAGCAAGAGTGCTAGCGTTCGGGAGTGTTTTGGAAGGCAAACAGAATCGAGATCACGTCCTAGCTTGCGAATGCGGACCGGCCCTGGTAATTTCCCTATCTTCCAGCACACCCAAAGGCCCTTCAGATGCGTTGTTTCGATACCACGTGAGATCTCGCATTCATCCTGTTCGGAATACTTCACCGTGGTCGGTCTTGACAGAACCAGAGAGGCGTCAGAGAGTAACCATAGAGTAAACATCTATGCCTAAAACGCCATTTCCGACTATAGGAACTCGATGTCACTATAGATAATTCTGAGAAGAGCAGGTCGTCGCTGCTATACAAACGTGGGAGACCTTGCCCCCCCCTTTCCCATCCAACGGCGCGTTCAACCCGTTGCGCGGCGACGAGAGCGCTACTGCAATCCTCGATGCGTCAACAGCACATAACGGGGTCAGTGCATTGCCTATCTTGCTGATCACGACAATGCCGTGACTTGAATCGAGCGAGTCTGGTTAGCCGAAAAAATCTTTTGAGAAGGATGGCAAACTCAATTTTGCAGATTTCGGTTCATATGGCTGGCCTCAGTCAGGCCCCCCCTTCCACCAAGCAGGGGAATCGCATCTCAGGAGCATCTTGTCCTACCAGGGCGAAAATCCCATGTTTCGATTTCGACGTCGACTCTCAGCTCCCCTTGAAGCCGCATTAGCTCGAACGGTTTCATACGGCCAAAAGCGGTCAACGGCGTCACCTCGCGGCTGGTCGGCGATAACGCGCCAATAAACAGAAAGACGGCTAGGTGGCAATTGCCACGTGGTGAACCTGGAAAAATATAAGGTTTTCCCTCCTCCCCCCGTCCCTGGCGAAACTGTAAATTGTCGACTTTCACTCTGCGACGGTTCATCGAAGTCTCGAGTACATGGCCCCCCCTTTTCGCATCCAAGCCACATGACCAACGGGCACACGGTTTCGACACCGGGCTTTAGAAACCTTCTGGAAAGTCTCTAGAAGGCTTCTAGGAAAACCTTATCGTGGATCGCACATGGCAACGTTTATTGTCGCTGACGGTGTTCATGACGATGGGTGGTGGCAGGCACGTCACTGGCTTGATCCCATGACCAGGAATCGCCGGGAATACGTCTCTACACCAGTTCACTCCGACTTGCTGGCTATCTAGATATTTCTATGCGTCTATGCTGCGACAATACCATCGGACGTTGATTGCATAGGAGCTACCATTCCGAAAAGGAGAAAAAAAACATCCCATTGGTTATCTCAAACATTGCGATTTGCAGTACAGCCTCCCACTCCCCTGACTCCTCGAAGAAGTCCAACAGGCAAGCCAACCCCCCTGGACACCAAGCCTCGAGGCTTTACACAGCCGCTCGTTCGTCCGGCTCGGTGCAAACCTTATCCCCACCTCCCGGAGAGCTCCGCTCCCCCTTCTCCTGGGGGGAGATTTTGCCGTCCCGTGGCTGCCCCGGTAGCGACAAGACATGCCAACCAAAGAAGAGCATGCCAAGTCTTAGGAGAGCGCCACCAGGCTCGTCGTTGCATTGGCACCAGCTTATTAGACTTCTCAGCTTACCTGTTTATTGTGAAACAGCCTGCCGGAATTACGGTATCTCTGTGGTTGACAAGTTTATTATTGCCGTTATTAGAAAGGCCTCCTAAGGAAAAAGAAAACAAAAAGAAACTCTGCCCCTTTTATTGATACGTAGTTACTCATGCATGCTAGAATTCTGGACGTCTGATTTACTCTACTCTTATCGTGATTTCACCCTCGACGCCGCCGTTTATTCAAGCGCCGTCTTATCAGCGCCGAGATAGTTGGATTGATTCTCGTGCCGCTCTGTAGATCGGCCCCGTGTCTGGTGTAGCGGAATTGAGGAGTATGCGGCCAGTTTCTCCCCCCTTTTTTCTTTCTGGTTTACTGCCCTCGGACTTCTCTCTAATTTACATATTCACATGATGTTGATGGTGTTGCATGATTGTGCTGCAGAAGGAAACCGGAGATTCACATATCTTTAGAGAAGAATAGACAATGACGGCAAGGAAACCAGCGAACACCCCATTAGTTATCTGTCAACGTATGGACAACTGGGAACACATGGAGTTGATCTATGGCGTGGATTACTCTGGATCAAGCAGTATATAGTCAACTTTTCTGACTACGGCCACTTGATAGCAGAATTTACATGAATGCATAATGATCAAGGCAGGAAGGCAGTGTAAGACCAGGAGATGTCTCGGTATCATAGCACGGGTTGAAAATTGGTAGATAGGAGTGAAGACGAGAATGAAATGATGATGTCTGGTTTTGAGGTAAGTGGACGTTGTTGCTTCACAACCGCAGGCGCAGAGCAAAGCTACTGGAGACTAGAGGGGAAGTTCTCGACGATAGATACTCATCCTGGAAATTTTATCGATTCCCGACTTACTATGACTGAAAGTGAAGTCTAATCATCTTTATGATGGTCTTGCGCAATTATATTGCACAAGGATAACAAATAACCCAATACGGCGAGATAGTGAAGTCTAATCATACTTCCTAAGCTTAAGACCATGAATGGAGAGATTGGGCTGGAGATAGGGGCTAGTTTACGATGATTAGGTCGAATGAATATAAAAGGGGACAGTGATTGAAAAAGTAATGTCGACTCCCTCCACTTGTGTGACTATGAGGATCGAGACAACATGCTTATCCTGATTTACGTGGGTTCTATACACCTTAATCAACCAGCAACTGCATCTGGGGTGGTTCTTTTTATTCCGAATACTTTTACTGACACGATCTCACTTGCATTCCGGTTGAAGAAATTATGAATTTCTCTTCGGGATCTGCAACAAGTCTCTCTGTAACTTTCAAGATTATTTGACTTGTATGGCAATTCATCCCACAAGGTCAGCCTTGCTCTTTTATGGTCGCCGAAGAATCCTGCCATTTAATGATTTCTAGTCTGCAGGTTCAAAAATTATGCATGCCTTGTATCAGCCCCTGAGAAAAAACCGTCATCTTATGCTCGTTTACCCTGAGACTCTGTGTTGTATACTACGATCTCGTCGGAGACGACACATTGTGGTATGTGATCAACGACCTCCTCTTCTGGTGAACCAAAGATATTTTCGATATATACGGTTTATTTGATATTACAAGTTAATCTTAATATGTAGAATATAACGTGCGGATAAGTGTGAATAATCGAAACTCAGGTTGAATTCTTATATTTTATCAGTCTGTTGCAGGAATTTATGCGTAGGTTAATAGTGTTTGGGGGCTCAAAATCTGACCTCTGTTATGTAGCAGCTCCCGAGGTGTTGTTATATAGTACTGCTTGGTTGGAGTTTGGCGTAGACATGTGTAGAGAGTCGAAAGGTTGTCTACTCCGACAGCAGCAGCCAACAATACAGCACATCCGACTGTTCAAGACCAATCTGGTATACATACGCCCCCTGAGTGGTTCAGTGGCTGGTTCTGTTCTCAATGACATAGGTTATTGATCTATTTTATCGCCAGTGTTGAGATCTTTTCGAGAGCAGCACCGCATGCGAAATTACACTGTTGCATGGCTCACACGTTCAACGGAGAACGCGGCCCACATGACAGGCATTATCACGAGGCAATATAGCCATGGGACCCCCATATACGTCCGACTGCACATGGACTGAATTCAAGTTTTCAACCCAGCAAGTCCCAGATGTGTTCTCCTATGGCTCCTCGATGGCTAGTCTGTACAAACAGTACGTACGCAAAAGAAATGTTATCTGATGAGCGATGATTGTCACAAGTAATAAGACTCTTTATGAACGCCGAAGGATCAAATCGCCTGCCCGAAACGGCCAAAACTCCCCCTCCCCGGATCCCCTCATTGGAATGACAAGCAACAGGGGGTAGCCAGAGTGTTGCGCTTGCAGCGGGGGCGCCCTCGACACCGTGGTCCCTGGAGATGATCTTATTCGATCTCGTATTATCGCCCCCAAGTCTTCGCCCAGGCCCCTCACCCGGCCCGATTGCGCTTCCAGGTGCTCTGCCAACCAACCAAACCACATGTTGGTCAGGGGAACGGATCAAGAAGGTCGCTTGCGCTTTTGCACTCCCCTATCACTCCACATGCCATTGATGCCAGATGGCGAGGGTAGCGGCAGAGACTTCTGGGATAGGGGAACTGGGAAAACCGGCCACCTGGACGTCGCATTGTCTTGGACGGAGCAAGTCATTGGTACCTGATGATCGGTCTTGTCGGCGCACCCGCCTCATTCATGCGACAGAACGCGGCGTCATCTGATATGCTTTGGCGCGGTTTGTTAACGTACCCTGGCACATAATTGCACGTCGAACTCGCCACTTGTCTGTAGGGGGTAGCAAACTGACAAACGAAGAGCAAGCCGAAATCCACCTACCTATTTGATATTCTCTTGCTCCGATCTGATCTAAATCGGATCTCGAACTCTAAACTACTATTTTTTATTTATTTGCCTTCGAGTCCCCCACGCTGGCCGCTTGCGCTTGTTTTTCTTTCCGCGTTCCCCATCCCCCTCCTCCAACCTGCCAAGATGCGTGCCTCTCTCCTGTGCCCTGCCATTTGTGTTGCTGCAGCTGCCCTAGCTGCCGACTGCAACGGCAATGCTGCGCTCTGCGATAGAGCCTATAGTAAGGTGTCGTTCGTGGGATCGCACAATTCCCCCTTCGTCGGCGTCGGCCCTGCCGATAACCAGTTCACCACCGTGGAGGACCAGCTGGATCAGGGTGTGCGTTTCCTGCAGGCCGCGACGCAGGAGAAGGATGGGTCGCCGCAGATGTGCCACACCTCCTGCGCGCTGGAGGATGCCGGGCCATTGAGCGACTACTTGGGGACCATCAAGACGTGGCTAGACGGCAACCCCGATGAGGTGGTCACTCTGCTCATCACCAACGGCGACGCAATCGATATCAACAAGTTCGGAGATGCCTTCGCCTCTACTGGCCTGGACCAATACGTGTACACGCCCGAAGGTCAGCTGGGACTGGATGAGTGGCCGACCTTGGGAGAGCTGATTGCGGATGGGAATAGGGTTATCGTCTTTATGGGTGAGTTGAAGAAGCATGATTCCATGCCCCAAAACGGGACTTTCTAGTCATCACCGAGATGTCTGTCTGTCTGTCTCCGAGTCTAGACTGACAATCCGGCACAAGACTATAACATGGACACGTCCCAAGTCCCGTATATCCTGGATGAGTTCGCCTACTACTTCGAGACGCCCTTCAGCCCGACGGAGGACAACTTCATCCAGTGCGACATAGACCGGCCGAGTGGCGCCTCGGCGGATGGGAGGATGTTCCTGGCGAACCATAACCTAAACGTCGATCTCCTGGGCATCCTTCTCCCGGCTCCGCTGGAATCCGCCGATACGAACTCGATGGAATCCATTACTTCGCAGACTGATATCTGCATGAGCAACTACGGACGTTATCCCAACGTCGTGCTGGTATGTATCATGACTTCCATAGCTAGACGGAAGACACGAGGTGCTAATAAGCCGATGCAGCTTGATTTCATAAGTGTTGGGGACGCTATTGCGGTGCAGAACCAGCTGAATGGTATCTAACGTTAACGCGAATGTCAGGATAGCGTGGCATAAGCTCATGATAAGTTTATTGGATTATTTAATGATAAAAATAGGTTGAACTCGTAGGTTCAGGCTGCGTAGTCACGAAGTCCCAATGGTTAAGATTTCGTTCTGACTAGTCTCGGAGCGTGACCGTTATCCCTAAGATTCAACAGGTGTTGTTGTGTCGGCGGTGTAGAGACACAAAGTCGCCAACAGTCATTACCAGGCGAAAGTCGTAGATACACTCTTAATGTATCCTATTGTAACTTGCCCTTCTTGCGTCACTGTTGGGGATGTGGAATGCGATTGCGCAACACCATCATGGTATTATAAGGCAAGGCGGTCAGCACAATGGTAGCCAATAGCCGAAGGTATTAGGGGTTTGAGGCTATTCCCAGGTGCTTCTGAACTTGGATGGGCGTGGTGGTGATCTAAGAATGATCAACTTGGCTTATTGGATTTATCTGGTGATGCGAAGGATGTTGTGGTAGATTTTGGGCACCTAGTTTCAAGAAAACAACGATTTTTTCGCGACGCAATATGATAAGAAAAGTAGCAAACTAAAATCATCCCTTCACGGTTTCGTTAATTTTGGAGATATAGATTCCTATCTCGCTTCCTACCCGGCTGTCTAAATAGCTCATCTGCCCCTGGATAAGTCCTCTTTCTAATTTCTCCTATTCACATTCTAGAGCCCATCTCTTTAGTCGCCATACTCCTTTCTTGCCTATATTGAGCTTTATAGAGCTCGTCCACGTCTCTTCTTAGCTTGACGAGTTCTTTACGGACCCTCTTCTTCTCCCGCCAAAGAACAAAAGAGGCGTACCAGGGACAGATCAGGCAGATCAGGCCCTGTCCGTAGTTCTCCCAACTGCTAACGATCAACTCCAAGAATCTCCGACCGCCGCCGCCGGACTGGCCTTCAAGCTCCCCGTTGAAATTCGGATCCGTCTGATACCTCGTTCGCATCTCGATGCTGTTCATGTCCGGCTTCTTTGATACCCTCAGGTAAATCTTGGCAAGAAGGTGCAAGAACCACCAGAGGATCATCAACACTATCGGTGCGAGGATGATGATGGCGAGGGTGAGGAGAGGTTTTCCTATGTGTTCCCACACCCATTTCTTGATAGCGTCGCCCAATTCTTTCTCAAGCTCTGCGACCTTTGCCTTGATCTCTTCGTATAGTTTCTCCACGGAGTTTTTGATATCTTCTAAGATCTTTTTCGCTCCGTCCACCAGATCCTCGAAACCCTTTTGAGCTTCGTCGAAGGCTTTCTGTATCCCCTTTGTTGCATCGTTCATGGTGTTCTGTATACCTTTCGTTGCGTCGTCTACAGCGCCTTGGACCTTGGAGCCGACCTTGTCGTAAACATCATCGGCTAATGTGTCCATGTTTATGTCGAGTCCGCCGAAATCAATACGCGGCACGAGAGCTGGCTCTTTGAAGCCCTCGTAGGGCTGTGGTTCAATTGGTGCAGTAATTTCCTCTCCATGTTGGTCATCTATGCCCGGATGTGACGGTTGTTCATTCGGGTTAACGACAGCAAAGTGTTGGGCGACTGTGAAGCTGACAAGGGCAAAAAAAATGAGCGGAGCAGCTTCGAAGATAGTTTTTCGTCTCATCGTAATTTCAAATCAGCTATTATAGGTCCAGTGATGATTCCTAGGTCGTATGTGGAAAACGGACGTGATGGCACTTGTATTAATCTTAAGACGCTGACCAATCATCCGCCACCCGGGTCAAGATATATCTGGTAACGGCTTGAGGCAAGGACTTCGCCCTGACGGGACTATTGTATCAAACAAAGGAACAATTTGCATAAAGAAGGTCAAGTGATGCGGACGGAAATGGTATGAACCCCGTATTCTCACGTGTACGTTAAAAGTCTTTGTTGTGCCGCTTTCTTTGTTCGCTGATGTGGCTATTCGGCAGATGATCATATACTGAAAACTTGATGGAAAATATAGACGGAGCAAACTGTGAGGTCCTACTGCAGGGATGCTTTCATTCCGCTCAAGTGTGCTTCTAAGGAGGAACTGGCTCATACAACCATGCATCCCGAGACCAGCTGTCGGTTTTATAGCCACCAGGCCATTTTTTATGTAAATAAGGAGTATTTAAATCTCACCAAGCAGCGCATCCAGTGTCTTCGAATTGTGTCTAGGCTGGCATATCCTAGAAAGTGAATGGTGAATAGTTTCATGCAAGTGGAGGGCGATTAGGGGCTCACGGAAAGGGGTAGATAAAGGGAAAAGCAAAGGAGCAGAGTCTCGAGTTGCGCGAGGCGGTAAGGTACCTCGCAGAGCTACCAACGCCTATCAATGCCAAATCTAATAACGAGCGACTCTTTAATAGGATCTACGACCTGGCGTAGACATTCCATAAAGACGTCGAACGCCCGCGCGGTCCACAGTTAATTCCGGTGCCTCCGGAAATGGAGGATCTTGCCCCCGGATACCGGATGGGGGAGTTCTGGGACCGGATGTACCTCTGGTACGAGGATGCGGACGGGGACGGGGATTTTCGGACGCGGATTCGCCAGATAAACGATTACGTGGAGGTGGTGTGGGAGGGCATCCGTGACGAGAATGACCCCTGCGGAGACAGGAATCACCAGACCTTGTATGCGTTCCTCGATTGCTGGCAAGAGGTTGCAACTCAGATAGATACCTTGATGCCATTACTTGGGCATGACGGGTTTTTCATTGGGAATGTTCCGGGAACAGTGACCAATGCAGATAGATACTTGAGTTCTGGTTAATACCCAAATCTTCGGCCTTTCAGCCGAGTTCCCTCCCAGACACCTGGGTGCGTATAATTACCCTCCACGCGTTTCTCTGTTAGCTTGTATGTAGTTTACGAATTGTTAAGCGTCATTCCGCGGAGTAAATTCCTTCATCGGACTTGGAGCTCATGTCCAATAATAGGCAAATACGAATCGCTAGCTAGTAGGTGAGCGACTTGACCTGATATGAATGTGTAAGTCGAGCTACCCTCATGAATATCCAAAAGCTACGTAGGTAGCCCCAGAATTTACAGTGAAACAGTACTAATCTGAAAGGCTTGACCGCCAATGTCCAACGATACCTGCAGACTTTGAGGTCAACATACCGGCTTAATCAATCAGATCGAACGTAGACATGGTCAACTATGGATTGCGTAGCCGAGAATTTCTAATTATAACGCGCCAAAACATAACCGCCGCGACAAGAAGCCTGAGTCTCAGAAGGACGGTGAGAAGGTCTGGAGCTGACGCTCTCACTGGCGGTACAGGGGTGGTCGGCGGTTGATGAGCTGCATTTGGGACTCGTCGTGACAGCCAATCAGAAGTGTCACAGCCGGGTGCCGACCAATCAACGCCCCCCGCCATGCCGTGTTAAGCGCCGGCATTGGGAATGCCCCTGTGACGGGATATTTTGAGGCCGCATACGAAGTAGCTACCTAGGTACCTTGGGAGGTATGAGTCTGGATGTACGATGCTGTCTGCTTTAAATAAAGTGCAGTGTGGGAGTACCGACAGGAGCGGAGAGATCAACTTTCATTCTCTCTTAGTCGCTCATATATGTAGGTCGGGCATTGGGTATATGGTGTTACTCGTTTCTTCTCCCTTGCTTCCTTTTCTTTATCATTATCATTGTACTCCATAAATCCTCGCCATCGGGTCACTGGGGAGTACAGTGACGATTGCTGAATCTCCGCACCGAAACCATATCACCGGTGCACGTTAAGTTAATCCTCAATGATGTGGACCTCCACTCTTCTTCGCCGGCTGGTCCCGGCTTCAATTGCCGGTGAGTAATGACACCTTATGAGGACTCCCGTTCTTTAATCGGACACCGTTTCGAGGAAGATGGACCTGCGCTTTGAACAGTAGCGCTGACATATCACAGCATTCCTCACATTCACCTCCTATGCCGTTGCGCAAGACACACCCGCCAGCAATGGCACGGCCGCGACCGGCCCCGCATCATCCCTCTTCGTCACCCCCGCCCGGGATCTGGCCTTCGCCCTGAACGTACCCGAAGACTCGTCCACGGACCTCTTCTTCTCCCTCATGATGCCGACCCAGATGACATGGGGCGCCATCGGCCTCGGCTCCACCACCATGTCGCACGCCCTAATCCTCATGATCTACGCCTCCTCCACCGGCCAGAACGTCACCCTCTCACCCCGCGTCAGCCACGGCCACTCCGAGCCCGTCTACAGCTCGTCAATCCAGGTCGACGCCCTGCCGGGCACCGGCCTGATCAACGACACCACGTACGTCTACAACGGCCGGTGTCGCAACTGCCGGGACTGGATCGCGCAGAGCGGCGGCGGCGGGTCTTTCGACGTCAAGAGCGCGGACCAGGGCTTCATCTACGCCACGGGCGAGGCGGGCGAGATGCAGACCGATAACCAGGCGGCGGACCTGCGGATGCATGTGAACTACGGCTCCTTCACCATGGACATGGTTCGCGCGACGGGCCCGAACGATGGCGGCGTGGCGCCCGTCATCGTCACGGAGGAGGAGACGCAATCCGTGGGGACGACGCTCGTGATGAGTAAGACGGGGAAGCGGGACAGCGCTGCGACGGCGCATGCAGTCATCATGGTCATGGCTTTCGTGGGCGTGTATCCGTTTGGCATTCTCGTCCTGCGGCTGGGTAACTGGGTCCGCTGGCACGCCTTGAACCAGGTGGTGGCCCTGATCCTCATCATCGTCGGCTCGGGATTGGGCTTCTCCATTTCCAAGACGTACAACAGGGTAAGCTTGGGGAAGATTTTTCCCGTCCAAGGCACAACGAGCGGGCTGACGGTGTTTATCCCACAGACTAAGAAAGTCAACACGGCACATCAGGTCATCGGGATCCTGGTCTTCATCTTCGTGTTGGCCCAGTTCACACTAGGCTTCCTGCACCATCGCGCTTTCAAGAAGACCCAGCAGCCGACGAAGCTAGCCCCCATTCACGTGTGGCTGGGCCGAGTTCTCGTCCTCATGGGTGTCATCAACGGGTTCCTGTGAGTGAAACTTTTTTAGTCACCCTTGAATCCGCCTCTGGGTGGAATAGCATGTCCCTCTCAAGCACTTCGAAGTCTGGAGAAAGAAACATCGTGGCGATGACGGTCGGCTGATTTGAAATGAAAACAGTGGCTTCCCACTCGCCCTAGCCCCTTCTTACAACTACGTGCTCGCGGGGCTGGTGCTGTTCATCTTCCCCGGTGTGGCGCTGCTCATCATGACCAAGCGCTTCATCTCGAAGTGGTGGAAGAATAACAAGGAGACCCCCGATGAGCCGAACGGGTATAACATGGAGGCGTGGCGCGGCGGCGGGGAGGCTCAGCAGATGCAAGGTCAGCCGCCAGCGCAACCCGGAGTTGCGTACGCGGGATATGGACGTCAGGTACCGGCAGCGGACCTGGGACCCCAGCAGAACACTAGGGAATATGTATAATGGTATGAAGGATACGGTTCGAGACGGAGTGAGGGTGTGACGGATCATTGGTCTTTTAGCATGAGCGGCGCTTTTCTTGGGAATGAAGGGCTCAGGCACAGCGGGGTCATCTGGCATTAGGGGGTCATTGGACTGGCAACTTTTCGAGGATTCATGTCATCATTCATGGGAAAGTCTGGAAACTATGGCGACGGGCTTTACGAAACCACAGCATAATTCAAATTGATTCATTTGAGAACTCGAATCTGAAGGCGTGACATGGTAATGCATACGGACAACGGGAGGTCTCGTGGATTAATCAATTCCATGAGAAGGTATCGCTTACACGGCTAGCTCTAAGCTTCATGTACGATTCTTGATACATGGGATGTTGTTTGCTAGTTTATGGAGGGATGTACCTCATTACAATAAAACCTACACGAGGTACGGATCTTGAAAACCCCTCGCCGGGATTACCGTTAAGGGAAATGCGTCAGAAAGAGGGTCTCCGACAGACAGCCTTGCAACCGGACCTGGCACCTGCGATGGGAAATCGTCGATCTACATGAGGAGATTTCCGGCAAGCCACCTCGCGGTCCTGATACCTCCCTAGCCCGAAATACGAGGCCAAGGGCTTGGTGCTTGAAGACATGCTGAGAGAGAACTTATGAATGCCACTATCAAATGAATACCACTATGACAAGGTGAAGTAATGTACAATTCAGAAAAAAAGGGGTGCGCCATCAGCCCCTGCAGCAACCCTGTGTGACATCCCCCGAAGTATTAACCAATAAGACAATAAGGTAAGGTACGCGCGGCCTGCGAAACAGGGTTCGGTAGGGCCTGCCATATCCTGTGAGTCCAGCGTGGATGAATCCGGACGTCACATCCAAGCCCGCTTCAGTCGCGCTGTTATAGAAGTGAATTATTACTACATCAAATGCCCGTCAATCTCTCCAAAATGAAGGTTCCCGGCCGATGCCAATAAGTCTATTTAGTAAACGCATCAGTAACCAACCAAGAAACTCGATGGGAGGAGAGGGGGGTGAAAGCGGATGCCTGACCTACCCTGAAATTGAATCTCACAAGCCCGAATCCGTCTTCCTATAGGGGTTATCATCGAACCACGCCTCGAAGTCGTCACAGACCGGCTCGAGATCGTCCAGATCCATCAACTCGGGGATCTCGTCCCTGCGCTCGAGGAACTGCACGCTGAGCCCCTGGGAGACGTGCCAGGCGATGTGGCAATGCATCAGCCAGGCCCCAGGGTTGTCGGCCAGCCAGGCGATCGCCAGCCAGCCGTTGGATGGCAACATGGCGACGTCGCGGCGCATCGGGTTCTCGAAGTTGAGGCGGTCCATGTCGGTATCCGGATCGAAGACGACAGGCTCGCCCGCGGAGTTGTTCACGTTGTTGGTACCCAGGATCAAGAAGTCGTGGCCGTGCAGGTGGATGGGATCTTGGTGGCGGTCAGTGGGGTCAATCAATCAGTCGGGAGGGAAAAGGAAGGTAAGGACACGTACGGGGCACCACGTTCTCGTTCTGGATGACGACGAACGTCCACACAGGGTCATCGACGACCACCACATTGGCTTCGTCAGGGTACGAAGTGTTCCCTTCCCTGACATACTCTAGCGTGGGCTTATCCCACATGACATCAATGTCTTGGCCGTTTATCTGCCACCTGAATACACTTGCATTACCTCGAGTTTGGGTGTCTAGAGTGACGTCCAGGACTTCGTCGCCGGTGAATTCATCTGCGGGAGCAGTCCGGCTGACGACAGGGACAAAGCCCGTGTTATCGACACATGCGACCGTCGTGATAGGGGTACCTGGGTCCTCTGGAATGTCGTCCGTCGCGCCGTCGTATCTGAAAATAGCTGCCGGGGCAGTGTTGGCCGACATGCCACAAAGACCGCCCCTGACCGTCGCGTTGAACCAGTAACTCCCAACATCTTGGTCGGCATCGATGAGCACATCGTAACGTTGACCCACAGCAAGAAAGAGAGACTCCACGGATCGAGGCTCAACAGGAACAAAGTCTGTTGCAATGACGGTCAAGTTGTGATCTACTAGAGAGATCGTAAAGTGATTCTCGACCGAGGTGTTGATCAGTCGCAGGCGGTGGGTACGCCCAGGAGTCAAGCTCACCACGCTGTACTCTCCGCCGTCGACATCAGAGTCTGGATTGATATTTGTACCGTTGAATAGCACATTAGAACTGACAGGGGGAAGGGGGTTTGACGTAAGCTCTGACATCCGTTCGAGTTGGAACGCGGGAAGTTGGTACCAATCGGAGATTGCAAACGGACCCAGGTCGGTATCGTAAGGGGCTGAGGCCGGGCCATTGATCTGTATGGCACCGACTACTCCATCGCCATACTGGGCAGAGTAGTGCGAATGATACCAGGATGTGCCTGAATACATGCCATCGTCAGCAAATGCCGGAAGGCACAAGGTACTTTCGAAGAAGCAAGTGCCCGTCATCGTGCACTTAGCAAAAGAGGGAATGGGTAGCTCACCGTACTGAGTGGCCCTGAATGTGTAGGTTTTCGACCCACCATCGCCCTTGATGGGACATTCAGTGATTCCATTTACGCCGTCCTGATCATTCGCATTCAGCATCCTGAGACCGTGCCAATGAATCGACGTCCCATTGCTTTGAAGCTGATTATGAACAGTTATCTCAAAAGTATCTCCCCAGTCTACCAGCCGTATCAGAATCACAGATATCCGAGGATATGCTGAAGTGAGACATACCTCCTACAATAGTAGGCCCAGGAAATGTGCCTATGGGACGTTAGCCATATTCCACATTAGCACTGATCAACCCACCGTTGATCAGCATTGCCCTCTTGGCGAAACCTTCGGGACTGAATGAAGTCACATTCGTAATAACGAGGTCGATCTGTGAAGTGGCCAAGGAGTTAGCCAACGAGGTAGGTCCTATAGCCCTCCAGGGGTGTGCTGAGAAATGAGAGTTGCGAAAGCATCCATACAACTCGGGTTATGCCGTCGGGCGTGTCGATGTCATAGTCTGTGTCGATAGAGAAGTCATCTGTCCAGCAGCCTCGATCATCAGGCGTGTTGCAAGTTGGACCTGACTGGCGAGGGACCAGTAAGTCTGGAGACTTGGACGTTGCTAGACGGGCTAATGCCAGAAGGGCTGACAGCAAGTAAGGACGAAACATATTGAAATTGAACAAGGTCGTTAGGCAACATGAGCATAGGCGACTTGAGAGACGAGGTAGATTGAGGATGAGAGATATTTGGGATAATCGTTTCGTGAGAGCTTCGAGCCTTTTATAAACCATGAAGCAGAGAGAACACCAGCTCCTTGACGGCTTCAGACCCTCTGTTTTTTTTTTCAAGTCGCAATCGATATTACGAAGATGTCTTCACACAGAATGCCAACGCGGCCCACCATGAACAACTTAGACCCTAGTCGATCACCCGAGTGAATCCATTTCGTCGAGATGAGACTGCTGCGCATCCCTGTAGATGATGCCGACACCAGTCTTCGAGTCGGTACAGGCTGGTTACGAAAGATGATGGTAAGCCAGGAGCGAGGAAGAAGCAGATCATTTGACGAAGCGCATCTTGTGTCCTTCTCGCACCGGTAGTCCTGGTATGAAAGAGAAGAGGCATGAGAGCAAGCTTCAGGCACCGCTGGAGAGGGTCAAACATGTGTCCAGGAAGAGCCCCTGAACAGATGCAGCATCCACCCTTCCGTAAGGCTGGGCTGGGCTGGGCTGGGCTGATGTTGCATCAAGGCCACCAATGGTCTGACATACCCACTGCCGGATTCGCATGAAGGAGATTGCGCCAAACTCGTTTGCCTATATCTGCAGCAAAACACGATGGCAAGCCATGACTGCCACCTATAGTGAGGTAGGGCATTTGTGTAGAGACGTGGACCGGAAGAAGTATTGGTAGCCTATAGGGCAAAGATCAGCGATTGGTAACCGATTGAGAATACGGATGGAGGACTCAGGGGTGATGACCGTACATGGAGCCCGCAATGAGGGTGCGTAACGACCCGACGGCTGATGCAGATGGGTGTCAAGGCTCGCAAGGCTATAAGCATGATACGTGATATGACATATCAAATCCATGCGGGATATGAAAGGCCAGACGATGCAGATCATCATTCTTTGGCGCGGCCCCGACCGGGTACGGCGAGGGTGATCACAACAAGAGAGGCTACTTCGGACCTTGACCCAGCGCACAGCATTCGGAATGGCAGTCTGGCCGAGTTCATATCCAATAATAAGTTATCAGCATTCCCTTAAATGGATTCGGGCCCGATGTTATTCCAGCGGGATGCGGGTAGAAGAGGACGAGGTAGACATGCGCTAGCTCTCTCAGCGTGAAGGTCAGGAGTATTGCATTGTAGCACTACTGCACGTTCTAACAGTGCGGGCGCAAACATGAACATAGTCTAGTCCATGATATCGAATGAGGTATCATTGAATTCGGTGCATGTTTGGTAATGTACGACATATCCCTGTTGAAGGTTTGTGCGATCGATTTGTTCGATATAATGAAGTGCATCTTGAAAAGACAAAGGTTGAGCTGAGGTTGAAAGACAGCTGGAAACTTGAAACTTTGTGGCTCCATCGTGTGGGGTGTGGGGTGTGGGCTCTGGCAAGCCACAAGGTGAGAAGACAGTAGATGCACTGTAAAAGCACTGTATTTCCCCCAAGGTAATGCAGCAGCAGCATACTGATGTGCGCTCTCCTGTTGGATAAGAGTCCCAAGAACAGATCTCGTCTCTAGAGCAGGTACCGTAGTGATTGTTACCTCAATGCCAACATCGCATAAGTCTATGGCAACCTGGCTGCCAGGTATATTTCTATCTATCTCATTATTTTGCACTCCCCAAAAGCTTCATCATTTGAGGTCAACAACCCAAGACCCGGAAGCCAGGCTGTCGCGATCCGCTGCATCCTAGCAGCGCGATGCCTGAACGGACACACTCACTCATGTTCCCATGCTTACCCGGATGTCTAGGTACCTAAGTAGGTATGTATCTTTCAGAGTTAGACTATGATACGTAACATCCATACATACGTCGATATATCTGGTAAAAAAAAAAACAATACATCGAACACGCTATCTTGCGGGTTGGTGTTGTTACTCGACCCCTGTCTATCCGGCCGCTGACAAACTGCAGGTGGGTTGGAGTTTTAGGCAAAATGTCCCGGCGACCTCGCCTAATCATTCGAACACCCTCTTGAACTCACTCGCCTACCAGCTCAATCCTAACCTCACTTCTACCGCAGTAGCTCTGAGTGGAAGCATGACTGACTACCTGCGCTGATTCATTGCGAGTCATCTTGGTTCAGTCCCAACCGACCTAGGACAGATAGGCTTCAGTGCTCCCGACCGTAAGCCAACATTTCGTCTAAAATATAGAAGAGTCGAATTTGACGCCCAGGGGCATACGTCCACGAACAGATGACATGGTTACATTCTTACCTTCGGGCTCGGTATGCTTCCCGAACACGTTGCCGTGTCATGGGATCCTCGCGTTGGTGCGTATCTGCACGTCAGGATCTCTTAACTGAGCGTCTATTGCATGAAGTTGCAGAAATTAAAGCTCTTATCGGGACCACATCCTATATGAAGCTGAGCTGGTCGCTTGTCTAAACGCAGGTAGAACGATCAATGGCGGTCTATGCTCGGAGTACAGTCGCTTCGCTCCACCAAGGCGGCCTGGGACATGGATTGTTCTCTGACCACCGCCGGCCGAGCCCATCTCCTTGCCGTTCGGTGGCTTACCTGGACCTTGGTCTCCTGCAAGCGGCGTGTGATGCCTAGGCAGTCGCCTGGTCTAGCCTCACCGTCTTATTGGGACTGCAAGCGTTCCCCCACCGGCTGAATAGACTCGATATGACCTTGCAGCAATCTCAATATCGGCTCTTTATAATCCTTTGGACCAGCGCCTGGTTTTTGGTGCTCGCTTGACTGTCTCTTGAACTCCAGCAATATCCTGGAGATTCTATTCTTAGACACCGATATATTTATTGCATGAGACTGAGTCTTTTGACTCTACACTACACATTCATGCTCGAGGTACAAAAGGGGCTTCCCCACCTAGCGCAGACGGGAGCTTCCCACGCTACTGAGGCTGCTCAAGGTATGTTCCGCCTCTAAACCGACAATGACATCGACAACACGAAGCCTGTGGGTGTTTTTCACCTGCTTTGCTCTTAGGGCATGCGCTGCATGCGTCAGCTACGGGATAGATTACAGCAATGGAGGTTCCTACAACATCGATTCGTCTTCGAACGAATACTTCAAGTTCACCACCGTCTTCCAAGGTGCGATAACAAAAGTGTCAGTGAACATGTATCGTATTCTGCTAACAAGACCCAAAGGATGCGTCGAGGAATCTATTACGCCGTACTTGATTGGTCCAGATGAAAACAGATATGCATGCACGGCTATCAAAACAGCTCCTCAGGGCGAGCAAGTCACTTCTACTTGGTAAGGACCTCCGCTCACCATCACACGCCGCTCTGGACTGATTTCTTAGTGGTATTCCCTACTCCTCCATGGCATCCGGGACCTGGAAGATCATCTTGTCAGGGCAGAATATCGGTGTTCAGAGAACCATCAGCCTCGCTGTCGGTTCGCCGGAAACCATAACAGTGACTGTAGGTCTAAATGAACGACATCTTCCCTTTTCTTGCTGACCAATAATAGATTACACCCACTGTAATCATCGGAATCACTTCCACGCCTCCCGCAAGCAGTAAGTCAAGAAACTCCTATCGGCCGGTTGATGGCTTTCTGATAAATACAATCCCCTGACTGGAATACAGCCATCTACCAAACATTGACCAAGACATACTCGTACATTCTGGTTCCACAGACCGTCACGACCCCATGTTCCGCCGGTGGGACGAAAACCATTACCGCATCGGTCCCGTCCAAGACCGAGGTTCAGACGTGGGTAATCACGAAGACAATCACCGACCAAACGACGAAGTATTACGCCACCACGGTAACTCAAACGGCTTATTGTCACTATCAGACAAAAACACCGGATCAGCCGAGGCCCACTTTCTGCATTGGTACAACTTGCCAGAAGAGTGACCAGGGAGATTCCGGGGCTTTTGTGCCTGATCAGCAGGGCATATCCGACAGTACGGCATCCCCAGGCGACGAAGTTGTGAAGGACGTGGCGGCCACAACGGTCACTATCACCGCAATTACTACAGTGACGAGCACCAGTGTGACTCAGATTCCGGCAGAGACCACCACAGAGAACAGTGAGTGCATTCCATCGTAACGATGCTAAGGAGTCAGCTCGGCTAACGGTTCGTGACAGCGCTGGTTACGACGACGGCTGTCATGTAAGTATAGGACTACTTGATGGCGGCGCTGGTACGAATCCATGCTGCTGGCATGCTATCCGTTTGCTGTTTGATACATGTCAACCCCTGAAATAACGTTCTGCGCCTCTGGGGTTTACTTGTACAAACAGGTGGTGTCGCATGTGTGGCATGGTTTAGTCCCAGCGCTGCTTGATATCTAAAGAACCATGCCTCATGCTAACATCCCAACTAGTACACCACCTCCCAAGACCGTCTGCAACGGTGCAAGCCCGCCGAAAACTATAACAATTACTCGGCCTACTGGAACGATCACCCAAACGGAGGTAAAATACACTACCAGCCACGTAGAGAAAACAGTTTGGGTCGGGTATGTTCCCCTTTTCATATTCTGGTTCTTTTCCGTGTCTCTTTCCATCTTCGTCTTCAGGGGGCCCCAAGCTTCCTTTAGGCTTCGTATCACCACCCTCCAGATCACCAATACCTCACTCAAGATCTGGATGGGCAATCATATGATGTCACCCACCTGGTCTTGTCTCCTTTCACATCGGATCAAACTAAATAGATGCCGCGCTTCGAAACTGACTTCGCTTCTGCTATCAGGGAAACCAAGTACACGGTCTCATCGAACCAAGCGAGCGCGACGGCTTGCTGGCGCGCTGGGGGTTGGTTCGGGGCCTGAGCCGAGCGCAGTCCCCGCCCCTTGTCCCAGCGCTATTGTGCTTCGGCCAGGGGGTGACATGTTGCGAAGGCGGCGTCTTCAAGAATGGAACCACGAGCCGGAATGTGGCCGGAGGGATATAGAGACGTTTCGAAATTTGTCATGCTGATGAGCGCTGGAAACAGGGTATTACTCTTCTAGGTAGCTGCTTTATAGGAATTAAGTTAATGAGACCTGATCAAGTCTGTCCGCCGCGGCTCTTTCACATATGCCGGTCCCTGCTTGAATGTCCATGTACCCTGGTCTGCTCCGGATACGATTGTATCTTCCCTCTCACATTATTACGGATTCTAGACCCCCACCTCGCTTCTTCCGTACCCATCCTTCGCCCCTGTCAGCCCAATGACAGCGATGGGATGACCTTACTACGTGAGGAGTCACGTGCAGTGCACGACAAGCCCCCGCCCAGCTGGGCCTTCCCCCTTTTCCTCTTTATCATTCTCCCATTTTATTTTCTTTTCTTCACATTTTCAAGGCCGATAAACCATTGAATTGAAAGAATTCATTCATCCAATGGGACGTATGTACAAAGATCCGTCGACAGCACGGTGACAGACAGACAAAATATGTCGCTCACCCATCCCTTGTCCCTGGCTGGGCACTTTGAATGCTAGATCAAGTAAGACACGTCAGCACTTCCTTTTATCGTGTCGAACTTATCTTCGTTCTTAGATTGCGACAAGTGTTCGGTTCCCAAAATCGCTATTACGCCCTTAGGTCACAGTTCCTTTTCCATGAGTAGGTAAATGTGTCTAACCCGAAGCGCAGAGTTGAGAAGAGAGAGTTTTGGTTCGGAGGGAGGGATGAGTTGGGTGGGGCCGTGTTGTGGGTCAGGGGTTGGTTGCCATTTAGGGGGGGAGGGGGTCGAATCGAGTGTGGGATTTGAGTTTGGATTGGAGTTTTTAGTATGCCTTGATTCTAGGACGGTGTAGAATTATCTTTATGTCACTCGCGCATTGGTGGGTTGGGCGTCTATTTGCGCGAGGGTGAACCTGGATGGCGGAGCTGGAGTGCCGTGTGGGAGAAAGGCGATGTTGGATGGTGCAGATATTGGCGTCTGCGGAGTGGATACGGTGCCTTGAAGTATGGTTTATCGAGAGTATCCGCCTGAGAAATTGGACTTTCTATATGTAGAAATATGTTAGGCCGTCATGATGCGGATGGCTTCTGGATCGGACATCTGCACATGACTATAGTGGTGGTTTGAGTTCCAAGTCGAAGGCTCGGCGAAGGGGTCAGTGGCATGACACAACTACCGGAAACAGAGGTGGGAAGATACTGTAAAAAAAAGGAAGAACAATTGATTTCTTATCGTAGAACAGGCCCAGAGGAGATAGCCAGGAAAAGGGGGGGGGGGGGGGGGGGGGGGGGGGGGGAGGGGTTGCAGAAAAAAAGATAAAATAAAAAACATATTTGTTGCCAACAGTGAGATTCGAACACCAACTCCGAGATTTTAAGATGGAAAGCATGGCCCTTCCATTAGAGTTTATTGCTAACTGCGAGGGTAGCAACTTCCTATTGCCTTTGGGGCGAAATGGTAGTAGGTATGTTGGGATGGTTTCCATGGGAGATCACTAGCAGTGGGGTACCCGGATCCCTCAAACCACCAGTAGCTGTCTACCAGGGTAATAATGATTAAGTAGAAGTTGGTTCAATAGATTCAATATTTGGAGTCTTGTTATTAGGTTTCTAAGCTACCTGGGTGTCAAGACTTTCTAGAAGCCAAGGGGGTATGGCGAATGGAGGTCTTTGGCTACATAGAAATTATTTCAGACAATATAATATACACGTATTAATAAGACACAAAGGGAGAAATTCCAAAGCCACAAATATACACATGCAAAGAGTAGCTGAAGTTAAAGAGATAGAGGGAAACAAAAAAAAAATAATAGGCAAGGGAAATGGCAAAAAGTTCGGATCCTCCGATCCTACGTCTTTATTACCCGGGCCTGACAGCCTGGTCTCCAAATCCTTGGGCATACTTCCCACTTGACTACACCAGTCCTGTTGACTGGGTCCTCTGGGGGGACCGAGTTTCCAACAGTATAGTATGTCCGATCGGGGGGAGGAAGGAAGGGGGGTTGTCGGTTTCGGGAGGGGGCGGAGGGGCGCGGAGGGGGGCGGGCAAGAGCAGTCGGAGAGCTCAGGAGGGCGGAGCTGGAGGGGAGCTCTCGAGGGTGTCGAGAACATACCACTAGACCATTTCGTCAGTTAAGCTGCTCTTTTTGAGGGGGGGGGGACGGCAGAGTTCACGATATTAGGACTGATATACCCCCACGCCATTAAATCTAGCTCACCCCCCATCATCAATTAAGATTCATTGCAACATTCATCTGTTTCTTGCTTCTGTTAATTCTGTCCTCTCTCTTTTACCTTTCCTTTTCTTTTTTTCTCTCGTTTTTTTTTACCTTGCATATATGAGGGCATCCTTCTGTTTACCCTTACTGATTCCTGCTTATATTGCCTTTTCCTTTTGTATCAATGCACCGCATTATCATTCAACTCGCTCACCATTGTGATGAAAGCGCTATTATTATACGCCTGTGTACTCGCAACAACTTTCTTGTTTCTCTGTCTCATATGATCTTGACATTACATGATGATATAATACCCATTATCATCCAGACAACAACAGCACTAGTCAGGATCCCAGATCTTCTCAATATTAATATACAAACAGCAACCCAAACAAAGTATAATCAAAGCGCCAATATTAACAAGGTCCAAAGACATACATATGTTTTGGGAAGCACCACCCAAATAATTGGTTGTCAATCTTTCTAACTCCTAAGGTTTATGGACTTCCTTGCATCAATCATACTTGCTGTTGTATAAGGGGCACTAGTAGCTATCCAAAGTCCAGCCCACCAGGCATCCATTCTATTTGATTCATATCTGCTTCAGCTTATTTTGTCCAGGTCAACCCAATACTTCGGTTTCAAGGTAGAGGTGCAGCGACATGCCTCCTGGCCTAATGTCCTCTAACCAGCCTCTCAGTACCAAGTAAAGCAATTGGCATTGAAAAGCAGATCTCAACACAGGTGTTAGCAGCAGCTTTTCAGCTCTTCTAGACTAAGTAAGTTCGTCCAGTCATTGTTGCCGAGCTCGGAACAATAGAAACATTTTATCCAAGAAACCGTTTGCGAATCAGTTCACAAGAATCATCTGCTTTCTTACCCGGGTTTCGTGTGGAGCGATCATCATGGGTTCTAGTGCGACTCGAACGTATGGTATTCGAGAGACGTGCGTGCTCGCGGATGATGTATGCTGATTCTATAGGTACAGGTAGGGGGCGAAATCAAGTTCTACTTCTTGCTATCCAAAGTTATTTACGTCGCGCTTCTGGGTGTAAGCCAGGAAAAAAAAAGGGGCAGGCGGAAATCTTCCGGACCGAAGACGTCGTTGAGAGACGGAAAGTTTCGGAGTGGCTCGCTTACTCAGCGGGCCGTTGCACATTGCCCGAGCCGTCTTCGCTACATAAGCCTAGGTACCTAGTAAGTTACTCTAGTCTAGTGGGGAGTGCCGACGCACCGGATCTCGGAATTCCTCTCCAGGTGCCAGGCTCCTCTACATAGTACTTATTAGTGGTGGAGTGTTGGGTTTTGGCAATGGCGATTCGGGGTGGGCCATCATAGCCGTCATTCATTCTTTTCCTCACAGTAATCCATACCTAGTAATCAGGTAGGTAGGTAGGTATACCACCTGGGCATACCCCTCTCCGCTTCCGTCTTCGCTATGATGCGGCAACTGCTGCCCAAGGGCTGGCTATCTCTTTTACGTGGGTGTCACTGTAACTAGACTAAGTACCTCCAACTGCAGGATGGATCTATGTTTTGTATTTCTTCCATATTCCATAACATCGGATGTTCTCGTCGCAAATTTTTAGTATTCAATATTTTCCTTTTCAATTCCTTTGTCGCCGACCAACGAAACACCCAAGAGTCAATCGTCACACGACACTGCAGTACCCAGTCTTGCACGCCCAAGCCGAATCCCCCAACATACCCCGCCTTCGGTACACTGCGGCAGTTCCGAGATTCGGATACCACTCTTCCCCTTTCGTTAATCTATGAGCCAACCCAAGTACGAGGTCTACAAAGACGACGAAGACAATGAAACACTGCATGATGTAGCCATCGACTCCTATAAGAATTCAATTGGGCATGTGGATGATGCCGAACTGGGCCTGGGTCTTCTTCGCGACGAGAGCGGCCAAGACGCTACTCTCATCGCCTCCCGGGCCCGCACACCCCAGATAGCAACCATAGCAACGAGGTCGACGACATCCACCAGCTCCAGGGCTTCTCCGCAGCCAAGCAAAACCGAGTCGAAGCAAGTCGTCGGATGGAGGGATCTGCCCAGAAAGGAGCAACTGGTCGTCATCACCTTGGCGCGGTTAGCCGAGCCTTTGGTCCAAACTTCTCTCCAGGTAAAATTCTACTGAAGGCCGTCACGGGACGGGGAACATTCGCTCTGCTAATCGCTGCTTAGGCATACATGTTCTACCAGCTTCGATGGTTCGACCCTAGCCTGCCCGACTCGGTCATCTCGAGCCAGGCCGGTATCCTGCAAGCCAGCTTTACCGCCGCTCAGTTCTTTACCGCTATGATATGGGGTCGGGTCGCGGATTCCAGCTGGGCCGGCCGCAAGACCGTTATTCTCATCGGCCTCTTCGGTACCCTCATATCATGTCTCGGTTTCGGCTTCTCAACCACCTTCTATCAGGCTTTGTTCTGGCGATCTTTGGGGGGAGCGACCAATGGCAATGTCGGCGTACTTCGAACGATGTATGGCTTATCTCCATCCCTCAAACGGACCTGTGAACACTAGCTAACCTATTACACTCAGGATAAGCGAGATTGTGCGAGAGAAAAAGTATGTGATGAATATTGCTGAGTTCAAGAGGGCAAAGCACTGACTGCCTGTTCAGATATCAATCACGCGCGTTTTTGCTTCTCCCGATGACATTCAACATAGGAACCATCATTGGTCCCGTACTAGGAGGCGTCCTCTCTGACCCAGCGGGCTCGTACCCGGACTCTTTTGGAAATGTCGGGTTCTTTCTGAAGTTCCCCTATGCGACGCCTAATATCGTCAGTGCATTAATCCTGATGATCGCTTTTCTCCTATGCTGGCTTTTGTTAGAAGAAGTAAGTCAATTCACATTGGCCAGTGTCTGGGCGAGATCTAACCAGTGTGACCCCAGACGCATGATAGTCTCCGGGATAAACGAGACATGGGTATCTTAGTAGGACGCAAAATCATAAGGGTTTTCAGGAAGCGTCGCAACAAAGTCGCTTATACCCCTCTGCACACCCGAGAGTCGAGCGTAAGTACGATTGTCGAGATGTCCCCCTTGACACCACGACAGTCACACGACAGCCCACGACTCTCGTCCAAGCGGAAGCATACCACTTACCGACGGTATACGACCACGCTGCCCTTCCGCCGCATATTCACCCCCAATGTGACCTTGACGCTCATAGCGCACTTCTGCTTCGCCTTCCACATAGGAACATTCACCTCTCTCTGGTTCGTCTTCCTTTCAACCCCGGCCTATAACCCTTCAAAACCGGAGCTACCTGGCTTCCATCCCGAGCCGCCTTTCCGATTTACTGGCGGCCTGGGCTTGCCCCCGCAGTCCGTGGGGCTCGCTATGGCACTTGTACGTATTTTCTCCTCCCACACCCCTTCTAGAATAACTGACTGGCGAAACAAACGCTCATATTTCCATGCACGCAGCTCGGCTTCATCGGCATCAGCTTGCAGCTCTTCCTCTACCCGCGTCTTTCCACGCGTTTCGGCACCCTGCTGTCATGGCGGGTGTCGCTGTTCGCGTTCCCCGTCGCCTACACGCTCTGCCCCTTTCTGTCGATCGTCCCCTCGACCACGGCGCCGCCCAGCCAGAAGACGGGCGCCGCAATCTGGCTCGCCATCGCGGGCGTGCTGTTCGTCCAGGTGACGGGGCGCACGTTTGCGATGCCCGCGCAGACCATCCTCGTCAACAACTGCACGCCGCACCCGAGCGTGTTGGGCACCGTGCACGGGCTCGGCCAGAGCGTGAGCAGTCTCGCGCGTACGGTAGGCCCGATCCTGTGCGGCTGGCTCTACGGGCTAGGGCTGAGCCACGGGCTGGTCGGCGGCGTGTTTTGGGGACTCGCGGGGGTCGCCATGTGTAATATTCTGGTGTCGTACTGGGTTTTCGAGGGCGATGGACATGAGATATGGCTCGAAGGTGACGAGGGCGACGATGAGCATGGCGCGAGGGGCTGAAGTCGTCTTGGATCTGTTTAGGGGCATAGGTCTTTCATCAGCACTGGAGTTGCCCTCTGGGATAGAAGTCTCTAGAGTTGAGGGCGTTGGATGATAGAGCCAGTGTGTGTGTGTTCGGTGTTTGCGTTTTGGTATAGACTAGAGTTCGATAATATCTACATCAACGACGACGTGTCCACTTTTCATCATATATACGTAGGTGTCTACCTAGTATGATCCCATCCATCTGTACACCGCCCATCTAGCCCACAGCTCTGTATCTTGTCGTTCAGATCATCAAATCGTCCAATTTCCCTCATCTGAGATGTGGAGAAGCCAGCCTGCTCATCTTGAAAAAGAAAAACCAAAAGAAAGGAAGAGAAAAAAAAACCTGCGCCAGGTAGAGAAATGCTGAGTGAAACGCCTCTTGGAACCGATGGACCTGACCGTTACATACCGCGCATGTCTCGTTACCTCATCTCCTTCATCCACACAGACACAGTAGTTATCCAACCTCTTCACGTCTTCACCTACTCACCTACCTCTTACTTAACTCCCTCGCCTTACCTTATCTTACCTCTCTCATCGGTCAGACGGTCAATAACGCTCGCTCCCCCGCCTCCTCCCCTCGAAATACCGCCTCGTCTCATACACCCTCTCCTCCTCCTTCTCATCCTCGTTCTCTTCTTCTTCTTCGGCGTGCTTCCGGGCGTCGTCGCACCGCCGCGGCAGGATCAGGATGCTCGGGTCCTGCTCGCAGCCCTCGTGCGGGCGCGCGCACATCTTGTCGAGCTTGGCGCCGCTGGCGCGGCAGCCGCAGAGGAAGGCTTGGATCTTGTAGCGACACATGGTGTTTGCTTATTTGCTTGCTTTTTTTCTCTTTTGGTTTGTTTGTTTGTTTGGTGTTTTTGCGATGTGGTTGTTATGTATGTGTTGACTGATTTGCTTTACTTTGACCGGAAAAGTAATATTCGTCGTCTTCGGGGTTTTCTGTTTTCAACTGGTTTTGTTATGGCTTTCTACAGGAAAGAAAAAATTTTGAGAGCGAGGAGGTGAGGAGTTTACAATGGTTCTTTTATACAGACGCCACGAACCTTTGTGTCTTTGGGGCTTTCTTAGGATAATGGATTGTGAGGTCAATGGGCAAGGGGGTCACGGGGTTACAGGGGTTTCAATAAAGGGACTGGGGGACAAAGGATTGGGTTGATTGTGAAAGCGATGAAGGACATGAAGGGATATTGATGGGGAGAAGGTAGCGAAGAGAATGGGGTCTGACAGACTTGGTGGATAATGAAAGGGGGAAGAACAAAGACCGGATGATTAGGGCTGGTGAAGTGAGGTGGTGGATGATGCAGTACTCAATGGAAGCTTTCATGAGAAATGCCCAGGCACCCGGGAGGTTGAAATCTTTCATCGTGATCGACTAGGAGGGAAATAACTCAAAAGTGTGTGAAGGATTTGACTTGACTCGATTCCGAAGTTTGTTCCATCTGCGACAGAGTACAACACGTCCCCAGCCCTAGAATGGAAGGAAGCCTGAGCCAGGGAATCATGTAGGCATTGTCGTTTGAGTGTAGCATCACATTGCTTAAGTTGCCTTGCGGATCGGGAGACTTGCAATAAGGGTCTTCACCAGCATAACCTGCAATGGGGAGGCGATGGGCAACTGAATGATAAGATTTAATGTGTGAACTTATTTTGATTTCCTTTCTGTTCAGCAATACAATCTGATATTATATTCATGGCCCCTATAGCCTGATAGGCAAAGGGATAACCGAGTCGGAAAAGGGGCCCCTCAAGCCACACATTTCAGGATGATACACCTCATGAGCTGCGCCACATTCTACTTAACCCAACCCCACTTCTTTCAGTTGGCATCCCTCGTTGTCCACCAGCCACCAGCTTTCATCACATGCAACAATCACCAACGCACTTAAGCAATCATCACCAGAAAGACATCACTCAAGTTCTTTAAGGGTTTCATCATCAAGTTCCCCACTCACTTAGTTCAAGTTCCACGCTTTCTTAGCCAATCAACCATCTCGACAAAATGAAGACCGATTATTACCTGAATCAGTGTCTCGAGGAGGCCGAGAAGTCGCCCCTTGTCCACCGTCACGGCTGTATCGTCGTGAAGGGTGGAAAAGTGATCGGCAAAGGCTTCAACGACTACCGCCCTGGTTACGATGGCGGAAATCTCAAGACTGGTGCTCTGCCCACCAAGGTATCGACCTTTGACACCAAGAAGCAGGAAGTTGTTGCCAAGAAGACGAGGGATGGGTTCAGGCCGTTCGAAAAGACTGGCCACAAGCATGCATACAGCCCTCTGACAATGCATTCCGAGATGATGGCCATCAACTCGGCCCTAGAGTCGTCGAGCACGCTTGCGGCCACAACGCTGTCCCATTTTAAACCGCCGATTGAGCCGTCGCGTGACTCTAAAAACAAACGACAGCAACGCCGGGATGCTCTCAATGCCTATGCTCAGAAAGGCGAATTCCAGGCTGGCGCATCCCGGCCTAAGCAAGGTACCGGCCTGGCTTCAGTCGCTAAGTGGCGTTTTGAACCGAGCACAAGTCAATGCGCGACGACAACAACATGCAGCACACCAGACACAGGGTCAACATCACCATCAGATTCAACATCATCATCATCACGGTCATCGTGATCGCTACACCAGAAAGGACTACTGTAATACTGCAAAGCATCAGCAGCAGCAGCAGCACCTCAAGCAGAAGAGTCATCTCAACATGGACGATCAGAGCTCCGATGCACCAATTGAAATACAACATGTCGACAAGCCGCTGCGCAAGAATAAGCTTGCACAGCATAGTCTGCCTTTGCCTGATAAGGATGGTGGCAACCCCTTCACGGAGAAGATGAAAGATAATAAGATTGGAATCAATGGAAATCCCATTGTAGGTGACCTGACTCATAAATAGAACGCCAAAATTGCTGACCTTGAGATAGGCAACGAGCCGGAGCGGTCTACAAAGAAGCAAACACGTCGAGTTCTTGCCCGAATCGCACAGCCTAAGAGACCGTATGAAGCACAGAAAGGTCCGTGGTGTGGATGTTTATATCGTGCGTATAGGAGCAGCTCAGGAGAGGACATATAAGAGAAAGAAAGAATCAAAGAAATCATCAATGGCGGACGATACCTTGAACGGTGTTGCTCCCCCATACACAGCCTCAGCAGCAGCCACCGCTCCACCACGCTCATTGCACGATGAGCTCACATGCAAGGAACCGAAGCCGAAATTATCTGAGGTCGATGGAACAGGTGAGACGAACAAGCTTGTCAGCCTCAGCAGCATTCGAGAGTCTCGACCATGCTACAGGTGCATCCTCTATATGCACTCAGCCGGAATTAAGCGCGTTCACTGGACTAATGAGGAGGGTGACTGGCGGTCTGCAAAGGTTCGTGACTTGTATGATCAGCTCTCGGGCAGTACAACGTGCAATGGACAGGAGGGTGCTGATGGCGTGTTTGTTACTAAGCACGAGATCCTCTTGCTGCGAAGATTGTTGGAGCAGAAAGGGTCCTAGTCTACATAGGTACCTTAGGTAGGTAGTTATGATGACACAGCATCTTGTCCCTCATGCTCTCTCTCTCTCTCTCTTTCTCTCTTCCTATCTCTTTGCGCTTACCTAAATATCGACTGGTGGTTCCTTGACATGTGGCTTATGCAAATACAGACCTGGTATATATATAAAATACCCGGACCTGAGATTATAGGGCTGTATGCCAAGGATGATGATCACACCCGTACATAGCGCCCTGAACAGTAACCCAGAGAAGTACCTGGGCATGCATCTGCGGGGTTGAGAAGGGGAGGTGGGATATGCAAGGCGACGTTGGAGTGCATGCATATTGGACTCGTACCTCGTGCCATGTGTCCAATTTAGACAGTGTTCCAAGTTTTTTTTGCAGCCCTGGAGTGGCAGATGTAGTGCCCACGAGTCGCAACATATGCAGGTAACATGTTAGGTTAGGAGTATTCCAATCGACATGGAGATGTACATAGGTGAAGAGGAACATAATGGTAAAGATGAAGATGACGATGACGATAACATGATTAGCCAGTCTTATTCTTTCTATGCCGGTGTGAATGAATGCCCAGGGCCCAGGTGACAACCGTCCTGCGTGCCGTCCACCTTGGAACTCCAATGGACCTTGAAATACAGCGGGTGGAGTACCCAGGCAGCCAGGTTCAGCGCTGTTGCACTCTATTTAGGGAATTTCCATGGTTCCCAGGGCCCCCAATTTTGGTTTCAACGACAGGGGGTGGGTCACTAAGAACATTTGAAGAGAAGAAACCTTGCCGGATCCCGGCCAAGGCCCCAACTAATATTTGGAGCGTCGACTTAATCTTAGAATAAGGGATCGCGAGACACCACCAACCCTCCTAACCTAACCTTAGGTAAATGCATTCACCCGCTCACTCACTCAATATCCTTCTTTGAACTTCCCTATCACACACCTGCACTGATACCAGCCCCATTCCAACCTCCAACCTCCAAACCCCAGACACTGGAACGCCATCGAAAGCTCTACCACCGGTCTGGCGCGACGTTGCGAGTGACTTGAACAACATATACCGCGTCCCACCGTATCCTGTGACTTCGAAGCAGCTTCCTCCTAACTTCAAGCACACCGGCGAACCCCCCATCCAGTTTTCTGAGCTTACGATAACCCGAAACACAAGAGCTATCACTATTCTCACTAGTCTGCTCCTTAGTCTATTGTTACATGGTGCTGATTGATAAAACGGAAGCCAGCATAGGGTGACTTGGTGGTTGAACTCTCATCATTCGAACTGGCAAGAAGCCCACGATCTCCAACCAGATACCATGTCTGCATGAATAGACTGTATATCTCTCTCATCTCGACACCCGCCGCGAAGCTGAGCACGCCAGGGCCTGCCTAGTCTCTTCGCAAAGGTCCAAGGTTTCGGCTGGGCATCATTCGCCATGCCCGCCTTGAACCGAGACGACTCTGTGTCGCCCATGACGACAACTCCGCGAACTTCCTCCCCCGTCGCGAAACGTCTTCAAGACCAAAGTACTCGGTCCGACAGCGCTGGTGCCCAACTTTCAACCTCACACATACCAAACTTCGAGCTACCGCTCCCGATACCTATCCCATCACCTACCGATACTTCAGAGAACGGTCTGATAGAGCCCGCGCCTGATTATCTGAACGGAGGACGCCCACATGAAAAACACTCACCCCTGAATGGCTCAACTACTGCTTCTCCCAGCCGACACTCGAGTATAAGGTCACCTCCTTCAAGACGAAATCTAGCTATAAGCGAACCAGATCCTGACGCGATTGCGAACGGGGAACCGGGCTCTCCAGGAGGGAGACGCAGCGTACAATTTGCCAGAGCCGACACCGTGTTGGAACCTCCGGGGCAACTTGGGCATACACGACACGAGTCTTGGGACGATGCCGAAGCCAGCAGGTCAAGAAGCGAGAGATGGATATCCCGCTTAAAGTCCACCCTAGGCAACACGGGTGGTATCCAACCGCCGAAATCAGCGGGCCCGCCTGAGCGTGCAATCGCTTCTGCGAGTACTTCGCCAATAACCACCAGATCGCGTCAAGTACCCCAGACTCTGGATGAAGAGGAGGGAAGCGATGCCGATGTTGAGGAAAGTGGTGATGAAGGCCAGCCGAGGGATGCCCCCAAGAACAGACGCAAGAGGATGAGAAGACGCCTGAAACAATTAGATGTTTTCACGGCTCCCAACACGCCCCGCCCTGGCGAGGAGACCGAAACTTCTCCCAGGCCTCATCGTTTCAACGCTATGATTCGTAGATCAACCATGCCGGATGCGGTCGAGCAACGTGGTGGGTTGTCAGAAGGCGAAGGGCGAGATCATTTGACCGGCCGACGACCTGGCTGGAGGCGCGGAAACTCGTGGATTAGTGGTCCACGAAGCCCGCCTGCTATCGGTGACGATGCCGAGAGCCCACAAGCCCGTACTCCTGGGGGTCACAGGCGCCGTATATCCGAAATGTTCAATGGAGGCGGTGTATCGGATGGAGATGCCCTAGCCACCCCGAGAAGACCCTTTTTGGGATCAGAAAGGGCCACGACGTTTGGTGCTCAGAGATGGAAGCAGGTGAAGCATACTCTGCGAATGCTGGGAAAGAAAAAGACGGACCAGTTCGACTTTTACAAGTCAGCAGAGCTGATTGCTGAGTTGCGAGCTGTGACACCGGCAGTCGTCATATTGGCAAGCATGTTGCAGAGGGACGAGCATGGAAACAAGCGTATCCCAGTCTTGTTGGAACAACTCAACTTGCGAATTATCGACAGTCGTCCGGAGGACAGTACGAGTGAGAGGCACACTACCTTCACGATCGCCTTGGAGTATGGCAGTGGCCTGAGTCGAATGAAATGGACAGTCACCCGGAGCATCAGGGAAATTTGGAATCTGCATTGGAAATACAGGATCTCATTAAAGAACGACAAACTGCTTCAAGCTACTGGAAATCAACGCAAAGGCCCAAGACAGCCACGGTTTCCGAAATCGGCATTCCCCTATCTGCGAGGTTACCAGACAAAAAAGGCTCTAGAGCTTTCCGATGAGGAAGAGGAGGTGCCCGGGACGCGGGCTGACGAGACTCTGGCTGAAGGCACCGCTGGTGAAGGTACCGCGGCAGAGGGGACGGCCAGTGATAACGACAGGCGGCTGCATCCTAACAGGAAGAAATCTCGCATCAACACTTTCCTACCACGACGGCAATCCTCTGGTCTGGGTGAGGAGACCATCGGTTCCAACTTGAACCCCTACAATGCCGCTGCAATTAGAAAGAGGCATATCGAGAAGCAACGAAAGGTTCTTGAGAAGTATCTCCAGGAGATGATCCACTGGCTCATGTTCCGGCCGGATAGCAACCGCCTGTGCAAGTTCCTTGAGCTGTCCGCCTTGGGTGTAAGACTAGCTGCCGAGGGCAGCTTTCACGGCAAAGAATGTTACCTGCACATACAGTCCACTAAGGGCATCGACTTTCGAAAAGTTCTCACTCCCCAGAAAGTCATAGCAAGACACGCCCGAAAATGGTTTCTGGTTAGACAGAACTACATCGCCGTCGTCGAGTCTCCGTCTACGATGAATGTATACGACGTCTACCTGGTAGACCCCCGCTTTCAAGTTGTTTCCAAGAAAAGCAAGTTGAAACGCATCGGGTCGAAGGCCAAGACGGAACTGGGCAAGGGCAAGGAGAAGGAGCACGACCTTACGGACGACGAGGCATCCGAAAAACACCATACGCTCAAGTTGTATACGTCGGAGAGAAAGATCAAACTATTCTCTGGCAATCCTACCGTGCTGCGCCAATTCGAGGAGTCTGTCATAAACATGATGAAACAGACGCAGTGGTCACAGCGCCACAGATTCGACAGCTTTGCCCCTGTGCGCCAGAATGCTTTCGCTCAATGGCTTGTCGATGCGCGTGACTATATGTGGAATGTTTCTCGTGCCATCAGTATGGCGCAGGATGTTATCTACATCCATGACTGGTGGCTCAGTCCAGAGCTGTATATGCGTCGGCCCGCCTGCATCAGCCAGAAATGGCGCCTGGATCGTCTGCTTCAAAGAAAAGCCAGGGAGGGGGTGAAGGTGTTCGTCATCGTCTACAGAAATGTGGAACAGGCAATACCGATCGACTCGGAGTATACCAAGTTCTCACTTCTCAACCTACATGACAACATAACGGTGCAGAGGTCGCCTAACCAGTTGAAGAAGAACCAGTTCTTCTACGCCCACCATGAGAAAGTGTGCATCGTCGACCATGATGTGGCATTCCTCGGTGGAATTGATCTCTGTTTTGGGCGATGGGATAACCCCCAACACCCGATTACCGATGATCGGCCAACGGGTATGGAACCTGATGGCGACAGCCCTAGGGACGCCGAGCACTGTCAGCTATTCCCCGGGAAAGATTACTCCAACCCGCGCGTGCTGGATTTCTTTGACCTCAACAAGCCCTACGAGGAGATGTACGACAGGAGCAAGACCCCTAGGATGCCTTGGCACGATATAGGCATGCAGGTCGTCGGTCAGCCTGCCAGGGATCTGACCCGTCACTTTGTGCAGCGATGGAACTATTTGCGGCGCGAACGTAAACCCACCCGACCGACACCGTTCTTACTGCCCCCGCCCGATGCGAATCCAGCAGACCTCCAAGCCCTCGGCTTGTCGGGTACTTGTGAGGTACAAATTCTTCGTTCCGCTGGCGACTGGTCATTAGGGTTTGCCAAAGACGTAAGGGAACATAGTATCCAGTCGGCCTACATTAAGCTTATCGATGAGTCGGAACACTTCGTCTACATCGAGAATCAGTTCTTCATCACTAGCACGGAGACGCTGAATACAAAGGTCGGCAACCGTATCGGCGACGCGTTAGTCGAGCGGATAATCAGGGCTCACGAGAACAGTGAAGACTGGCGAGCCTGTATAGTCATCCCCCTCATGCCCGGTTTCCAGAATACTGTGGACCAAGCCGAAGGTAGCAGCGTACGCCTGATCATGCAGTTTCAATACCGGAGTATCTGTAGAGGGCCTCACTCGATCTTCGGGCGCTTACACGCACTGGGTATCGACCCTGAGGAGTATATCTGCTTCTTCAGTCTGAGACAATGGGGCCACATCGGCACGAATAACCAGCTTGTGACGGAGCAGCTCTATATCCATGCCAAGACGATCATAGTCGATGATCGCGTGGCTTTGATCGGCTCAGCCAACATCAATGAACGCTCGATGCTGGGTAACCGAGACTCAGAGACCGCTGCTATTGTCCGCGATTCTGAAATGATGTGGTCGACGATGGCAGGCGAATCTTACCGCGTTGGTAAATTTGCGCATACCCTCCGCATGCGTCTCATGAGGGAACATCTGGGACTAGACGTCGACGAGATTACCGAAGAAGAGAGACAAGCTGAACTCAGTGCTGAGGCTCGCTATGAAGAGGAGATGAACCAGATTTATGACGATGACTACCACAGCGAAGTTCCCGAAAGCTCTCGGCAGGGGGCTCTTGGTCTACGCCCCGATCGACCCACTGTTCACACCGGACGAAGCTTCAACCACGATGCTACCGCTGAAGACGACCCTGGTTTCACTTCTTCATCTTCTTCCTCGTCGTCTTCTTCAGGCTCCTCGTCTTTGCACTCACGGTCTCGACGCGATTCTCGTATTGACGAGACTCATGTGCAAGATGTTGAAGGCTATGGCACTGATCATTGGAAGGCAGCTCAAGCTAAGGGCACCGATCTGGGCAGTGACTCCGTCGTCGTGAATGGGCACGAAGTACTCTTACACAGACCTGTTAAAAAGGCAAAGAGCAAGTCAGATGGCAAACGCAGTGATAAGCGAGATAGTGGTCGGAAACGACGTGGCGATTCGACTCCCAAGGCTTCACCGGAACGCGATGAAGGCAAGGGCAACGACCAGCTTCCACCTAGTCCTGTCGACTCTCCTGTCAAGACACAGCTGCCCAAGGCTAGCCAGCATACCACCCTACCTATTCAGGACGACACAGACATAGGCGGTCCTGCATTACACTACGACGAACAGGGAAGGCCTACGAATGAGTCGATAAATCCTCTTCTTTCTGATATAGTACCGGCTAGAATTGATAAAGACTGCATGCAGGACCCGGTCAATCCCGCTTTTTGGGAGGACATCTGGAAGAGAGTTGCCCAAAACAACACCTCACTGTATAGACGGGTATTTAGGTGCATGCCCGATAATGAGGTGAACACTTGGAAAGACTACCATGAGTTCGACGACTACGCCAAGCGTTTCCAAGAGAGCATGGCCGGTCCCAAGGCCGATGAGCCGGAGACCAATCCTCGTGTTGGTGCAGCCGCAGCGGGTATCGCAGCACCAGCCGCTGCGCAAGGAGCACCTGGTGTCTCTGAGAAGCTACACGAGGAGCAGGCTAATGGCAACCCCAAAGTAGTGGTCTCGAACGGGCACGCAGACCAGATGAATGAAAAGCTAGCACTCGGCGACAATCGGCATTCTCACCAGAACGACACCCCAGAGATCAACTTGGAGACCGAAAAGCCAGCTACAGATCAGTCTCAAGAGGCAGGATCGCCAATCCAGCCTGCCGGCGACACGCCATTCCCCGCATTCGACGGAAGCATGGAGCCCAGTGAACCAAACACGACGGCTACGCTCCTAGGCCCTCAGGACGAGAAAAAGCGGGAGCGGCGCACGACGTTCTCCTCGGCGGAGAAGTCGGCCCCGGACTCAAATAGCGCCAGCAATCCGTACAGCCACTATTCTTCCACGGGCACTCATGCGACCGCGGGCGGCGGCAGCACAAGGCGCCGCCGCCGGGCCACAACTAAGGGTAGCAGCGGCAGACGTGGACCCATCTTCCCCTACGATCTCTTGAGCCGTGACCAGGCCGAGGAGCTGTGCGGCATGATTCAGGGACATCTTGTCGAGTTCCCGTACGACTGGCTCGAGTCTGAGGAGAAGGATAACCACTGGCTTTACCAGGCAGATTTGCTGGCGCCTAAGGAGATTTAGTAAGTCTTGGTCCCTCCCATTCCCCTTCTGACTAGGGCGAGTTCTCGATGCAGTAGAATGTTAGCTGATACGCGTGCGCGCGTGTAGTGATTAAGTAAAACCCGACGACTCCTTGGACTGCTTGCCTGCCCCGCGTTTGGTTCGTGTGCCTTGGTGCTTATTGTAGACGACACGAGGGTGTCTATCTGTATAGGTGGTACTGACACAAGAAGGAGGAAGGGGAAGGAAGATTGCGTGTCGTCTTGTTTATAGAGCAAGACGATGAGACGCCCAATACACATTCACATACTGTTTATCACCTTTATCCAACTCTCAACCAACGTACTAAGAAGAAGAAATTCTCAAGGAAACTCGCTTCTTGAGGGTCGAAAAACGAGCCACATCCGTCCTTTTCTCTCGCATCAATTCATACAACCTCTCCACCCATCCCGTTATACACACCTAGCCCACCGCATGCCCTCTACCCTATCCTTATATCATTTGTTCCCTCTTCCTGTATCTAATTACTTGCATATCTATAAGACATGGCATCAATCGGAGTTTTTCTTTCACTCTTTGGTTTTTTATTTTATTCGCTTTTAAAACTAGCCATGTTAAAAAGGCACCCAAGGCAACTTTGGCTGCCTTCCATGTGTGGGCTTGACCCCAGGTCCGCGTCAGGTCGAGATCTTGAATTGACACCATGCGAACGCGGACGTACTTATCATCGGCCGGCCATCAGCATCCAGTGTGACGGGTGCTTTTTCGCCTCAAGCTATCAACATATTCATTTCGGGGACCTCGGCGAGGAACCACAAGTTGGGAGTTTATGATACCTCGAGAACTAGGAAAAAAAGAAAGAAAAAAAAAGTTGTTTATATTCTTTGAATATGGCAATGTATTCATTACGGCTGTCGAAACCCAGGAGTCGATCGGTAGTCGTTTCGCGTCGCGTCCGACGTCACCGCGACCATTATTTCAACTTTACAGAGTATCTACTTGCCACTTGCACTAGGTTAGAAATGTGTAAAGAGTCAAGACAAATAGGCGCCCCAGTTATCCCCCGCTGTGAAAACCTCGAAGTATCCGTACTTGCCAGCCCTCTATTATTGAGAATTGAAGACGGGTGACGACGGAGGAATTCAGTCATCAATGTTTTGATCATCTGCCATCAGTTGATCTCGACATCCCGCACTAAAGTCACTATGGAAGCACTCTCCATCATACTCCGCCACGACGTTCCTGAATACAAGGAGAGCACGCAGTATGCGATACGTTGGATCGCCACCACCTCTCAAGCCTACGGCTACCCCGAGCCTCTGGACAGCGCTGCGGGCGCCGGCATGTCTGAGAAGAAGAAGAAAAAATATAAAATGCTGCTAGAGAAAACCTCGCAGGAGCGCATCCTCACCTGCAAACAGCTCATCCACCGCACTTCCTTCCTCAGCACCCTCAAGCCAGGAGCCCAAGGGAAGCCCCCCTTCGAGGTCCCGACATCGGTCATCGCGTCCCTTGATCGCGCCGTTAAGGGGCGGACCAAGGTCGGCGATCGGTTGCAGAGTGTGTCGCCTGAGTGGTGCGATTCAGATTTCACCCACGGGCGCTTCGTGGAAACATTGCAAACTGTTGCCGCCACATTGAAGCCCTTACTCAAAGGTGGCGAGAAAGACCTAGCATACGCCATTCCAAGCGACAAGAGCGACGGCGACCCACTAGCCAATCGCTTCGACTCCCTAGAGGTACAGGAACCATCGGCCGAATTCCAGACAGCCCATCCCCCGCGGGTTATCGTCAACCCCAAGAGAAGCGATGACGTCGAAATTGCATTGAAAACGGAGACGGGCGATGTCTTATTTCAGGAGTTCGCCGACGCCATCATGGAGGTCGCTCAGTTACTGACCCTTGCTACAGAGCATTTTGACGCGCTCATGGCCGCACGGGACAAGTACGCCAGCGGCACCATTGACCTGGCTGCAGCGTCATTGACGACTAACTTCGCCATTGATACGGTGCGCCAGGCCGAGCAACGGTCGGGGGCCTTACTCCAACGCCACGGAGGGTCCGAGAAGTTGCTGTGCCAGTATCTCTTGCTGTACGCAACAGCCTCTAAGATCTGGGCCGCACGCGGCGACGACCTTTTTCAACACATTGACCCGGACACAGTGTCTTCATATCGAGGAACCAATCCATTGAGAACGAGGACGGGAAGTCGTTTCGTCGTCTGTTCTTCCAGTTGCAGGACACGTGCAGGAGCATGGAGATGGCATTTACGGGCAATGTATTCATCTCGGAAGATGAATGGCAGAAGGATGTATGGGGAGAACTGGCAGGTAGCGGAATTCCGACAGGGCGCGCCCCGTCCATCCTGTTGGACTCCTTATCCGGCGTGGAGACGTCCGGCGTAGATCCCTACATCAACCACCTGATGCAGGATCTCGTGATGTATCGGGCCAAGGATGGGCAACCGGCACGGTTTTGCCTCGGACAGGAAGACGAAGTGACCCGCGCCCTGCGCGAGCTGACTGAAGTCAGGAAGATCCACGTCTGGCAGGTCTTCAGCATCAACGTACTGAGGGGGGCACGTGAGCGATTGGAGAAGAAGGGCGGAGCCGGGCCCGAGCGGCCGTGGCTCGAGTTGCGAGACTACGGGCGGGCCGTGAAAACCTCTCTCCGGACGGTCCCCAAGGAGCTCGACCGGTATGGGAACCTAGTGATCAACGCGTGGCCGGCATCAGCCCGGCCCGTCATCGCGTCACTGGACACGAAGATTAACACCGTGGTCGAGGAACGGATCGCCGACTCCGAACCCCAGAGAAGCAATCTGGACGAACAGGGCCGTGATCTCGCGCTGTTCAGAGCCAACCCCGTCCTCTGCGGGACGTGGCTCTGGAGCTTCCGCATCGAGCAGCACGCCCTCGGGATCGAGTTTATCAACGGCAGCGGCGCGGTCATGTCGATGACGCACTTCTACGAGGCGCTCCGCGCGCAGGGGGCGGTCGCGCCCATCACCACCGGCTGGCCCGACCTCGACTACCTGATGAAGCTGCACGGCATCGAGACGTTCTTCCCCGGCGGCGAGGTCCCGGCCAGCGCCGAGCGCGCCGCCCAGCTGTACCTGCTGTGCATGGGCGAGGTCTCGGCCACCATCAAGGCCAAGGACCGAAGGCCGGGGGCGCGACCGCGCCGCGGGAAGCCCAGGCTCCTGGACCAGCTGGGCCCCGTGTCCATGGAGTTCGTGCCGCGGTACGAGTCCATACTCAAGAGCCGGTGGGTCAAGTCGGTCGCGCCCGCGCGCCGCGAGATGCGGCAGGAGGACGTGGAGAGGAGCCTCGAGAAGAGTCGCTGGGAGGTCACGGAGACGGACTCGGGATCCCTCGTCGTCACGCGACTCCCGTCCTCCGGTCAGCAGCAGCAGCAGCCGCAACAGCCCGGCCCGACGAGACAGACCCTAGGCACCACCGCCGCTGCCGCCGCCGACCCGCGACCGGTAGCGGATGTGACCCGGGACCTCTTGTTCGCCCTTCACGCCGAGGCGCCGGAGCTCACTTTTAATTACATCGAGTTCCACCGGCGCGTCCGCGCCGCGTTCCAGCACGCCGGGCTCGCCTGCCGAGACGCCGTCGTCAAGGACGGCGGGGTGCCGTACCTGACCACTAACTATGCCGTCCTGCTGCCGACGATCCTGCTGCCCAGGTGCTTCAGGCACGACCTCGCCGGGAGCGGGGAGCCCGGGTACGCGGACCAGATGCGGGCGGCCGGCGAGGCGCTGGGGCGGTGCTTGGACAGAGCGGAGGGTGGGGGGTCGTTTATTTTGGATGGGTGGGTGGGGAAATATGCCTGGCGGTAAGTAAATAAGTTACTTATCATGGTGATGTTACTTATGCACTTCAATGATATATAAACAGGCGTTAAATATTAGCAGCGATTAAACAAAGACATTATAGGTAGTATTACTATTAGATAAGTAGAGCCTCGCGAGCTGTAACATGTACAACCTCTGCCAAACTCCAATGGCTGCCTATCTGCTGACGCAGTGCATCGTGAACGAAACCGTGCGCCTTTGCAGTTCTGAACTTCACCCACATCATTCTTCCTGATCAGTGCACCATCCACAGGCCCAGTGATAATCTGTGTTGGGGTTCCTATCCAGGGGCTCGGGTAATGTTGTGTTCTGCTATGCCTCGGGAACCGTAACTTAGCGTTATCCTCGGATTAATCTATGCCACGTAGCGGTTAGTACGATAGGCAGGGATAAAAACACACAAATTGGTGAATGCATCGTGGAGCAGGGTAAGAGGCTTCTACATACTTTACAATGGCTCTGTCCATTGCTGATTGGATCCTGAGATAAGATCTCTGAAATCATCTCTTATGGCCTGGTCAGCCATACATCCGCTTTCCCCCAACATCAGGAGGTATATGTCTTCAGCGAGACGGCGGAGAGGGAGGGCGAGCCTGCCATGGGGATGAAAAGTAGGAGGAGGAGCGTCGGCAAGGATTCGGTTTTGCAGCAGGATGTAAACGGTGACTCGAAGCTGAAGCCTCAACAGGAACATCCTCCCTGGTCTAGGGTTTGGAGCCGATGCCATATGATCGATTTCCCGCAGGGTTCGCCTCACGCGGATCAAGGCTCGGGTGAGCTGGTCTATGGAGTGTGCTGGTGATGCCATTGCCACGAAAAGCCTGGGTGTAGTCTGGTGTGAAGATGTCGAGGAGCAATGAAGTGATGAGATGTGATTCTAAGTGCAACTCCAGGGGTGGCCTGATCCAAAAAAAAAAAAAAAAACTTCGTTTAATTGAAGTAGACCTATTTAAGTCTGTCGACAGCTTTGATGTTGCTGACAGGCAGATGTCGAAGTTGCTAATGGAAGGGTATAGATCAGTGACGTACATTAACTGAGCGAGACTGCATTTTATAGAAGGAGACTTCCAAAGTTCGTAACTTTTCGGGGGTTGACATGAAAGCAGGCAAGTGCCTCCTTTACCTACCTAGGTAGAGTTAGAAAGGCCACCGCCTCTGCCGAAAGGCAAATCACCTTCCTACATCGCATGGCAAATGAAGAGTTCTCGAGAAGCTGCCTCACAGGTTGGGTCGAATTCCACATCCTGCTTCTCAGACCATGGAGAGAATGGTTTCATATTGAATGCTGCTTCCCAAGACCGCCCCGAACCGTAGGTGCAAAAGAAACCAGTGTGAGATTCGGCCCGGCTAACTACTGGAAGTAAGTTCGTGATATCATCGGACCGGAAGGCCATCGAGACCTTCGCAAACACGGCTGTCGCGTTGGAGACGGACGTCAAATGAGCCGATGTTTCGGTGAGCAAGTATTGCGCACGAGACGAGTTCCCTCCCGACTTACGTGGTAGAACAAGCTACCTGGTCATATCCTCTGGTCTTCTCGGTGGTTTATAATATCAATTTGTGTGCGTTTTCTCACAATGGGCTGGGTATTCGATCTATGAGCCATCGCCTCAGGTAAATCAATTGCTGCTTCGTGAAGTACCCTGAGAAGTCCTCCCTTCCATGGAGGGAATCGTTGGATAAGACTCTTCGCTCCGAGTCAATCCGGAGCTGGGTCTTGCAGACGGCAAACTATCCGCAGCGGGACCTCTCTTGCCCACAAGTGATCCAAGACAGGTCCACTTGAAAAGGGGGAAATTTTGCTGCGTGAGTCAAGTATCATAACTGCAAATCTTCATGCCTACCTATGTAGGTACTTACATTTCTGTGCCTACGATCGGTAGGCGACATGGTAATCGAGGAATTTGGGATTGGATTTCGACACGACATAAAGCTTGACAAATGATCCATCATCTTCTCATCTAACCGTCCATCCCTCCAGGTACGGTACCTTGATTAATATTGCATTTCTGCCGCATCATAAGGCTTATGCAGCATGGTCATTGCGGCACCAACTGAACCAGCCAGGGGCGGCCTTGGCAGCTTAACGCTGTTGGTCGTCTGTTGGAGCCAGAGATACCTCTTATGAACCAAATCCTCCTGATTTTATCACAGCTTCGGGCCTGAAACCGTGGTCACTGCCATCGAGCCCATGATCCAAGCAAGCGCAACATTCAAGGCCCTGTAACTATTCTCGTTCCTTATTCACACATCACGCTGTGCCGCTGCGAGAAACAAAAGGAAAAAGAGCAATGGGCTGGTTCAGCCATAACCACATGCCTGTCGAAGGCCGAGTAAGTTCCTAGCCTAGTCAAGTTGCCGGCAGTAACCAAGGGTATCACGTGGCCGAGACAGTATCTGATCTTGCACGTATTTAGACGATTCTTATGATAGGCGGTTCCGAGGGCACGGGTCTCAGTGCCGCGCATATCTTCTCGATAAAAGGGGCAAATGTCGTCATCGTCTCGAGGAATCAGGCCAAGCTTAGCCAGGCCATAAAGAGTATCAAGGCGGAAGCGCAGTCGCCCGACACGCAGCCCTTCCATGCCATAGCCGCCGAAGTCGCGGAGCCGGGGCACGCCGACCGGGTCGTCGCCGAAGCCACGGCCTGGAACGACTTGCCAGGGAGCCGGGCAAGCCTCGCCCGCCAAAAAGCCCGTCCCGCGGCCAAGCACATCATCTTTACCGGCTCCGTCCTCTCCACCTTCTCGCTAGCCGGGCACGCCCCCTACGCGCCGACTAAGTTCGCGCTGTGCGCCCTCGCCGACGCTCTGGTTATGGAGGTTCGGCTGTACCCCGAGGTTCCCATCGAGGTGCACCTGGTTCTGCCCAACTCCATCACCACCGCCGGCTACGAGCACGAGAACGCGACAAAGCGGCAGGTCACGCACGCGCTAGAGGGTGCCGACAAGCCTCAGAGCGTGGATGAGGTCGCCGAGCTGGCGATCAACGGCGTGGAGAAGGGTCGCTACTTCATCACGACGTCGTTCGTAGGCGACCTGATGCGGTGAAGCGCCATGGGCAATTCGCCCAGGGACAACTGGATCGTTGATACGGTCATGGCCATGAGTTTGCCTATCATTATGCTGTATGTCACTTTGGACATGAAAAATGTGGTCAAAGAAGAACAAACCGTCATAGTATTGGTTTGGCCTCGGGGTCAATCAGCGATCCTGAAGCGATTTCAAGGTGTAGGCAGGCTAATCCAAGCGTCGGGGATAAGGACTGCGACTGGATACGCTGGAAGGAGCCTGCCTGACTGGAGGCGGACTGGTTTAGAGAGGTTAGGTCCACGGGTATTGATCATGAAAATGATGCATCAGCGGACCCGGTTGATCCCGGTGTTGATGACTAAGACACGCCATTTAGGTGCTACGTAGGTTCTAGTTTAGGGCATTTCGCACTGATCACCCTGTGCTAGCTCCTCCGAAGAAAAACAACATCAACATCCATGATCATCGATGCTTTCTTGTGTCTTCTTCGGATTCATATTAAGAACCCTCCACCCCACCCATTGGTTTTCACTTTCAAACGATGAGCAAAGTATATTCCACCGAGGTGTCAGGAGCTGAGGGGTTCTATGGATTAATGAATGTTCTATGGGTTAATGGGCCTACCGGATACACGAAAACAATCTTCTTGAGTGCGGACCTCATACGTACAGCACCTCCAAACACAGGCCCGTCCGTTTTGAGCAACGTTTCCCTTCACCGCCGACTTGGCGGACAGGGCGAATCTTTTCACAGTCATTCGGTCCGGGATAGCCCAGGTGAAAGTGCCACAGGCATCTTGATTCTCACACCTTTCTCTTTCCCTTCGGCATTCTCGCAAGCCAGTAGAATAACAAGGCCCCCGCAATGTTGAACACGACATACGCCCACATGATTCCAAAGTTCCGCCAGCGCGTGCTGTACTCTGACTGCACCTCAGCAAGGAACATGTTCGTCTCCTTGATCTTACAATATTGACAGTTCGTCGTAGCATTGTTATCGAGCAGGTATCCTCCGACATGCTGTATGTGTTCCGCCAAATACTGATAGCAAGTCTGGCCCGGGTTTGGATCAATCGTGGTGTACTCGTTCTCCGCACACGTCACATCAACATTGGCAAGGCCCGTAGCCAGCATGGCTGAAGTGAAATAGGACAGCGGAGAAGCACGGTATAGGAAGATCCAGACGCGAGGCATCTCATTGGGCGGCACGAGCACACCACAGAAGAAGTTAACCAGCACGTACAAGAAGTTGAACGCGTTGCTGCCGTCTTCGGCCGTTTCGGAGAAGGAGATACAGAAGTGGGCGAATGTCGAAATCCACATAAGCCACACAAGGAAGAGCAGCCACATAAGGGCGCCTCGCTCCGTGCCTTGGTCAGCTGCATCGGCATTCTTGTAGAGCCCGATGGGGAAGTAGAAGAATGCCCACATCAGCACCGAGGCGATAGCGTAGTAAGGGATGTCGGAGAGAATCTGTGATACCATGAAGACTTTCCAGCTGTACGTCTTGGCAGGCCGTTCGCGAACTTCATATACAGATCGTTGGATGACGAACTGGGGCATCTGCTGGCCGACAAGCTGTCCCACGATACTGAACAGCTGGAAAACGGCAAACATCTGGTTCTGAAGACCACGGATGGTGAGAGGACCGTTCAGAAACACCAGACCGATGAACACACTGATAATTGTGCAGAGCGCAAACCGGGAATAGATGTATGTGGGCGTTCGCCACCATTGCTGAAACACGCGGTGACTAACGACGAGGAACTGGGTCGACAGGGGAACGGCAAATTCGCCGTACATGTTGAGATCGTTCCCTGTCTTCTCGCTATCACGTTGGTTTGAGTGAGAGCCTTGCTCCCGGAGGCGAGCAAGTTCGTCTTGAACTCGGTGGAATTCCGGACTGGTACGCCAGGCATTTTGCCAATCCACCTCGGAAGTGCAGCCCGGTGCGGCTCCGATAGCCTCAAGCATCCACTCAGCCGGATTGGCGCTGGGCGGACACGCATCGGCGCCATGACGTTCGAAATACTCTACGAGGGTGCCCGAGTTTTTACCAATGTCGCCTATAATTCCGTCAGTACGAGCAAGTATTTCAAACACAAAAACACATCATGGAATGCAGCTCACCGAAGTAGACCGTTTTGCCCCCTTCAGCAAGCAGAAGCAGACGATCAAAGCGCTGGAACAGCATTGCCGAAGGCTGGTGCAACGTGCAAAGGATGGACTGGCCCGCCTTCGACAATTTTTCAAGCAGATTGACGACGGCCCAGCTAGTCTGAGAGTCCAGGCCTGATGTCGGCTCATCAACGAACAGGAGGAGGGGTGGCTTGGCTGCCAGCTCGACCCCAATCGTCAAGCGTTTCCTTTGTTCGACGTTGAGACCTTCACTCCCAACTACGCCGACGACCGCATCGGCGTAATCACGCATCTCGAGGAGGTCGATGACTTCCTCTACGTAAGCCAACTTTTCAGCCTTGGGGACGTGATGCGGCTGGCGGAGCAGGGCAGAAAAGATCAATGACTAGAGACGCAAGTCCAGTCAGCCAAAATGGACGGTGCATGGGGGATTGTATGAATGTTGGATTTTGAACGTACCTCGCGGACTGTGCTTGTTTCCAAGTGCAGATCCTGTTGCTGCGCATAACCTGTCTTGCGCTGGAAAGTCTCATCACGAATCTTGCCGTCGACGAGCATCTCGCCAGTGATAATGCCAATACCCGTCCGTCGGTCAGCCAAGCAGTCAAGCAACGTGGTCTTTCCGGCACCCGAGACACCCATTAGTGCTGTGAGGGTTCCTGGCTTGACCCAGCCATCCACATTGTCCAGAATGCGCCGAGGCTTGCCCTTGATTTTAATGTCATAGCACACGTCTCGCCAATGAAAGATGCTGGTGGAGAGACTCTTGAATTCGCCGTCCGACTTCTCCTTGGTGGGCTCATACCCACCACCTGGCGTCTCCAGGATTCTGGCCACCGGGCCGGAAACCGATTGAGCCTCGAGATTGTCGGCACCCTTGTTCATGTTGGCGTACTTAGGGAGAAACCCGCGACGAAAAACGAGGATCTCTCCCTTGGACTTCTTAGCCGAAACGTACTCGCTGGTGATGAAGTACAGTGCGTAGTTGAAGATCATCATGGCAATGACGATGCCTATATTCCGCCACTTATGGGAGTTGTAGTAGCTGTACGCCGAGCCGATATGGATGTCTCCGTTCACAAACATCTCGCCAGGTACGGCACCAACAACGTCGCAGGCCACGTTGGGATTTCCTGGCGTGCCGTACGAGGGGATGTAGCTGGAGCACCGGAATTCGCGGCCATGGAACTCGTTTGCCATAAGAGCTTCGTAGCCGTACGCTACCGGGTTCACGTAATTGATCCAGCGGCACCAGGGGAGCATGTACTCGATGGGGACCATAAAACCGGTGAAGGTGAGAAGGACGACCATAAGAACCGAGGCGGGGACCATGGCTTGTTGTTCTGTTCGGGAGAGGGCGGCGCTGGGATCCATGTGTCAGTGCAATGCTCTACGCTCATGTGATTGAATGACTTACATGAACCTGAAGATACCAGACATGGCCAGGACGATTAGGAACACTACCAGGAGGTAGAAAAAGAAGTTACCCGGGGTCCGACGAAGATTCGTCATGAAGTAGAAGACCAAGTTGAAAGATATACAACTGAGGATCTTGAGAGGCAAATCGATCAGAACAGAAGCGTAGGACTCAGCGGAAGGATGATAGAAGGCATAGCGGGCTTGTTTCTCGACAATGGGTCGCTGGGCATAGAGGGTCATGACCTCCAAGACCGACGCGAAGGCATTGAACATGACCGCCATGTACAGCGTCGTCTCGCGGCCGTAGAACGAGTCCGTAGTCGGCTGCATGTTGTAAAACAGCGACGACATGATGAGCGCGAGCACGAAGTTGCCCCCGGCCACGGCGATCGTCGGGCCCGGGTCCGACTTGAGTCGCCGCCATCCACGCCACATGCAGATCTGTACCTGCTGCATGTACGTGAGCGTGTACGGCGACATGACGCGCTGACCCTTGGCCTGGTGGACCATCTTGCGCTCGCGGTACACCTGGGCGCCGGGCCCGCCGATGGGGTGCTCGGTCTTGTAGGCCTCGATCTCGGCCTGCAGGGCGCGGTACTCAGGGCTCGCGCGCCAGGCGGCGGCGAACTCCTCCGGGGTGCGCGGCGGGTTGCAGTTGGCGCGGACGATGCGCTCCGTGGGAAAAGTCATGGAGGTGAGGAAGTCCGGCGTGGTCTGGCGCGGCGGGCACTCGAAGCCCAGCCGCTCGAAGTAGGCCTTGGCCTCGGACGCCCGGCCGAAGTAGATCTGGTGGCCCTGGTAGAGCACAGTCGCCTTGTCGAACAGGTCGTACGCGGACTGCGGCGCCTGATACATGGAGACGGCGCACGTCTGCCCGAAGAACTCGGATTGCAGGCGCAGGGTCTTGCAGAAGCCTATGGCGTTGGCTGAGTCCAGACCGCGGGTGCAACTAGGGGGGGAGAGGGGGTCAGTCAATCAGTCGGGATGAACATGAGTGGTTTCATGTTGCTATAGCGACTTGGAGTGGACGAGGAGAGGTAAGTAGCTTACTTGTCCCAGCATTGAAAAGGCGCGTTGGACAGGGTGGCTTCCGCAATCGTGACTCGCTTCCTCTCACCTCCTGAAACGCCGCGGATGAACTCATTGCCGACTTGAGTATCGGCGGTATGTGTGATTCCATACATCGCCATCACGACATCGGTAAGCTGTTTACAGAATCTAAATAGGCGTGGTCAGTCACTTACAGTTGGCCCAAAGCTATGGAGACTGGCTTACTGTTGACGCGACATGCCTCTTGGGAGCTCCCTCTGACACCGAGCCTGGGCAGCAAACTCCAACGTCTCTCTCACCGTCAGCTTCGGGAAGTGGACGTCGACCTCCGCCGTGTAGATCGCGTCCCCCTTGTGCGCCGAGTGGATCTCCTTGTCCGAGATGCCCTCGTAGTTGAAGTAGCTGCGGTCGCCCAGGAACAAGCCGTCCCGCTCGCCGGACAGCGTCTTCAGGAAGGTCGAGCATCCCGAGCCCGGCGGACCCAGCACCACGCACATCTCCCCGGGCCGTATGAGCCCGTCGAACTGCTGCAGGATGCTGAGGGGCGTGCGGCGCCGCGCCAGGACGCCGGGCAGCGCCAGCCAGACGTTGGTCACGTCCTTCTGGAAGTCGGCGGGCGTGCCATAGCCGAAGACGTCGAGGTCCTGGAAGCACAGGCCCATGCGGCGGAAGTCGTAGCTGCGCTCGAACGCGACGTTGGCGAAGTTGTCGGCCCAGGCCCGCGCGTTGAACTGGCCGCTCGTCGGGTCTAGCGACGACTCGACCTTGTTGGTCCCGCCGAAGAGGGACTGGCTGCCCTCCTCGCCGTCGCTCGCGCCGCCATCCTTGGTCGTCGAGCGCGGCGACGATGACTTGGCAGAGTCGTACATGGAGGCGTGCTGAGCATCTGCCAAGAGCTGAAGTTTAGGTAGGGTAGGTATTGTCTGGCAGTGTTGGGTGGGGGTCCCTTTTTTTTTTAATCCCTGCCAAGCGCTCGAGGTGTTCAGTTAGGTTAGGGGGGGTAACCTATGAAAGCTAACCTAAATGACCGCCATGATATCAGTGAGTGATCTTCTCGGCTTGCTCAAGTTTGGCGTGGGAAATACATACGAGGAACACGACAGCTTTCTACCCTCGGAGTTCGATCAGATGGCAGCGCGAAATGCCCTGATACTCAAATATCTGGGTCATCAATAACGGCAGAAGTGATAACAATTCTCGAAACACATCTTCAGCCAAGTCGGTTTCTGTTGATATACCATCCCCTCCCCCTTTCTTTTCTCGCTCTTTGTCAAATCCGTCTGTTCGGATATCTGACGGACGAGAGCTTCGGCCGAAACGGGAACAAAGACCGTTACATTGCTTATGTGGCCAGGGCCAGGGCCAGGGCCAGGGGGGGAAGATTGACATGTGGTGCGGTGGGTCTTAAGGACAAGCCCCCCTGCCCCCCTCTCAGCCAAGCAGCCAAGGCTTACTTAATCCTTCAAATACCGCACCAAGATAACGAATGGTACGCTGTGCTCTCTATTCATACGAAAATACGGGCTATACGACTCAAACGTACAGGAGACGCGCACTTTGGCGGAATCCTCTTTTGATAATCCAAAGTGACGTTAGCGCTCTCACATCATACACGCAAGCTTACGCTGGGAAAAGCCCCCTCGATCTAGAATCAGCCAGCTTGACAGCCAGCCTACTTACTGCGGTTGCAGGCCAAAGTTTTAAGACCTTAGCGTGTACCTTTACAGGGGGGCAATTAGCGTGTCGGAGCGGAAGATCAGTCACGGAGGCTAGCAAAAGTCGCTATGGGCCTCTGATAGCCTCTGTCATGTATCTTTTTAGGCCCCTGTCCAGCGCTATCCCAGGTTTGCAATGGCGCGGTACCTGCCCCAGTCTTAAGACTTACCCCTACTACCATAGTACGGATTGTACTCTAGTAGTTAATCAGTCTTACGAGCGCGTCGTCTTGGCGGGAGACGCGGCAGATATGCCTGCCGCGTTTACGGGGCGTAGATACGGAGTGCACCCTCTCCCCTGCTATGGCTATGGCTATGGTAAGGTAAAAGAGTAGGGCTGACTTGCTTGTCTCCACGATCGCCAACAAGAGCTAGTGAGCTTGATCCCCCGTGGCCACGATCGCCAACAAGAACTAATGAGCTTGTCTGCCCTGGACTCGCGCGTTCTGTCTTGGACTGGGGCGTGGCAGCAGGCAGGGGCATATCTTGGCAGGTCTTGGGAACCTTGTGGATGATCTACCTAGGTGGATGTGTCGGGCGTAGGTACGTGGTGAGTCTTTCGGGATGATGATGAACTCAACTAAAGTGTTCCAATCATGGCACGGGAATAGTTGGGTACATGTACACGCCGATGTAGAGTTTTTTCTTTTTTTTTTTTTTTTTTTTTTTTTTTTTTGCCCCTTATCTCTGGGGCTTGCACTAAGCCCCCGCGCTCTTCTACGTTGAAAGAAACTTTACCATGATATCTTCGCTGGCTCAACCGGACGTGATATTGGGCTTGGGTGAATAAACGGCGATAGACTCAAGCTCGACTGGCCTGTGACTTATAAATATCTGTTGAGGTCGTCTATTAAGCCTACGTATAGATTACACCCTTCAGTAGTGTGCGCGGGTTGAATAAACAATATATTAAGCTCTTGGTCAATATGAGAGCAGTGGCATGATCCGCTGATGTAGTGAGAATCGAAATAGTCTTAATGTCTCAGTTATTGGCCTGTGATGGTGTAGGATTCTGGCAAGAATGGATGGCAGGAGGTTGATGACCATGATTCTCAGGCAAGTTGCGTCTAAGAACTCGCTCATGATTATGATCTTCCTCCTCGAATTGAATATCAACGAGAGTTTTGTATCGAAGACACATTATAAGGATGGAAACTCCCTAGGTGTGGAAAACGCAAAGTGATACTTATAAGCTACTGCGCAATGCGGAATCATATCTCTCAGAGCAACACTACGGGTATCAATCTCATCATATAAGTATAGTATTGGTGTAAAGCCATTGCAAACACTGTTCTTAGCTATTGATATCTCTATGCCGCGTTCTTGGAGAACAAGTTATACACTTATACCCAACTATGGTTCCAAATAAGGGAGAAAAAGAAGCAATTTACCTATATAACATGTACAGAACTTAGTAAAATAGGATTGAATCAAGCGACCACCGTCTCATCTGGCCTAGCGATATCGTGGAAAGCCTGACCATTGCCATTGACCTTGGCTTTCAAATTCAAAGTCTTCCCATTCGCGTTGAGCCCTTCCGAGCCCTTTTCCAAGCCCGGGCGGTTGATGAACCGCTCCAATATGCGGGCCATCGCATCTGTTATGGGGAACCGAACCTGTCCCGCTGCCCGTTCCAGATATCTGTCCATCATAGGCACGTAGTGGAGACCCGACGACGCATAGCGTCGCAGGATATGTGCGTTCGGCTGCGTCTCGAGGAACTGCATGCATCGCACGTAGATCCACCGCAGCTCCCTCTTCAACTGTGCCCGGTCACCCGCCACCGTCTCGGTCCGTTCTCCCTGGAGGATGCCCATGGCCTCCTTGGCCATGTCCAGGGTGACACACTGCGCGATCGACGCTGCCTCCAGCTCCAGGCTCGACACGGCGTCACGCACAGGACCATCGCCTTCATCGGCCGCGGACGCCATGAAAAGCGCCAGGCAGCCCAGCGTGTTGGCGGTGAGCACACGGTACTGGAGCATCAGCGAGCTCTTCCCCTTCATCAGGGGCAGCAGCTCTGGGTCGGCCTTCTCAAAGTACTGCGTGAGCATCTGCCGCCAAAGACACATCTCGGCGAACTCGACTTCCTCCGCCGTCAAGCCCTCCCCAAGCAGCCCCTCGCGGCAATCGTCCCACGTGTGGCCGAGGTACCGGTAGGTGCCATCCAGGAAGTTCTGCGGGCTGATCTGTATGTCGTCCGGAATAGCAGCAAAGCCCACGTAGATCTGCTTCCAGTAATCCCGGGGACTCAGCGTGCCACCCCAGTGGACCCACCAGCTCAGCGAGTCCCGCATGATGTACAGGCTGACCAGATCGGCGTTGGTGTCACCGGGCTTGTCGCTGGTGATGCGGCCCTCGCCGGGCAAGATGCCAGGGGCCGTCTCAAGGAAGGCGTCGATGTGCTTGACGATCTCCGCCATCTCTAAGCACGTGCAGAAAGGCGCGCACGTGTCGCCCATGATGGAGTAGAGCGGCATCGCTTCCTCGCTAATCTCCACGCCGTATCGGATGCCGCTGTTGGAGGTGGGGCTCGATGACCCCGACCTCAGGTGCATATCGCAGGTGTGGATGTTGTAGCGAATGGGCGACGACCCGGGGGCAAAGCCGTCCCCGAAGTAGTCCTTGCATGCTTGCCACATCTGCTTGGTGGTCAAGCCCGACTTTGGGGAGGTGGAAGCAGGCATTTTGAATTGGACAGGCAAGGAGTGACGCCGAGTGACTGATACACAAAACGTAGCAAAAGAAGCTTCAGCCAGGAACAACAACTGCGCTTGATGGGGCACTACAAGTAAAGTGTGTGACCTGGGGAGAGAACTCTTTTTCTTCTACTTAGGATTTCTAGCTAGGTTTTAAGAGTTCATTGTTTTACTAAATGTCTCACCCTCGATGCCAGAGATGACTGAATATTACATGCCCAACGTTCGAAATGCCATGTTTAGATGTAAAATACGCCGGCCTGGATTCGCCGTCCGGCTTGTATTCTACCTTTTCTTCATCGGAAGGATTCAGCTTCACCTCATCCACGGTATCGACGATAGAAGGATCAGTTCTTCCCTCGCCCGGCATTTCAGGGGTTGTATGAGTCAGCAAGGGAGGAGATCTGCAGCGCAGCGGAGTAGTTATCTGCGGCTGAGGGTATGAGAAGAAGAATTGTGAATGGACCGGCTACTATTTTATTCACCGAGAGAGAAGGAGTTCGACGTGGTGAGATTTTAGAGATGATGGATCGCCTCAGCCAGACTGAGGTTATGGTAAAGGGTAAAGCGGCGCAAGAGTCTTCATAAATACCTGTGTCATAAAAGAGACTCGTAGTCGCATGATTTAGGCCAGTCTCACGATAACTAGACGTTTGTGAGCTCTTTAGAGGCAGACAGGGTACCGAATCTTACGCCCGAGCCAAACATAGCAAAGCCCGTCATGCGCACTTTTCTTACATCTGCCGCCTTCGGGCTCGCGGCCTACCAACCCGCATCGGCAAGCCTCCAATCCGTGCTTGGCCTCACCCACAACAGCAATGCCTACGCGGGAGGCAACACCCGTACCGGCAATGCCCACACCAGCAACAGCCACATGAGCAACGCCCACATCAGCGAAGCCCCGTGTATGTACGAAGTCGGCGCAGAGTCAGACCCCCTGCCCAGCCGTGAGATCCACCACTGGCCCAACGGGACATGGATCGAGAACATCTCGGTCCGGCCCAACGGCAACCTCCTCGTCTCACAGTCCACCCCTCAAGGCGCCGTCTGGCACGTCAAGGAGCCATGGCGCGACGAGCCCGAGGTGGAGCTCGCCTACCAGTTTGACGAGTGGGTCGACCGTCTCATCGGCATCGGCGAGACCACGCCGGACAAGTACATCGTGGTGGGCTCGCGCTTCTACTCGACCGATCCGCAGTCCAGCCCCGTAGAGCGGACCTTCTGCGCCATGGAGCTCGACTTCACCCAGGACGCCGCGAAGCCGTCGGCCCGTCTCGTGGCCCGCTTCCCCCACGCCAACCTCCTGCAGAGCGTGTCCGCCCTGCCGTGGGACCGCAGCGTCGTGCTCATCTCGGACCAGTACCTGCTGCGCCCGCGCGCCGACTGGGACGACTTGACGCCCGGGCCGGGCCAGATCTGGCGGCTCGACACCGTCTCGGGCGAGTACGAGCTCGTCATGACCAACTTCGCCGAGATGAACACGACCTACCTGCACGGGCTCGACGTCGGCATCAACGGCATCAAGATCCAGGGCGACCACCTGTACTGGATCAACATGGACACCGGCGGCGCGTACCGCATCAAGATCGACGAGAGGGGGTACCCGTCGCCGCGCAACGCCCTGCCCGAGACCGTCGCCGTCGTGCCCGAGGCCTTCTGGGACGACTTCGCCATGGCGGGCACGCGCGCGGGCGAGCACAGCACCGACGAGACCATGTGGGCGACCAGCATCGTCAACGTGGTCGCCATCAGCCCCCAGAACGGCACCGCCGTCACCGTCGCCGGCTACGGCACCAGCGCGCCCATGTCCTTCCCCGGCCCCACGTCGGCGTCGTTCGGGCGCACCGACAAGGACTCGCATATCCTGTACGTGACTGGAAAGCTCTTTACCATCCCCCCTTCCATCCGGGACGTGGTCATTAGCGGGTGGGTTCGCGCCATTGATACCACTGGCTTTCACTTCTAGGCATGCGCTCGCGATTGCTTGGTGGGCCGTCCACTGTCTGGTGATCGGTCGGAAGGTTCTCCAGCAGCTGAGGCCGGCCGAGAGGTGAAATGAACTTGGCTTGTTGGGCTCAGGCTAAGAGTGATGAAGTGTCAATCAAGTCAGGGGGGGGGGGCAATGGCGTGTGTAATTGTAGCCTGAAGCAAGGCCAGATTGAAATAGGCAATTCGGATGTAGTTCGAGTCAATTTTAGCACGGAATATACCATCTTTTCTTCCTTCCACCATTTTCGGAGTCACAGAGACTTCGTTCATCAGTAGACTCAGTTGATAATGTATGGTTGTACGAGTTGCTTTCGAGAACGTGTCGTACGTTGGGTGCTGCAGCCGACTTGTATGTTCCATCACACCTTAACCAGGACGTAAGCACTGTCAACCAATGACTCCGAATGCCTTCGGCCGAGCACCTATCCTTCGTTATTCGAATTTTCCGAGGTGGGATTAGAAAAGATTCAGGTCTAGGCAAGTTAGGCAGTAACATACCAATCACAGAGTGTACCATAAATCAACCCCTGAATTAATTTGCGTAGGTTAGGATCATCAACATCTCGCCTTCTTATAATAGGGCCCTAGCAACGTTGTTGTATAAGAGCTCATTGTACTGTATAATCGACTTATGCGCATGATCTCAGGGGTTGAAATACGGCGATGGAGCACCTGATTTGTTGTAATGTTTCCGAGATCCCGCTTCAATGTTATTGCCTCCGTGGGGTGTGATCGCGACGTCCACGGTATCCCTGAGGCACATAATACCGTTGGTTTTGTCTCACCTGCACATGAATCACCGCATGCCAAGACCTACACCCCTTATCGACACTCCCTCTCATCGCCACTCTACCTAAAGCAGGCTTTCTCCTTCGATTCTGCGTAATGGGGTAGTATTGGAACCAGACTGTGAAAGACGACGTGAAATACTAAGGTATGATGGTACGTCTGAAAAACGCTCGTAGGGCAGTCTTGCTGGCCCGCTGTTGGAATATTGGAGACACGTGGTGAGGCGGTAATGGTGGTCACGTGTGAACCATCTTGTATGATCAGCTTCCACATATCTTGGGGCTCCTTTTTCTATTTTTCTTTTTCTGTTCCGTGAAGATGAACCTTGTAATCCGTCGATTCATTTCTCCCACGTGCTTATACTGCTCACAGACTTATCGACAACCTTGACAACTAGATGAAGGATTACCTGAAAAGAAATGAACCGGCCTCGCCCGGGAAGTGCTTTGCCAATAAGTCCTAGGGATTCCTTACTCTCATTCCAAACTGCATCCATTCGTAGGAAGAATCCTCAAAGCCGTAAGGAATTCCCTCGCCCCCGGGAAGCAACCCGAGACACCTAGTAATCAGGACATTGAGGTCTGGCGAAGTGATTTCAAAACAGAACTCGGTGACAAATTACATACAGCTGCTATCAGGCAATCAGTTGAAATGTTGTGTATTTGTAGCATGGTGTTTAGACTATACAGGCCAACCATCAGAGTAATATGCACGGGTTAAAGAAGCGGTGTGTGGAACTCTTATTTGATAGGAGAGCATTTGCTATACGACCCACGTATAGTATACCAAGGGCCGGCATGTATATACTGCCAGGTCTAAAAGCGTGCATCATGACGTGTCAGTTTCTCCCTTCTTCTTATTCTCCTGGGGACGGAAGGCCGGGAATTATAGATATACCCCTATTCTCCTTGTGACTTGACTTGCATGAGAAAAAAGGGGTAGTTTCGGGAGACGGGGGAATAAAGGTCGTATCATGTCGCCAGAAGTATCATGCGAGCCTATTTTTTCTTTCATCTCGCTTACAGGATAATTACTCATGCCGTACACGTCACACTTTAAGGCGTGGTCGGCATGCCATGCCGGCAATTATCTTTCTTTCAACGTCAGAGCGGGCTGGGCCGAGCCTTCGCTGTTTCGATCCGCCTAGCCTCTCATTCCCGTTCAAAAGACTATCTCGGCAACCAAAGAATTAGAGGCCAAGCTGGTGTTAAGAAAGGCCAAGCGTAGAGTAGCCGGGTTTCGGGGACATCTATACGACGTGTGATCTGAAGAAGGGTGCCCGCCAGCACAGTGTATACGTCATTGATCAGGCGTGCTGCTGCAACCGGCTGTTCACCTGAACTATCGGTTATTTTAAAAACGTGGATCAGTACAAAATAATACCAATCATTTCATTTCGGGTTGGGCAACTATATAAGTTTGGTGGCATCTCTTTTCTTTTTTTCTTTTTTTCCATTGTCTTTTGTCTTCGGTTTGTTTCTTCTACTAAGACTGGATAGATCATGGTGTTTCTTTGGATATCTTCTTTCATCGTTTTACTGTTTTAACAGAATTCAAAAACCCGTTGAGGAACGTCGGCCGAGATGCTGCGCCGTGGGGGTGCGCTGGCATATTACCATACACTCCCCTCCCCCGTCCCCCTTCTTTAGTTCCTTATATACCGTTACAAAGTCTCCCCATCCCTGAGCTGCTCCATGGCATTCTGCAAGATACTGAGAAACTCGGCGACACTCTCGCCCTTGTCCATCTGATCCTGTCCGGGAACGAAACATGTCTGGGCACCCACGAGCGTCCCCAAGGAGCCGCCGTGGCCCATATCCTGCAGGGGCGGATTCCTCATCATCATCATTCCACCAGGAATATGACCGCCATATTCCGTCATCGGGAACGCGGTCGGTGCGGGTGCCGGCGCGGGAGGGAGAGCCACCACGCTCGCGCTACTCGCCGACGATGACGGCCGGCCCGTCCGACCTAATAAGTGCTTCAGCGCCGCCGTCGTCCGCTGGAGAGCCTGCCTCACCGCGATCTCGATGATCTCCGCCTTGGTGTCGCCCGTAAGCTGGACTTCGCCTACTGAGACGAGCATATCGGCTGCTTCGACGTCACCAGAGTGGCAGACGAAGCTGGGGAAGACCTGGCGTTCATATTCGCGCCGGCCTCTTTGATGACTGTGCGATATGGCGGCGGCGGCGGCCTCGTCTGTGCCGCCCATTGGGTGGTCGGTGATCTGCTGTTGCTGCTGCTGCACGTTGATGCCACTGGTGATGTAGAACTTATGGATCGACGACAGGAGGATCCGGATGCTCATGGCGTAAAGCACCAGCGCCTGCTTGTGATGGCCGTTGCCGTCATCCTCTTGCTCCGTGTGGCTCTGGCCGCCACGCCGGTGGCTGCTGGCGTCAAGGCAGCGCATGAATGCGGTCCATGGCTCCTCGGCCAGCTGCACGCCCCGAAGGATGCATTTCAGGGAAAAGGGGCTGTTGGGATGATGGTGGCCGGTGTGGCGGGGAGAGGATGGGTGGCGGAGGTCCTCGAGTTGGCAGAGCAGGGTGACTAGTTTCGGAAGGCACGTGCAGGGCGAAGCCGCCGCCGAAGGAGATGCCCTGGAGAGACTGACTGATTTGATGGGCGAAATGGGCGCTGAATTTGCTGGAACGGACTGGCATTCGACGATTGACGTCGGTATGTGGCTGACACTTCCCGGACCAGAGGAGAAGGCCGTGCTGCCGCTGTATACGCTGGCTGAGGTGCGGTGGGTGGTGCTCGAGTCCGGCGATGGAGCGGTCGTGCCGTTGTCGTCGTTTGAGGTGGACTTGTACTCATTGGATAGGTGCGTTGCATCGAATATTGTCTGATGCGCGTGACCTGATTTGACGGAGGATTCGTCAGGTTGGCCTAACGGTGAGGTATCGAGAGTAAAAGGTTCTGGTATCTGCGGGTAAATGCCTCCGGGGTCAGCCGGCACCTTGGGGAAGAGTCTCGAGTATACCGAGGGAGATAGCGGGCTTGGTCAGACCTACCGTCATTTGAGTGGATTGCATCAAGTGGCTGAAGTCAGACATATCGTCTGTTATTGCGTCCATGAGCAGGTCATGGTCCAGCATACTGAACAGGTCCCCAGGGTCCATGGGGGTATGGACCCCGTCGTCTCCTCCATAGGTCGTCGCAACGGTGCTATGGAGACCATGATCAAAAGCAGGAGGCGGCAGTTGGTGTTCAAGCTGTGGTTGCGGACCTCGGCCATCGTCCGCCCATGCAGTGCTCTGATGCGATTTCTCCGACTCCGGGTTAGCATTGGGCACTCGTGTCGTACCGTCAGCCTGCAACTGGCCCCGAGAACGCGGAGTGTCTCCGTTGCTCAAGCTCTTCTGCATCTCCTGCATCAATGTCCGCTTATTCTTGCTCCCCTTTGGCCGACCAAGTTTCTGAGCTATGCTGTAGTGGCACTTGATACCATAGCATTGGCACGGTGGACACGGGTTTCCTCCGGGGCATTTTGTCTTGGAATGATTGCAACCGTCACATGCAGCACGCAGCTGCAATCTGGGTCTGCTCGTCCTAGTCCCGCCATGGTCTGGTGAGGTGGGCGATTCTTCGCCTGGTTGTCTCGAAGCATCAGTGGTCATATTCAAGGGGTAAAATCGTATGTCAATGCTTGATGTATTGACTAAGCATTTCGGTATTGCCTTGGCCTTTATAATCTCCGTAAGTAAGGGTCCATGGGATTTCTATACTTTAGTCTACAGGGCCCAGGCTGCCTTACGTTTCAAGATTCCTTCACAGCACAGTCAGAGCAGTCCATTTGAGTCAAGCTTCGCTATAGATAAGCTTATAACCACACAGCTTGTTGTTATTGATGATTGGTTTGACCGTGGTCCCTGATAGTGATCTAACATGCATATGCCTAGCCTTCTAGGTTGCTTATATCCTTACAATTTCACCCGCTCTTGTATTTATTACCTATTAGATAATGTATGTATCCTTTCATGTATTTCTCATGGTGGCGTTGCAAAGGATTCTCGTTGCGGAGCTGACAGGATCTCGTAACCGTGACCCTATGAGCCAGCCACACGCATATCAGACTGTAAACCTTTTTTGGCGTAGGTGGTCAGCACTATAAAGATTGCAGCCAAAGTACCGTACAGAATATGGCGTATACAGTACGGTGCCCTGTCAGCTTATCCCGCTCAGGTGTAGTTACGGGCCGGATGGGCGGCTCAGGTCAGGATAGTAGGCCTGTATCGTATCCCTACTTGAGTACATACGATGACGACGATGCTGAGGCAGACGGTGGATACAGCCACACACACTTCAGCGCACAGGCCAGGAGATACTTCAGGTGCTAGACCGTCTGTCTGTCTACATCTCACTCAATCTGGCCGTATCTTCCGAGCCCTGAACTTTTACCACATGCGGCATGCTGACGCTGCCAGGGTCCCTCCTCTGATTGCGTAAGCTTAGCCTGGATCTATTCGAACCCCTTGCATTGAAAGTCTTGGGGCATTTCTAGTGGTGGTCAGCATTATCTACCTTACATGTTCGGCCGAGCCTTCAACGGGCTGAGGATCACAGTACAAGCTAACCCCTGAAAGTAATATATATGGGTCTGTTAAGCAATACATTGATGGATAGCCGTTTAGCAGGATACTTGCATACTAAGCTGATGTACTGATCGTCCTAATCATGTATATTATATCTGCGTTGGATTTGTACACAATCATCCACACGAAGACCGAAAAAGCCGAGCCCGTTCGTTGTTGTCCGTCTCTAAAAGCCCAATACCATCCAACTCCCCGCCCCCCTGCACTTGGCTTTTCCGTCTCAGACTTCATACGGCCGAGCAAGTTGCTTCGCAGACAGCTCAGAGAACCGAAAGACTCCTTTAGGGACTGCCAAAACGTTGTTTTCACCAACTCCCCGGCACGGAGTACTGCGTCCTATTTCCATTCCCAAGTACATCTTATCTTTGTCAGCTCGAATGGACAAGCCCCAACCGCAGCAGCCGCGCAGGCGCCGTCGGCCCGTGCGCTCGTGCTGGGAATGTCGCCGTCGTAAGATCAAATGCGATTTGAACTCGCCCTGTGCCCATTGCGTGCGCCACGGGACGTCCTGCATATTCAGGACAAATGGAGATATTAGCGAAGCTGAGCTTTCGCGGACATCAGAAACCGAACTCCCAAGAGCCTGCCTACCCACCAGCTCCGTCTCATCCGCTACGCTGGTGTCATCCAACACTGTGTATGGTGCCTTTTCAATTGCTTCCTCTTCTACTTCGTAGCTTGCATCAGAATTCGGATAAGCATATGTCTCTTGATGACTAATCCACATCACATCGCTTATCCGACCATCCCGATCTTGTTTATACGGATGTCTCATATCGTCTATAAGCTAACCTTCGATATAGTCATCCACTTGCAACAGCTCTTGAGTACCGTGGACGAGTGCAGCCCTCTCCAATAGAGGCAGCACCAGCAGCCACTCGCGTGACACAGCCTGTGTCTGGGGCCCCATCGCCGTCGGTACATACACCATCGTCGTCGTCCAGCGCCCCCATTCAGGATCTCTTGCAACGAATCAAGAGGTTAGAGGACTCCCACTCGGCTCAGTCGTCACGGCATCCCGACAGCGTCACGAGCCGAGTCAGCTCCATCGCCGAGTCGCGTCAACCAGAGCCTGGCTGGGAAGACACCGTTGCCCGCGACGCCAACGTCATCCGTGCTTATGATGTCGAGACGGGCGACTGGCAAGATGTCGTCAAGAATAAGTCAAGAAACCTCGGAAGGACTCGTCGGATGGGTGAAGCCCCGGACTTCGCTGCTATTATTGAATGCTACAGCGCCATGGCGGGAAAGGCCAGCAATGATATTCTGAGCCATGGGCCCCAGATCATACAGCTGCTTGCCGAGGGCGGCGAGCTCCTGGTCGAGACCAAGCACATAGCCCAGCAGCTCAAGGTGGAACGACCCAGCAGGTTAGCTCCCACTCCGTCGACTGCGCTCAAACTTGGTCAATACCTCGTCCCTCCTTCGCGTGAAAGGGCAGACACCATGACCAAGCTCTACTTTGAGTCGTTCGAGTCCACCTACCGGATCCTCCACGCCCCTACCTTCTGGGCCGACTATGAGAGATACTGGCAAAGTCCTGACTCCGTCACCAATGCTGTGTACCTTCAAATTTTACTCGTCGTAGCTATTGGGTCGAGTTTGTACAGCCATGCAAATAGCAGCGCCGTGCTCGAAAATATGGAGATGAGTCGCCCGTGTATCTACGCTGCCGAGAACTGGCTCGCCGGCCCACTGGAGAAGAACCGTCTTGACATCGCCGGCTTCCAGGTATACTGCCTAAGCATCATGGCACGGCAGATCTTCTCCATAGGCGGGGACCTGATATGGATCTCCATGGGCTCGCTACTCCATCGAGCAATGCAGGTCGGACTGCATCGCGAACCGAGGCTCCTCCCAGGCGTATCGACGTTCCACGCCGAGCTCCGCCGCCGACTCTGGGCCACTATACTCGACATGGTCGTTCAAGCGTCACTGGACTCTCTGATGCCGCCTAGGATATCGCTAGATGAGTTCGATATCGAGCCACCGTCCAACATCAACGACGAGGAGATAAACGAGTCCACCACGATTATCGTCCCGCATCCCAGGACGACGTTCACCAGCACTTCGGTTCAGCTTACCTTGCTTGACACACTCCCGGTCCGCCTTCGCATCGTCCAGTACCTCAACGGCCTGCACTCGGAGCAGTCTTACTCGAATGTACTGTCGCTAAGCTCCCAGCTGACCGGGGCATTACGCCTTTGCGAAAGCCTCGGCGCCACTAAGGCATCACTTCAGAACCAAGCCCACAATGCCGACAGGGACCCTAGCGCCGCCATCGCATCGTCCTCCATCACCCCCTTCCACCGCAATCTCCTCGACTACCTCGTTCGCCGCTTCATGATCCCACTCAACATGTACTTCGCCACTCAGACCCGCTCCAACCCTCTCTTTCACTACTCCCTGACCCTCAGCCTCGACGCTGCTCTCGCCCTCGTCTCGCCCGCAACCGCCACTACCACGGCACCCTCTTCTGAGAGCGATAATGAGACCCTCCTCTATGCCCGCCTCCTCTCGACGGCAGGCGGTCTTTTCCGCGAAGGTTTTCGCGCGGCTATGACGGCAATCTCCCTTGAGCTCCTCGTGCACATCACGACGCAGCAAGCAAGCGGCACGCTGCACCGCGCGCCCCAGCACCGCGACCTGCTCAAGTCGGCGATGCGTGACCTCATCGCGCTGGCGGAGCGCCGCGTCCACCACGGCGAGACCAACATCAAGGGCTACATGTTCCTGAACATGGTGCTCGCGCAGGTGGAGGCCGTCGAGGCGGGGGCGCGCGTCGGTGATGGCCGGCTGGAAGCGGCGATTGCCCGGGCGGCGGTCGACAGCCTGAGGTTCTGTCGGGACGCGATGAGGGCGCGGGCGGACGCCATGGTGCTGGTGGGCGGCGAGAGGATGGACTTCGACGCCGAGGCGCTCGACGTTGCTGGGAGTATGGAGTTTGAGACGTTCGGGATGGATTGGGACTGGGAGTCGCTATTGCCCCAGACATCGTCGGTGGTAGTCGAATGATGTCACGCTTTTACCCGTCCACACCCGGCAACGATATTAAGGTTTAGCATTAAGGTTTAGCATTTAAGTTTAACGTTAGAGTTTAGCAAGGCACTAGAGCTATAGCTTATTCGAACCACCATTCCTCTTTCTTCAACGGTGCTTATGTAATTACCGAACGGTCTTGTTTCGTCTTCTTTGTACTAATGTTCTGCTAAAGTCTTTGATATCCATGAAAAGATATGTGTCGTCTTGCCTTCGCTCATTATCAAAAATCATCAATGTTAAGTGAACTTACCAATATTAAAAATGTTATAGATCCATGTGAGGTATATTGTACAGGTCTACTCCGCGTTCATCGCATGCAAGTCGCTGCCAAAATGGGAGGGTAACAGAACCGTGTTTCTAATCCTCGTAACTTGTTCCAGGCTTTGATCGAGACTGGTTCTTGTTGCGACTGTGCATATGCATGGAGCTATCTTCACATCAACAACACAAGACGTTTTGCGCCCGGAGATACCTCCGCGACGAAATTTCCACGACGGGCACAGGATGGGCACCCGCAGAAGCCTCCAGAATCCTCCCCAAAAGCCACTTCTGCATGATTACGAAGGATCAAGTCGACAATTATCCGAGTCCTAACTTATTAAATAAACCACCCCACGCGGGCCCTCATCCTGCTTATGCATGTCGTATGCACGCACATTCCGGGGTGTCTAGATGCAGACTGCAGACCAGGTTGGCCACGCGAGAAAGCTACATATGCATGCAATATCCATTTCGGTGAGCGACAGAACAGACAGAGCCCACGAGGCATATAGACCCACGATGATAGGGGCGCAAGAGGATTTACTACCCTGTCAACTCTCGGCCCCGAAGCCTGGGGTAAAAATGCGGGCTTTGATACAGCAGCGTTGAATCCGAAGTAGACAAGCCCCAGCGGCTTATGGCCGAAGTGCTCGGATTATCCTAATGCAGTTTGCATTTATCCTATCTTGGTCTTGCATTCTAGCTTTGCTCTTGCATTCTCTAGTAAGTATCCTACTCGCGCAGATGTAGATAGGTAGTGCTGGAAAAAACATCTTTATTTTATTCCCGGACATTCTCATTCGTAGAGCAGGGATGAAAAATCCCCCCATCGTGCCTACTATCCAGTATCGTCGGCTACATGTGTGTGTGTGTGTGTCTATGACATGGCCCTCGCTGGCTCCCAGCATGCCGTTCAGTCCTTGCTTGAGCGCCGCTTCAAGCGCACATCAATCCCATGCTGGCGGAAAAACCACGAGTTCTGCACCGTGTATCTCTTGGGGTCCAGAAGTTCAAACTGGGAATGGTTAGATTCAAGCGCTGCGGAGCTCTCGGGGGCCGCCCCTGGTTGCACTCACCTCGTATCGCAGCAGTAGAGTGGCCACGATCTTCTTCAGTTCCACCAGAGCAATCTGCTTACCAAGGCAGATCCGCTTTCCAGCACCGAACTGTGTGATGATTAGCCATCCCTGTCTCATTCCAAAGCGTATGTAATTCGTTGCGTGACCTACCGTCAAGACTGCCGCTTCTCTCCGTTGCTTCTCCTCCTTGGGACCCATCCAGCGGTCCGGGTTCCAGATCTCGGAATCCTCTCCGAAGGTGGGCTTGTGGCGGTTGATGATGTAAGGGCTCATGCCCACCACGGTGCCCTCTTCGAAGAAGGTGTGTCCTATCGTGACGCCGCCCTGTGGAACCACCCGCTCAAAGGGGAGGCAGAACGGGGGATGCAACCGAATCGCCTCTAGAATGCAGGCATCGAGGTAGGGCAAATCACATATATCTCTCCAAGAGGGGAACCGCCTTGCCATCATGTCCTTGTTACTCCTCTGAGCTTGCACCAGCTCGCCTACGAGCTTGTGCAATGTGTCGGGATGCGCCATGAGACTGTAGAAGACCATCTTCATGACGGCGGCCGTCGAATCGGAGCCTGCGGCTACGTTTGAGAAGGTCCATGCCGTCACACACCTATCGAAGTGAGGTTAGAGGAATCAGACATTTCATTTCCCGCTGTGCATGTAAAAAGGGGGTACTGGTACAGCTACATACCATGGTGGAAGATCTGGGTTCTTGGCTGCAAGACTGATGAACTGTGAGAGCATGTCACGCTCCTCAGACCCGTATTTGGAGTCCCCAGATACTTGCGATTTGCGCGCTTCCAATCGTGCGGATGTGTGCTTGCCGACGATTTTCAGGATCGAGGATCCATTCGTGCGGCGGAACATGGAAGTGAACGAGTTCTTGTACCATACTATGTCGAACCATGGGATTTGAGTCATCTGAGGAGGTGTGAGCTTCTCATTCTCTCAATTTCAGGGGAGTAGGAGGAGCGGATCGCAACGGTAGATGAATTATGTCTGAACTCATGACACACAGCGCTTACGCTGGAAAGGGGTGTGAAAAGAAAGGAGGTAACAAACCGGTGCTGCCGTCTTCATGAATACCCAAATGGTGTTGAGCATACCATCCACGTCTCTTCCCTGCTCCAAGAACCCATAGCGTTTAGAGAAGGTTAAAGTGCCCATGACGTCAAAAGCGAAGTAAGCCAGCCAGTCTGCCATGTCAAAAGTCTTACGCGAGTCTAGGAACCGGCTGTCCCACTGATTGACCAACACCTGGAGAGTCTTGTCGACATGAGGCTCCAAGGTGAGAATGTTGGACAGAGAGAACAGCGGCGCCACCGGCGACTTCATCGTCTTGTGCAAGACCTCATCGCGAGTGGTGAACACCGCAGGCAGAGCACCCCCTTGTCGCGTGTAAGGCATCAGGGGCGCGTAAAACTCGCTCTGTATCGCGAGAGATGAGTCTCATAGCCAGAACATGTAAGAAAGCGGTCTGGTATGAAAACTTACTTTGGGGAACCCAGGTCGCATGGGGTAGAGTGTTGTTATCCATTCCGGATCGGCCAGCGAGACCATGTTTGGGCCGAATCTCACCACGGGGCCGTACTTCTCATGGGCAGCCTGATGAATCTCATGAGCGCGCTGGGTCTGGACCCAGAGGACTCGCTGCCAGTTTGTGAATTTTGCCCAGAAGGGCCCCGGAACGTGGCTCAGCCGCCCATAGACCCGGAACAGATGATAGACCCCATAAGCTGCCAGGATCCCGAAGACGGCGTAGAACACTGATTTGCCGTTCAAGGGCTGTAGAACAGATGAGAGGGCCATGTTTGCCTTTACTGGTTGGCGTGCGCAATGTTGCTATGGCAGTCTCCTGATGACTTCTGTCGAGGATTTATAAGTCCAAGGAGAAAAGATCTGGGATGACAGGATAGAAATCTGAGGGGCCGATAGTTCATTGAAAGGAATTCTAAGGGGATGATTTCTATATTACATCTGAATACGAGGATAATAAATAGATGGCAGCAAAACTGAGCGGAATACTGGGTGAGGTGCATACGTATGTATATAAGCGAGTTCACACCTAAGTACCGTAAGCACTAAAACATTTCTCGGCCTATTTCGCCTGAATGCCAGCAGCATGATGCGACCTGACTTGATATTTTATAGATACATATATGTAGGTATTTGAAAATCAGCAAGCTGCTAGTAAACTTTTGCTTTCGCTGTATTTATGCCATAGAAATGCCATTAAACCATGGATGAGAATCTAATGATTATCTAAGAAAAAAAATAAACATGTTAAACGCTTTTGAATGTTGTAATACAATCGCGCAAGACCATCATAAAGATGCAGTACAAAGAAGGTTGCTATAGATACATTTGATGAGACGAGGGACTTCAAGTTTATACGTCGACTACTTCGCTCGACCGACGAGCCGTACGAGCAGCCGCAACAAATAAAATACCCCCAATCAAGCTAGACAGTCCAGAGAAGATTTGTGAGCCCGAAAAATCAGTTCTATGCTGGGCGTTCAAGATAGCTCCAGTAATTGGCAAACCAGTGAGACAGCTGCAAAATTTGTTAGGGACGTGGTATGCGATAGTGAGACGGAAACAGCCAGGACTTACCTGAGCGCCATAACAGCTTGAAATGTGCCAAAACGTTGACCCAGGGTATCTAGGCTCCCGGCTTTAGCTGCACACGGCATTAATAAGGAGACAAACGCCCCACTGACAACGCCGTATACCGCGGCAGCGACAATGAAGGCCGTATGCGTGGGGGGATAGTAGTTGAAGGGCAACCACAGCGTGAGTATCGTCGTGCCTGTGAGAAGAGACGAGACACTGATTGTGTTGAATATCCCAATCCTGTCTGCAAAGAGAGCAGGAAGGGCCCGTCCTGGGGCCGTTGCGGCACTAGAGGAAGTACGGTCAGTCTATAGATATATATATATATATAGAGAGAGAGAGAGAGAGAGAAACAGGGGGTGACACACTTGACGATCGAAAGCAACTCAAGAGAAAAGCTCTGAGGGAAGCCAACATTCTGGACCATACCCGGGATAAAGGCCAGCGGGCCCCAGAGTCCCCACCTGTGAACATTAGCCATGCACATTCAGGGGAGGATCGATCACTCACATAGCTAGAAACGCGCCGGTCGAGTACAGGGCGAACTGCTTGTCATGGAAGATGGAAGAATCAAACCACTTCAACTTCGAATCCCATTTTGCCCGCGGGAGCCGCGCCCGCACCACGAAAAGCGCGATCATCAGGCACCCTCCAATCAGGATTGCCGCGCAGCGGATGGCCCCCTGGAACCCGACGTGGTTTTTCATGTGGTTCAAAAAGATAGGGAAAACCGCCCCGCCTAGGCTACTCCCCGTCGAAGCCACGCCGGCGGCGAGCCCGCGCCTGCGGACGAACCACTGGGCCATGCACACCTGGGCGGCGGTGAAGACCCCGCCCGACCCGATGCCGAACATGATGCCCTGGGCCAGGAAGATCTGGTAGTACTGCGTGGCGAAACTAGTTATGCAGAGACCCAAGACACAGATGGTGGAGGAGGGTAGTAGGACGGGTAGGGGACCGTAGGCGTCTATGAGCCGGCCGAAGCAGGGCCCTGGGGCCCAGAGGAGAGCCAGCTGGGTCGCGAAGATCCAGGCGATGGCCTCAGGGCTGTAGTCGTGTAGGATGGTCTGTTGGTATGTACTCTGGAAGAAACCGACCCTGTTCAGATGCATCAGACGTCAGCTTGATCATGAGATTATCTTGGAAGTCCGCGGTGCACTTAGATAAGATTAACCTACGCAGACAGCAGCCCAAACGTGCTGAAAAGGCATAACCAGGCCCCCACGACGGAAAGCCAGCCTCGAAGCCCTTCCTCGGGTGGCAGCTCCGCTTTGGCAAGGCTGATCGAGTCATTGGAATCCCCGGACCGCAGGAGGGGATCAGTCTCAGAGGCCGCAGTTGCTTCCATGATGAAAGTAGTGATTGTGGGAAAATCAGTAAGTGTAGGCGTCAATGTTTGCCTGTGAGGTATTGAATGGAGTTACAGATGAACTTGATAGAGGAAAAAGCACGGTATGAGATGCTGGACAATATCTTCAAATTTCTGTTTTCTTCTAAGTGGACGACTTCAAGGCTGGCCGAGTGGGCTTCTTGAGTACATGCATCGCTAGAGGCTTGAACGTACTACTTCCATGCGACCATGCAAATACCTGAGGAATATAGCCAAGAAAAGGGCACGTTGACCTTCAGCAGCCCTCTAGCTACCTTCGAGCCACACAAGTCGAGGCCAATTGATACCCTGGACCTTGGCGAAAGAAACATACCGGCACAAACTGCTCGGCCAGTTGTAGGTCCATGAGAAATACCCAAAGGAGGATTGCGCCCCTATCACCACCCCCTTGTCGATTAGATACACCGAGAAGGAAGAGCAGCACTGCTGTCAGCGTACGGCTGAAAATGCACATGATCAGGGATGCTGCTTCTAAGTACACGATGCCCCTGATAGGAAGTGCTCTACTGCTCCGTGGGTTGTAGTCTCACATAAACATATCGAAACAAAGGTGACGATTCGCGTCTTACACAATGAGTCGTAGCATGTAGACTTATCCTATCCTTGCATCCGAATAGCCAAGCTGAGTCATGCCCAGACCTGAATTCCCCCGCCAGGGTGGTCAGCCCTGCTGATGTGTCGTAATGTGGCAAGGTCTAGACTCCCTCATGACGGGGTGTCAAGCCTGCATCGTGATAGCAAGGACTGAAATCCTTCATGAGTGGGTTTCTGCAGTCAGCGCCGTGATAGCAAGGTTCGAACTCCTTCACGCGGGGGGGAACGCCACGTGGAAATAACAGCCTCGCCCTAGTTACCCGCCCTGCTGCGCGAACATCCAGGTTTCAGCTCCTTCTCATCCTCCCGTCTAGACCATACGCCCGACACGGTTAGCTGCTTAGCGCCCAGGCTGGGTTAAGCTTATCTTACCGCGCCGTGTCGGGTAGAAAGCTTCGCACACGTCAGACGCGCCGGCCCCTATTTCGGAGACTAAATTATAGTCTCACGGTCTAATCTGGACAGGCTGGTGTGAAAGAGAAAAGGGTAGAAGAAGAAAAAGTGCCCGGCCCTTGTCAACTTCATGTTGGATCCTTCGAAAGCACGTGAATCCTGCAACCGTGCCTCGTGTTTTGGATAAGCGCATGTTCCCCGCGGGAAGGGGGCTATTGGTCGGGTTCCGGGGGCGATTCAGATCGCAGTCCATTCTATGGTGAGACGATCTGTAGGCCCGCAGGCGGATCCTCAAAGCATTAGATCGCGGGTGAGATTGTCCAGGCGGATACTGCGGATCAAAAGGATAACTACAGGTCAAGCATTTCAGAAAATGTACGTAGGTGGGGCTTCAACTACGGTCTACGGGGTGACCGGCGGCCGCTCATGCCGCAGCCAGTACACCCTTCGAGAAATGGAAAGTCAGCATAACACATATGGACAGCATGGGATAGTCGCATAGGCCAGATAGGGGTAATCGTGTAAGCAGCATTCCATTGAACAGTCCACAAGAATCACCTGCTTGTTCGAATTCTGGTATGCCATACGCATAGCACGAAGCAGCGTAGTACCAGCCTTTGATATCATAAGGATGTGGAGGTGGTCTTGTTCGTTCATCCATGGAGGGGATGATTCAAATTGCCAATGTCGTTGCTTCAACTACGCACGTCAGTATGGAGCCTGTGATGATGATGTCGACCAAGTCCGCGAAGATCCTTATTCTCGATGAAGTCGACTGCATGAGTTGAAGATGAGAGTGAGAATCATCGACAGTAAGGATAGCCGCGTAATCAGCAGAGTGATATTTGGAAAAGAAGCATCATATAGAGTATTCTACAATAGACACCTGGTTATTTGAATACCAGTGTGCAAAGCCTGTATCTAGCCTGGTACTGAACGTTCTATATCCCCCAGGTGTGTATTGCCAAAGGTTGCGTCCTCTTCTAGTCGTTGGGTATTGTTGCCGTAATTCTAATGATGGCGACGCGCCGGTTGACTATCTCGATCTCATATAAGGGGGCCAAGGCAATGTGAACTGAGCTGAACCACATTTAACCAGAAAACATCGCCGAGTAAATATATTGAGAATGGAACACGGGCGCCTAAAATTAAAACCCGCTTACCGAGAAGATCAATGATGAAGATGACTCTGAATACGAAACGCTAGATGGCATGCAACGCAAGCCACAAAAAATACGTCACGTCGAGTCCATTACCGGGGTTGGCGATGAGGGAGAACTTTTCTAGATGCTCATGGAAGAAAACGGTTCAAGACACAAGGGAAGACGGTTGATTGTTGTAAATGGCGATGGAGAGAGACAGAAGATCTTCTCCGTGGGAGCTTTCATGAATAGGGGCAAGCGATGGACCACGCAACGTAATACATGCCAGGGATCATGGGATGCTTCATGATCATGTGTGGAGATGCTGATCAGTTTCTACCTTGTGTGTACGCGCTGTCATGGAAGATTATAGGCCTTTTTGCAAAAGCTAGGCTACTTGCATATTGTTTATGTACCTTGACTTATTTGCAAGTGCAACCGCCCCCAAGCGTATTGGGGATGAGGACACGCAATATTCATGCAATCAGGGTATGGGAGACATAGGAAAATTAAAAGGGGGCGGACGGACGGTGGCGGGGAGACTACGTGTTGCTAGTTGCCAGAACTCAATGTGAAAATATTCCAACTTTTTCAGAAGCCTTTATGCCTGGATAGGAAGATGTTAATTCATAACTCCTTATGAAGAATGGGATCCCCGTATTCCCAAGTACGATGCCAACGAAAAACTGTTCATGGTGGCTTTGATATCTCGCGAAACTTGATACAACATTGCTGCTGTTGACTTTCGTGAACCCACGATATCCGCAAACGCAGTATCAGCTCAGATGCACAACATGAGGTTATCAATGCCAATATCGAGCTTTTACTGTTGTTGAGGCCTGCGCGGAGGCCTCGCCCCTTATTGTTTTCTCTCGCCCCGTTGGGTTATTGTTATTCTTGTGTGATGCAAATTACAGAAGGCAACCATCCATGATATGAGGTTATCAATAGGGCATCTTCCACCTAATATAATTCGTTAGTTCTTGGTTGCCTTCAGGTATCACCACGAGTGTTTGGGAAGTTCCAAGTGAACTCATTCGGGCTGTGAACGTGCTTCGCAGAGCGTGTTTCACAGTCTTTGCGATATCGGAACATGTTTTGGAGACGCGTAGTTGACTGATCCTGTGTGTTTGATGTATGTCTTCCTCTACCATTCCTCTACTGCACACCGCGTCGCAGGAGCAACAGTCTCAGACTTTCAGAGTACAAGGGGGGGGTTCTTCTTCATAACCCGTGCAAGGGTTGGAAACCACCAAAGAGGAGCTCTTCTCAGACCGGACAAGGCTTGACGGAGCTTCCAGACCTCTCTTCCTCCATCACTGAAACCGGGAGGTTGCCTGACGTAGACTTCGTATCCTTGCGGAATGCTGCTGATGAGGAATACAGTCACGATATCTTTCTATATGCATTCGAAGTCTAGCACGGCAACGAGCGTGAAGAGAATTTTGACAGATACAGAGTCTGCGACTGAGGCATATACACCCTGCGTAGCCCAGATATCCTCTTTAGAGTTTCCGCAGACGACGACGCGTGCCCGACTTCTCAGGAAGCCTCCAATTTCGTCGAAATGTTGATCTGTAACCCATTCCATGAGACGAACTTGCTCCCAGGAGGGAGCTCAACTAGTTCAAAGACTTCTCTCTCGACCAGAGACTTGCATATCTTGTCAGAGGCTGGCTTCCATTCGCTCCAGAGTTTAGGGTTCGTGCGTGGTTTTATGAAAGTCTTTGATAGCTCAGGGGCTAAGACTTTCTCAACCTTCGGAGCGGAAAGCACGTGTTCTTTCGTAGCACCAGGTAACTGCAGAATCCCGAATGGAGTGACTCTCGGTAGGAGTTCGACTCTGTTGGCAAGAGAATCGAGACATGAGCGCCAGTTAGTCTCTTCAGCTTACGACCATAGGAAATCTGGAAGGTTTGCAGCTATCTGAGAGCTGAACGCGCGGGAGTCGTGATGATGTCACCTGCTTTCTCCGAGGCACCATTCTACTCAGGTGTTCTCGGTGTTGTCTTCTCCCACTCGACACCTTTCTTTGTAAAGACTTGTGCCGTGATGCCGCCGATTCCAGTAAATTCCTTGCCTCCATCCGAGTGAACGGTCTAAACCCTCAGACCTGTCTGAAGTTGGATTTCGACAATGGAGTCGATGATTCGTTGGTAGCATCAGTCTTCCTTGCGTGCAAATTTCACCTTTGTACATGCAGAGTAGCCGTCTCGGAAGTGAATAGCGTACTTCCAGCCCGTGAGCTCCGTTGAGTTTGCATAAGGGTGTCGATATAGGTAGATGATCTGGAGTGGTCTACCGGTAGTCGCCGCTGTTGACGGGATTCGTCGAATCAATCGTTTTGCTTTCGGATATGTGGAGATCCAGGATGCCACTAACCTTACGTAATCAAGTTCAATCGCGTCTTACTTCCAACGACGCGCCCCAGCTTGTGAGTTTCGTTCCTCGTTCTCTACCTTGATAACTGGTCAGCTTATGAGCCTCAACCCGTTTCTTGCCCCGATAGAAGGTTTGAGATGACATCTATTCTGCGACGATTGCCTTGGCCTGGTCGTCGGGCGTGGAAGCCTCTTACCTTCTCTAATCCAAATTTCACGCGCATACCAATAGATGCAAAGATAGAGGAGGAGCTTTTTCCTGACTACATCGCGTCGCGTTACTACCCCGTCCGCATCGGTGAGGTCCTCAGCAATCGCTATCAGATTGTTGGCAAGCTGGGCTTCGGAGCTACATCGACAGTCTGGTTGGCCCGTGATCTAGAGTAAGATGGGGTGCCCGTCCATCGTCAGCCGTGATATGTCGAAACTTTTATACTGATTACCGCCAATGGATACGCAGTGGCCGCCAACATGTGGCTTTGAAGCTTTTCGTCAACTCGGCGTCCATGGGCAAGCAACTTGAACACGAGCTCTCAATATATCGGCGCATTTCTGCCTCTGTTGCAAAGCACCCCGGTCGCGACGCGGTAAGAAACCTCCTGGACTCGTTCGATATCTCCGGACCACATGGCTCCCATAGATGCCTCGTTCATCCTCCATTGTGGGAGAGCACCCTGACCTTCCTGCACCGAAATCCAATACGGCGATTACCCTCACCAGTTCTTCGCGTCATCCTCCGCCGCCTCTTTCTTGCTTTGGATTTCCTGCATGCAGAATGTCGCATTATTCACACAGGTGCGTTTATAACCGAGCGGATCCCTGGTCCTCTTAGGTTTCTCTTATTCGGAAATGACGGTGTTGACTGTCGAGGAACAGACATCAAAGCTGATAATATCATGTTCGGCATCAACGACGAGTCCGTATTCACCAAATTCGAGGAGGAAGAGCTGCACGATCCGTCTCCGCGTAAAGTGGCTGGTGATGGAAGAGAAATCTATTTGTCACGCGAGCTGCAGATGCCGAAGCGCTGGGGTGCCCCAGTCCTTTGTGATTTCGGCTCGGCTGTTGTAGACGATAGAGAACATCTAGAGGACGTACAGCCCGATATTTACAGAGCACCTGAAGTCATCCTAGAAGTGCCGTGGACAAACAAGATTGATATATGGAATGCCGGATGCATGGTACGCAATTTGAAAGACTATCTACGAGATTCCAAAGATGTAGCAGCTGACTTGAATTCGCGCCGTCCCCAGATATGGGACCTATTCGAGGGTGGCCACCTGTTTACAGGACAAGACATCGAGTACCAGACCTACCGCAGTCGCGCCCACATTGCAGAAATAGCTGCATTGCTCGGGCAGCCTCCCAAGGCACTCCTCCAATCCGGCAAGGCTAGTCATAAATTCTTTACCGATCAAGGTACGCTTTTTGCTGGTGTATGACCACGAGCTCTGCTTTTCTTTGCTGACAGCAGCACCTGCTCGCTTTATAGGAGACTTACGTCCAGAGATTCCAGTTCCGAGTAACACATCTCTCGAAGAGCGGGAGACCAACCTGGAGGGAGAGAACCGAGAGAAGTTCCTTGCCATGGTGCGGAAGATGCTCCAATGGGATCCCGTGGAGCGTTCTTCGGCGAAAGAACTCGCCGAAGAAGAATGGATCATGGACTTTGCGTGAAAAGCAATGTGACTTCTATTGATTTCTGTTTCCAATGCGTTTTGTTTTTAAACGCTTTGCTACTTGGACGCCAATCGGTCTTCATGGTCGGAAACGGACTATATTCACTGAGAGCATACTAAGCCCCTGAATCAGGAGTTGGCCGTAGGAAACTGATCTCCAGAGAATCTATCTCGCTAAATACCCGTTAAATAAACCCTGGTACGCAAGCAAACTTCATGATGTCCAATAAGAGAAAGAAATTCATGACAGGAATCCCACCTCCTTCCAGCTCCGCACAAACAATCTGATCAAGTCATCCTCGACCGGCCCCATTGCAGCCAGAGTCGGCGAGTGTTCCCTCGCGTTCGCCGTCCCCATGAGTAAACCGCCACAGCTCATCCGCAGAAAATGATGATCCAGGAAATCCACCAGCAGGTACGCCGGGTTCGCGCCCGCGGCGACATTGTCCTCTCGCCGCGGCCACTCCCGCACGCGCCGGACCCATTCCTGGAACGGGACCGTGGTGGACGATATTCCCATCTCTTCCGCCAACACGCCCAGGGTCTCGGCCCAGGCCTGTCGGACCGGGTTCTCGATGTGATAGATCGGGTGCAGCTCTACGCGGTCGTCGCCGTCGGGTTGCGTCACGATCTCTACCAAACCCCGAGCCACGTAGTCTGCCGGCGTCCAGCCCAGGGTCCCGGGCAACTCGGGAAACGCCCCGATGCTCTGGGACGACTTCACAAGGAACGAGATGTGCTCCATGGCGTTCCAGTGGCCGTTGATGGCGCTTCCCGCTATCTGGCCTAGCCTCACGGCCGTCGCCCGGAAGTGGGCCGAGTAACGGTGCAGGGTGGTGTCAAGCATGCGCTCGCAGATGTACTTGGCCTCGCCGTACCCCGTTGGCAGCACGCTGGACATAGGGACCCTTTTTTCCGGGACGACGGGGCTGCCGGGAGTGGTCTGGATCGGGTGATAACCTACAGTGGCAATGGAGGAGACGAGGGCGAATGAGACTGGCGCCCGGAGCCCCTGAGCGCGTCGGCGGATGGCGATTTCGGCGGCTAGGTTCAGCATGTGCGCCATGATGCGCAGCTGCGGCTCGAAACGCTGGACGGGCCACTTGGAGTGCATCAGCCAAGCGTTATGGATGATATGCGTAGTGTTGTCTACGAGAAGCTGATAGTTGGCGTCTGAGAGGCCCAGAGTACCAGGCTGAGCGAGGTCGGTTTCCAACACGGTGATCTTGGTGAGGACCTCTGGAGCGAGATCGAGACCTTTCTTGGCGAGGGCGGCTAGTTGTCTTTCCCGTGCGTCTTGTTTCCGGCTGGCTCGGTTCAGACAGAGGACCATGTTGACGTCGGCGCGGAGCGCGGCTTCTGCTACCAGATGGGCGCCTAGGCCGCCAGTGCCGCCGGTGATCACGATGCATTTCTTATGGGCAACGGCTTGAGATTGGCGATTCGTTGGGCGGATGCCTGAGGCGTCTATGTTCTGTGCCATTTTCTCGTGGAATCCCTTTGCCAAGGCAGAGACATAATTGGCAACCATGTGTTCTCGAGCTTCGCAACCGGCGCCAGCTTGTGCACGATAGTCTACATAAGGGGTCTTGTTCAACCAGGGACTAACGTCGTCGGCGGACAGGGAAGATTCGCATCTATTGATGATAGAAATTTATTCTTAGAATCAAACCCGCAAAAAAGGAAAAGAAAAGAAGGACACGACAAGGAGAGAAAAAGAACTATTTACCGGCTGTTCGTATCCGCGGCCGCCAAGATAACCTTCTGAATCCCGCTCTCAACCGTCTCGCCCTCCGTCCAGTCCACATACCCGTACCCAGCCTCATGCAGGTCCTTCTCCCACCTCGATTCGTGCAAGAGTGCATGCTCCCGTCCGTCCTCGAACAGCCACCACCCCTCGAACAGGCCGAAGATCAGGTCCACCCAGAACGGCGTCCGCGTCATCTCCATCATCATGAGGAACCCGTCCGGGCGCAGCGCCCTGCGGACGTTGGTCGCCGTCGCGCGGACCGACTTGGTCGCGTGGATGGCGTTGCTCGCGACGACGAAGTGCTGCAGCGGTACGCCGTCCTCGGGCGTGGGCGGCGGCTTCTCCATGTCGTGGGCGCGGAACTGCATCCACGGGTACTGCTTGCCCCAGGTCTTGCGCGCCGCCGCCACCAGCGACGGCGAGAGGTCTGTGAAGGTGTACACCACGGGCAGCCCCAGCTGGGCGAGCAGCGGTACCAGGCGCTTGGTGGTGCCGCCCGTGCCGGCGCCCATCTCCAGGATGCGCAGAGGGTGGTCGGCGCTGAAAGCCACGCCGTCTCCATCGCTGTCCCGGATCCGGGCGACCAGTCTCGCGAGGAAATCCTCCATCTGCACAATGAGGATCTTGTTGAGCGGCCATTCGGCGTACCAACGGCTCACGAGCTCCTGACCCCTCTTGCTGCCGAAGATGACCTTCACCCCGTCGGTCTCGCCTTTCAGCACCCGCCCGAGGTGCTCGCCCACGTAGTTGATCAGCTCCAGCGTCCCGGCCTGCTCGGGATCACCTTGCAGCATCGCCGCGCACAGCGCTTCCGTGCGGCTCAGGACATCCGGCAGCGGTATCGCGGTCCTCGTGATCACCGCCCGGGGGCCTTGTCCGTCGAGCTTTATGATCTGCGTCGCGGTCTCGAGCTCTTTGTATAGGTGAGTTACGAATTTCTCGTGTCCGGGGGCGTGGGAGATGCGTGTAAGCTGCGAGCCTGGACGCGCGGTACTGAAGCCGGCTCCCAGGGCTTCCAAGGTCGAGAGGGTGATCAATACGGATAGCTCGTTCTGCTGGGGGAGGGAGGTAGAGCAGTAGGAAGCTTGGTTGAGGGCGGTGATGCGGGCGTCCGTTGCGTTTTTGGTCCCGGCGAAGGCATCCTTCACCGTTTCCAAGAGGAGCGAGGGCTTTCCCAAGTTGATGTCTGCATCAGACACGACGTCAGGGCCAGGCGTGCTGAAGCCCGAAGCGCCGTCTGAGATGGAAGACCCCACGCTGGTAATGCCGCTGTCTGAGCTGGTTGTTGACACGCTGGTAGGGGCTCCGGTTATTGTCAACCCCATGGCTCCAGCTACGCATTTCAGCAGGCCGGGCATATCGACTACCGATAGGATCTCGGACTCGGGAAGCTCCACTTTCAATGTCGATTCGATCTCGTGCCTCATCTCCATGCCAGCCAACGAGTCGATACCAAGGTCGGCGAGGTCGCTGTCATCCTTGATCTCGTCCATATCCAGTCCGGACATGTCTGCTATCACGGCCTTGACGCTGGCGATCAGGTTTTGGAGCTCCTGACCTGGCGCCTTCGGCTTAGACGTCTCGGGCTCGGAAGGCAATGGGGTATATATCGTCTCACTGGGCTTGTTGAGAATGAAATGGGTCGTCGCGTTCCTTGTTGGCTGCTGAGCGACGGGGCGAGGAACCTCACTCACGACTTGGGGCACTGAACCTGACGTTGGGACAGGCGGAAGTGAAGCCTTCCCACCCGCCACCCACGAGGGTTCTGTCAAGCGAGCAAGCAACTTCTCCATAGAAGATCTTACAATCCTGACATACGCAATACCAAGGATCACTTCCACCAGTGTCCCATCCGCGGCGTCGAAAACGAAAACATCGGTCAAAGTCATCTGTTCCGAGGCCCGCTGATGTACAGCAAACACGTCGAAAGCCTTAGGTCTGACCTGCTTCGGCGACGTCTCAGCCGCGTCGGGGCTCGCTGCGGGATAGCTGCGAATCCACTGATCGATGCCGTTGGCGAGGTACACGTGGCTCTTCCCGCGTTCTCGCTCGGGCGTCATGCAGTTCACCCACAGGCCGCCGAGCTGGCAGAAGGTATCGGCCAAGTGAGGATCGAACCACGGCTCTTCGGAAGATTTTGACACGTCCTGATGTTTGAGGTGGGTGACGTGTCCAGCCGTTTCGTTCCCCCGACACACCATCTTCTGCATGCCACGGAACTCCGGGCCGTAGTCTACTATCTCGGAGAAGATACGGTAGATACTTCTGTTGCCCAACATCTCGTCAACGGGCGCGCTCGACGTGACGTTGTTCTGCAAGAGGTCCGTCGCCCGGGCGTGGCTGAAGAGACGCTCGTAGCGTACCAGTTGGCGCCGAACGTCCGCGTCCCCGGAGTCTCTGAAACTGACGTTGCCTTTGGTGTGTACCATCCGCGCCGCTTGAGGATCCGGCTTAGTTGTGCTGAAGACTTCGAAGAGCCACTTATCGCTGGCCTTGGTCACCTGGATCCATAATGTACGCGCCGTGTCGAAGCAGACAGGCGACTGGTAGTCGACATCTTGGATCTGAGGCTGGCTTTGGGGGGTCTTGTAGTCGAGATGAATGCTGGAGATGGCCTGGATCACGAAACTGACCTGCAAGGTGGCAGACAAGATGGGTGCAGTCTGAAGGGTCACATGGCCTTTCAGAAGTTGTTGATACTCATCCAAGAAGGTGTTGACGCGGAAATAGGCTTGATTCCGTGCTCCGCTGTCCTGAAGGTCATATAGAGTCAGGAGACTATCAGGGGGGTTCGCTTTATCTGCCTGCGTTCTGCTCCCGGCGTCTGCCCCTTCTGGTGCCGGAAGAGCTTTAGGGGGCACCTTCAAATCCAGCCAGTGACGCGACTCTGGGTCAAATTGGTACGGAGGGAGGAGCAAAGGCTTGATGTCTGGCTGATGTTTCGTCTGCATTCCGTGGTGTGCCCAGTGCTGTACGCGCACACCTGCTTCCCACAAAGCCACGGTTGTGTCGGTGAGCTTGTTGAAGCCGGCGTCGCTGTTAGCCATGTTGACACCGTGGAAAGAGATAGGAGAGGCTGCAAATTCGGTATTGGCCAGGGCACGAGCTGCCATATTGGTAACAGTCGAGTTGGTACCGGCTTCGAGGAACACGCATGGAGAAGAGCTTCCTGCAAATCGTCGTGCCAGGCGCTCGACGGCGTTATGGAAGTATACAGGTTCACGCATGTGGTCTGCCACGAACCGACTCGTTAGATCGTTGGCACTGGTGCTGTGCTTACCCGTCAGCTCCACCGGAATCATCGGTTTACGGAAAGTTGCTCCACAACTGGCGACGCTCTGCTCCAGATCCTCGAGCAAAGGGTCGACCAGGACGGAGTGGAAAGCGTTTGTGACATTGAGCTTCTTGGCTTTCATGATCTTGCTGTACTTCCCGCCGTTGGCAACCTGGGCAGCCACCACCTCCATAACCGCAACGGGTCCTGCGAGGGTGAAGCTCGTCGGGCCATTATAGCAAGCGATGGTAGCGGGCTTCTCGGCGTGATTCCGGTTCGATTCTTCGAGGAGCTGAAGCACGCTGTCGAGATTTCCTTCCACTGCCAACATGCCGCCTTTGTCGGGACCCCATGTCTCACGGACCAGCTTGGCCCGGCACATGATGACCTTGATCATGTCCTCGAGTGAAAGAATGCCGGACACGCACAGACTGGTGAGAGACCCGAAGCTGTGTCCAACTAGTGCGGCTGGCTTCACCCCCGAGTCCATCCAGGAGCGTGCGCTCGCGTATTGTATGGCGAAGAGCATCGTCTGAAGGTGGACGGTATCGACGGTGGAGGGCGGGGCGCGGTTGAAGATTCCCGGGAAAATACTGCGACCTCCAAGGCCCTGGACGACAGCATCGACCCGGTCGAGGTGGTGGCGCAGAAGTGCTATGTCTTGATAGACTTGCTTGTCAAGGCCGACGTAGCAAGAAACCTGCCCCCCAAAGCAGAAGATCACCGTTGGTGAGTTTGCAGATGCTTTTGACAGAGATTCGTTACTACCCTTCTCGAATGCAGCCAAACTCTGGTCGAACTCGCCCAGGGAACGGGCAGTTAACAGCAAGTTCGCATTCATTGTGCGGTTGCTCTGGTGCGCGAGGTTGAATGAGAGGCTAGGAAGGGACTGAACCCTGTCCGATCGAGACAGCCATCGGCGTAAGGCTTTCACGTAGCGACTCAAGCTTTTCTCGTCGAACGCGGTGAGCCAGAAAGGATACTTGACTCCAACTCCAGATCTCCCTGCTGGTTCATGCTTGAAGATCGGTGAGGGTGGCTGGACAACCACCGCAGAAGCATTCGACCCCGACGCACCGTAGTTGTTGATAAGCGCGGCGCGGAACCCGCCCGCAGGCACCACCCATGGCTGAGGTCGGGTAGGAATAAACATGTGGTCGGCAGGCGTTGACTGAAGGGCCGGGTTAATGCTTTCGAAGCTAGCCTGGGGCGGCAGCGTCCCCTTGTTCATCATCAATAGAATCTTGATCAGACTAATGACCCCCGAGGCACATTCCATGTGGCCCACAAGCCCCTTGACAGAGCTGACCATAAGAGGCTTATCGGCCCCGCGATGTCCAGCACCTCCGAGAGCTTTCCGGATACCACTGTACTCGGCAGGGTCTCCCACCGCAGTGCCGGTACCGTGAGCCTCTACGACGGATATCTGCGACGGCTTGACACGTGCTCTGGTCATGACCCCGGTGAACAAGTGCTCCAGCGAGGGCGCATTGGGGACGAAGATCGGCGTGCAATTCTGGTTCTGCTGGACGCCCGTCGCGGCCAGCACGCCCAGAACCAGATCGCCGTCCGCTACCGCCTGACTCATCTTCTTCAGGAAGACAGCGCCCACGCCCTCGCCTCGACAATACCCATCGGCTCTGGCGTCGAAAGGCTTACACGCGCCGGTGGGACTCAAGAACGACCCGGCGGCGAGGTTCTGAAACCAGGTAGCGGACGTCATGATGTGTGATCCTCCCGCCAGCGCGGCCTCGCATTCTCCTGACATGATAGCTTGGCAGGCCTGGTGCACGGCGACCAGCGACGAGCTGCATGCCGTGTTGATCGTCACCGCGGGCCCCGTCCAGCCGAAGTAGTGCGAAACCTTGCCGGAGACGAAGCCCTGGAGGTTTCCAGTCGCCGTGAAGGCGTTCGCCGAGTGAGAGGCCACGTTCGACTCGTAGTCGCCCAGGCAGAGGCCTACGAAGCACCCGATGTTGGGATTCTCTCGCGTGGTGCGGGAGCTGTTGAAGTAGCCGCTCTGTTCGACGGCTTGGTACGCGACCTGGAGGATGTGCCGCTGCTGCGGATCCATCGAGGCGCTCTCGCGCGCCGACTTCTTGAAGAAGCGGTGATCGAACTGGTCGTGGCCCGACACCAGGTTGGCGAACCACTGCCGGCGCTGGTCGGCCGCGCTCCGGAACGCCGTATCGCCGAAGTCGAAACGTCCCCCGTCTCGCCCGGAGATCTCTTGGTGCTGGGACTTGCCCGCAACTAGCAAGTCCCAGAACTCTTCGAGAGTATCGGCTCCGGCGACCTTGCAGGACATGCCTACCACGGCGATGTCACTGTCCAGCCATGGACGGGTCTGTTCCGAGCGGCTTGCGGGTGGAGGTTCCGGCCTGCCTCTTCGAGACTTGCCGGTGCCTGATATGATGTCGACGCTGGAGGCCAGAGAAGGTGGTACGGAGCCCCTAGGGCCAAAGTCGACGAGTCGAGCTCGATCAGTCAGCGTCTCTGAGATTGTTTGCGCTGTTGCTGCTGATAGAGTTTCCGACCACGCTGCGAGCTCCAGCAGAATGGATCGCAGGGCATGAGCGTGTAATTCACCCTTGGTAACGATACTGCCGTGCATGTCGTTGACACGCGTGGTCAGGGATATGGAGCCGGCATCAGGAAGACGGAACATGGCGCCGGCTGGCGAGTTGCAGAAGTTGATGAGACGATCCACCGTAGTTCGTCGTGACTTGTTGTCACTGGAAAAGTGAAAGCGGCCGTAGAGACCTATTTCCGAGGCGATGAGGCCTGCGCTTTGGAGTTGTCGAGTCAAGCTGGAGACGGTCTCTGCGCTGGTCGTGATTGTAGCCCGATCTTTGTCGTAATGCACCGAGACGTATGCCTATAAACGATATGGTTAGTACTTTGTTCAGGGGTGATGGGGGCACCCATAATGCGAGTTCCAGTGGCTGGATGGAGCAGATCAAATTAGATTAAGCTTACCTCTTCAAAGTCCTCCATGATCTTCAACATTGCAGCGTGCTTGTCCTCGGAGTCCCAAGCTGCGCTCACAGAGCGGTATCTCCCCTTTTTCGCGGCTGCATCCTCGCCGTCCACAACCAGGCCCACGAGCATACCCAGGCGTACGGCAGCGGCACCGTACCTGCGCAAGTCGGCAGCGTCATGTGAACTCGCCACCGCAAAGGCACTCAGGATTCCTGTGCAGAACCCTAGAGACTCTCTGGCCTCTACCAGACCAGCCGGAGTCTGAAATAGCCGTGCGAAATCAGCATAGTGTGTAAGCTGCATGATGACTGCCAGGGGGATCAGAACTGCATTGGGCAAGGGCAAGATGAGGTTGTCGAACGATCCCGTTGAGATGAAACTTGACACGACGTCGATGAGTGACTGATCGATTGCACTTGCTGCTCCTTGGTCGAGGAATGGTAGATGCGTCACGGCTGTGGCGTAGTCTTTGGGCAGCGCCCTGATCGAGTCCATCATCCAGCTGTGTTCCTCATGTTCCATTATCATCTCGCGGATCTGCTTCAACATGGAGACATCGGGGGATAGAACGAGCGCCCCGAAGAGCAGCAAGGTGTTGCTGCTCCCCCCTATGGTCTGATTCTGGGGCGCCATGTTGAATGTGGAAAAATACACGGGAGAATTACTAGCTTCCCTTTCACGAAGTCTAATGAAAATCTACTGAGAAGGGAAGAATAAGGGTTGAGCAATGATCAAACCCTCAGCAATTAATAGGGGTATCTCTTCATATTTCATACCATGGTCTATCCTACGGCGTATTGATTGTATTTTCAATATCTTGTTTTCTATTGGCCGCGATGGTCTTGATATGCTCAGCCTGGATAAGGTCAGCCTGAACAAGATCAGCCTGGACTATCCGTATTACCCTGGGTCTGAGGAATGGTGATTGCTTACGGAGTAGTAGTCCACCACCTATCTAGATCCCGTAAGCCTGTCCCGGATATTTTCTCTATCACGTCGGAGTGCACATGCCCCTGGAGGCTCCATCCTTCGTGCCGTGTCTCATTGGCTGCTCCTTGAGTCACAAATCCTTCGGCTGATGCTTTGAGTACCATCAGCAGCCATCGGGCACTATTTTTCTAAGGCTGTGTGTTTCACCCGCTCAGCTCGGGTAGCCCAGACCGATTGTGTTCTGCTTTCTCTCTCGGCCCTACAAACAAAGCTAACTCGAATGATATAATCACAGATCCATAGTAATTGCAAGAATTAGTGTCATGGCAGCGCAACTCTCTTTGGTGTTTCCCATCCGAGGACACTGAAGCCAGCTCAAAGACGCGCATGTAGTACCCCTGTCCCGCGATATCTTCGTGTCCCAGTTGCAAGACGACCTCTAAAAGTACCGCTTTCTCGCTCCCTTGAGCTTCCCATCGAAGCATCTATAGAGCCGTACATTCATTGCATGCTCCCTGCCCCGCAACCTACCCTTCATTCACTCGCTCCTCCTCCTGTCCGCCCGAGTTGCCCCATAGCCCCGTCATCATGCGGAACGATGAAGCTATTGGTATAAGCCCAGGAGAAACCATGGAGATTGGCATCGTGGGAGGTGGTATCGTCGGCGTGATCCTCGCGCTCGGCTTGACCAAGCAGAATATCAAAGTTCGCGTATTCGAGCAGTCCGCTGGTTTCCGCGAGATTGGTGCAGGCATGGCCTTCTCGGCGTGCGCGCGTCAATGCAGTGCGTAATATACAACTATCTCTTACCCGTGTAGCCGTCTTTCAACCCATAATCGCACTCTAACGCTATCCTTAGTGGATCTCATGGACCCAAGCATCGCGCAAGCCCTCCTACGCTCTGGAGCGGTCTCAGTAGCGGACACGGGTGACGAGGATGACTATCTGCGTTGGATTGACGGCTACAACCAACATCGACCCGAGGATCCCTCCTACCAGCGACCGCTCGCACAGATCGGCGGTGCAGGCTTCCGGGGATGTCGGCGCGACCAGTTCCTCGAGGAGCTGGCTAGGGAAGTGCCCCAAGGTGTGGTCGAGTTCCGGAAGCGACTAGACAAAGTGGAAGAAGACACGGAAAACGGCACAGTCGTGCTTCGCTTCGCCGACGGAACGAGTGCCGAGGTTGACGCCGGTATGTCTCTCTCCCCCGTGGACCGCTACATTGTAGATAATCCATTGAATGCCATGATTCGACTAACATGACCCTGTTCACCAGTTATCGGCTGCGACGGAATCAAATCTGCCGTCCGCAGGGAGATGTTTGGCCCTAGTCATCCCTCCTCCTTCGCACAATACACGCACAAGGTGGCCTACCGCGGCCTCGTCCCCATGAGCCGCGCGGTGGAGGTCCTCGGCACGTGGAAAGCAAACAATTTTCACCACCATGTCGGGCCCGGCGCCCATCTCACGCACTATCCCGTCGCGAACAACACCGTGCTCAACGTGGTGGTGTTCCTCTCGGATCCCAATCCTTGGCCCGACAGCAGCAGGATGGAGGAAGAGGGCTCGCGAGAGGATGTCCTCGTTGGGCTTGAGGGGTGGCATCCTACCCTACTGGGCCTTGTGAAGCTGCTACCTGAGAAGCTGAGCAAATGGGCGCTATTCGACCTGGGCGAGTTCCCCGTCCCGAGTTACTGTTCCGCGAATGGGAAGGTCTGTCTCGCAGGGGACGCCGCCCATGCTTCGAGTCCACACCATGGAGCTTCTGCTTGTCTTGGGGTGAGTACAGTCGCAATTCATCTCCATAAATCTTTGGGATTTTCCGAATTCTAATCAAAGCTACTCATTGATTACAATAGGTCGAAGACGCCCTGTGTCTCAATGTTCTTCTAGGCCAGGTTCGCGAATCTGTCGCTGCCAAGCAAGATTCTCTCGAGCTGGGCCATGCTCTGCAGACTGCGTTCCAGACCTTCGACGCCGTGCGTCGCAAACGGACCCAGTGGCTTGTTAACAGTAGCCGGCGCGTATGTGATCTATATCATCAATCGGAATGGGCGGATCCTCATCGCTGGCCCAAGGCCGAGACGTGCTTTGAAGAAATTCGAGATCGCTCGTACAAGATTTGGCATTTCGATGTAGACGCAATGGTCAAGCAGGCGCTGGACGAGTACGAGGCTCGGCTGCGCGGTAGGAAGTTGGCGATTACTGGTGGTGGAGGCGGCGCAAATGGCGTTCGGGATATGACGAACGTGAGTGATGGCGGGCATGGCTATAACCTTTAAAAGGGAAGGACTTCCATGATAGCCAAAGACCACAATAGTTGGAGTACAGAATACGTTATGGACTACTGTTTCGAGATGCGTCTTCGGTGATGTGCTCCATATTGTGACTACGACTCAGGTATCTAATCGCATATCTTCTCCAACGATGTTGAAATGTGGGTGGGAAGTCATGAGCAGGTGATCAAAGTCACGTGCGACCATATGTGGTGGTTATTTCCCACACATCTTCAAGCCCCTTTTCGTGTTCTGTTTCTTCTCATCTGCCATCATACAATAAACTCGGAATCTCGGATCGCTTAGTCCATCGATTCATTTCACCTATGTATGTATATACTATAGGGTTTCATCAACCGACGACGCCGATGCGAGCGGGACAAGATCACTCCTTAGAACAGACTCATTGGCATCATGCCCGCGAATGCGAAGCCATATAGAAAATACTGTGCTAGAAAAGACGGCATGGCGATTCTAGGCAAGTAAGCATGTATGGATAAGTTTGCTAGCGATGTCGTGTCAGCGGGAACTTTTGACATGTAATTACCGGGGGCTTCGGAGACTAAATCGAGGTTTGGTTATCAAATAATATCTCACAAAAATATTGCATAAATTTAGAACCCCTGAATATGTGCGCTGAGCGCTCGGTGAGTTTTTACAATTACTATGGGTAATTTTTGCGGGAGGAAGAACGATCGCCATGCAACGTAGCGCTTAGACGTGTAAGCAGCATATATGCACTTCCACGGTGAGGATGTATTATAGAAGTGCAATGGGAACACAGTTATTATAGTAGCCGGGTAATATTACTATATGAGCCGCGTTCTTCTACTTTCACCATCGACTGCGCTACCCAGGGCCGGCATGTATCAGCCCCTGGCATTTTTCTTCAGTCGTGGCCTATTCTTTTCCGACCGACGGATCGATCGCATCCGTACACCATGCTCAATAACCCCATCTTAGATGGCCTTCCTGACGCCACAGAGAAACGGCGTGTAGGTAGCCTTACTCAGATCCCAGACGCCGTAAGTCGCGAACGGATTCTCCTTGATCCATGTATCCAAATGCTCCTTCTCGCCGGCGCCTGCCTTCCATACCATGATGCTCCCTGTGAGGACAGGGTCGGTGCCCTCCTGGGGGAGCGCCTCTACGAGAGGTCCCGCCAGGACTAGACGGCCTGCGTCGATGTGCGTCTTGTTGTAGGCCATGTGCGCGGCAAAGCTGTCTTTGCGCGCTTGGGCGACGTGGGCGCCGGACTGGTTTGGGATCTGGACGAGCCAGTCCGATTCGAGCGACGGGGGAGCCATGATCTGTGGGATCGATTGGTGGGCTGGCGTTCTTGTAAGATTCGTGACCGTGATGATGAAGTTGGGGTGGGCGATCTTTCGTGCTTACCTGGGGACTGGGTAGGGAGATTACGATAATTCTCAGCCTGTGTGCAAAGCAGAATCTAGAATCTCAAGTGTAAGTTGGAGGATGGAACGGTCAATTATTATAGAGCTGGTGTTTTCAAGGGGGTCAAAGGCCGCCGAAGTTGGGTTGCATCGCCGTGAACACTCACCTGTGTATCTGCATTTGCACCGCTAACTACAATCTAATCGGCTGAGAAAGGAACAGGCCGAAACCTCTCCAACCACAAAGTCAGCCGGACATTAATTCACCAAATCCTTCGGTGCCTCCCGGCATTATGCCAATAGTTTTCACCCCGAATGCATCATACGATTTCGTAGCTCTTACATACCCAGTCCCAGGCAGTCAATTTCAACTTGCGGATTGGTCATATGACCCTGGCCTTGACGCCCTTCCATAGTTCTGATATGCCTGTAACTTTCCTATTTCTCTTCCAGCCTTTCGCCTTGCTGAGTGTCACTGCCACCATATTGTAAACAGCATTCGTAACAGCGCCCCATCTACCTCCAGTAAACCCCACTCAGCACTTCATCATGGGTAGTCTGGCTGAAACCACGACCATTCCCACCATCAACATCGGTGCGTTCCTTGACCCCAACTCATCTGCAGAAGCCAAGCGAGACGTCGTCAAGGCCGTGAGTGATGCCTGCCACGTATATGGTTTCTTCAACCTCGTCGGTCACGGCATTCCTCAGGAGGCCCTGCGTGAGGCACTGGAGCTGAACAAGATGTTCTTTGCGCTTCCTGAGGAGAGCAAGAAGGAGGTTTTGATCTCCAAGTCGGTGGGCCGGTCCTTCCGCGGCTACGAGCCGTCGGGGATCCAGACTCACCACAAGGGACTTTTGCCCGACACCAAAGAGGTACGGGAATCTCAATGATGCTCATACTGCAAGCCTCCAACCCATTTTCGTAACCTGAGCTAACTCGTCCATCCTCGTTTTAGACCTTCATGGTGGGTCGAGAGGTTCCCCTCAACGACCCAGACTGCGGAACCTTCTCCACAGGTCCCAATCTGTGGCCGTCCAGTCTGCCCAAGGAGAAGTTCCAAGACCGCATCATGGCGTACCAGGGCCGGATGCTCAAGCTGGTCGAGAACATCCTCGCCATCCTAGCTCAGGGGCTTCCCAAGGAGTGGGGATGCTCTCCGACGGTGTTTAACTCGCTCCTCGAGAAGCCGTCGATTCCGATGAGGTTCTTGCACTACGGGCCGGTGTCTTCCGAGCTCGAAGACGCTCGACAGTTTGGAGGTGAGTTCATGAAAACTCTCTAAGCGACACGATCTTGCCTATATTCGTGTGCCCGCTCAACAATCCCTACTGACTCGTTTTGCGTGGTCTAGTCGCTGACCACACCGACTTCGGCTGCGTGTCCATTCTTCTCCAAGAGCCCGGCACGCGTGGCCTCGAGGTTTATTATCCTCCCACGGAGAGCTGGGTCCCCGTCCCCGTAGTTGATGACGGGTTCGTCATCAACATGGGTGATATGATGCAGAGATACACAGGAGGCCACTACAGAAGCGCCCGTCATCGCGTCCTGACCAATCGGGAGAAGCACCGGCACAGCGTTGCCTTTTTCCTCAATGGTAATCTTGGTCTGAAGGCCAAGGCCCTTGACGGATCTGGCACCGAGACTGTGGTGGGTGATTGGATCCGTGGGCGCCTCATTGAGACCATGGGACAAACGGGCAAGTTGCTTCAGCGGGAGGCTGTCAAGGCATGAGAAACCTGTAAGATATGCCCAGTGTGAAAATCTCTTGAAGAAGGACGGGAAACCTGTACTTAAGTCTTGCTGCACTCTTTTAATGTAGTGACTTTCTTTTTCTCTCATCTTATCGTGATCTCGGTTTCTACAGTGTCACAGGCGCCCAGACATGATTATTGGGCGACTGGAGCGTGGCTTTTCTGTTCATAACTGTGAGGAGAGAAAATCTGATAACGAACAGAGTCAATTATATAGTCTTTTGCCAACAGAGGTTGAGTCTATCTGGCATATAGCAACAACCTACTGAAATGTTGATACATCCCCACACTTGTAATGATGCGTGCGGGCCAGTTAATTCATGTTAATGATCTTTTACTCAGCTGTAGAATACCAGCATGACACGCTGCTATTGAGATTAAGCCAGTCTCACACATTCTTTCAGGGATCGACTTCTACGAGCCTTGTAGCAGAGTAAATTTTGATTATATCGCAACCCATACTAGGCCGCTACTTCTGGGAACCGTAGTATTCGTTTCCCAAGGCGTCATTTGTTTTCCTTTCGTGTTGGATTGTCAGCTTTTATCCTTCTTCTTTCTAAGTGTGCCGTGCATCAAGAGCGAAAACAGGCTCGCTTATCATCAGGTTAGCCCAGAAGTATTTGCGATATAAGGGTGCAGTTTCTCTATATTTCTTTAAGGAGCTGGACCAGGCTTTAAATCACAGTCAATATTTCTAGGGGGCTTCTAAAGGGGATATATGAGACTCGTCTGCTTGCCCTTCACTCCTAGGAGTGATGAACCGTCGTACTAGGTTTTCTGAGATGCAAAGCACCCTTTCGGCCCTGGCTTGACACCGGACAGATGACCATCACCATGTTTGTGTTGTAGCAAATGATATCTTGGTGGTCTTGCGCAATTGCATTGCACATCAACAACAGTGACCCAAAAAGGCGAGGGTGTCAATGGTATATTGATTCTCCTATTATATAATAAGAGGTGAATATCCTCAAATCCATCTGTTAGACTACTAGCTCTGTATTACGTCCCTAACACGTCGATGCAGGACTCACAGTGATGATGGAGCTCGGGTCACTCTTGCCAGAGACTTTGAGCATAGATAATATGAGAGGTCGAATATCTTGGCCAGAGACCTTTGCAGTGAAGCACTCCAGCATATATCCCACCCGATGCATCTCAGCTCCGACCTAGTCTTCGTCCGCGCAATGTCGCAGACAGGCTGGTGGCCCATTATTGCCGATTAATGAAAATAATACAACGGGTTTTGGTGGAGGTTAAAAAGCTTAAAAAGACATGAAGCGGATCAAAAAAGCTTGTTCCTGCTGCCTGCAGCATTGGAATAGCACATTTGCACCTCAAAGGGCATGAATTACGGCGTTGATGCTTTAAGCTTTGTGGCGCCGGGAGAAAGGGGGGAGGGGATCGCGTTGTTAACAGAGACCGAAAGAGCATCATCGAGGCACGATGGGTTGGTTCAGAACAGGTTGAACTCCTGGACAGAACTGCTCAAGCCGAATAATCGGATATCAAACTATCAGTAATCTCAACAGACAGGCAGTCAAGTATAATGCTTCAGAACTCAACGCCTATCCAATTGAAAACGCAGACGCGACGCAGTGACGAGAGCGGCTGCGGCTTCATGACATCTGTGGCACGGGCGGATGAGGGGGGGGGTTTATTTTTAGATCCACCGAACAGAAGACACACCAGGGCAAGATCTTTGAAGGCCCCGAATAGATCTTCCGCGGGTTGGGCACGACTGGCACATTATCAAGTCAAGAACTCAAGACGTGTCAGGCGGCCGAGATGATGTGTGACGCGTCAGACATCAACGAAATGATAGAATTCCGCGTAATATCGACGAACCAAGGGCATGGTACTATACCGAACTCCAGCTAACGTGGCCGGCTCAGAAAACGTCAACCTAGCGGAGATGACCAAGCTTTCAACCGTACTTTTGGTCCAATAATCCAAGTGACAGCAATAAAGTGAACGAGGACTTCCGTGCTTATGCTCTCCCGCAGCCAATCGCTGACAAGTTTATGCTGCGCTGCTGCGCATTCGCTCGGCCGAGTGCATCTCCCTGTACTAATTCACCGAGGACCGTCTCGGTCGTAAGACTCGCGCACCAAAAAAATCAAGGGACCTCCTAAAGACCCTCGATATAAAGTCATGAAAGTCACATAAAATGGAATCAGACCAGACAGAATCAGGCAAAACAAAATCCGGCAAAACAAGATACCGCAAGCCCAAGTGCAGACCCTCGGCGATACCCCTTAATCACCTTTCGTTCATCACTCATCCACACCACTTCCCGTCATGCCACAGCTGAAGGTCCTCGTCAACGGTGGAGGCATTGCCGGCAATGCGATCGCCTTCTGGCTCTCCAAGCTGGGGTACCGGGTGACGGTGCTGGAGCGGTTTCCCGCGCTGCGCGTGGACGGGCTGCAGCTCGACCTGCGCGGCCACGGGATCGACGTGATGAAGAAGATGGGCCTCGAGCAGGTCTTCAAGGAGAAGCGCGTGCAGGAGGAAGGGGCGCAGTTCATCGACAGCTCCGGCCGGCGGCTGGCCTACTTCCCGGCCAGCAGCGGCAGCGGCGGCGTCGAGGCCTTCACGTCCGACTACGAGATCATGCGGGGCGACCTCTGCAAGATGCTGCACGAGCCCACCAAGGACCGCGCGACGTACAAGTTCGGCACCTCGGTCGAGGACGTCGAGGAGCTCGACGACGGGGTCCGGGTGCGCTTCACCGACGGCGCGGTCGACCAGTTCGACCTGCTCATCGGCGCCGACGGCGTGGGCTCGCGCATCCGCAAGATCGTCCTGGGCCCCGGCGTCAAGGACCCGTTCGTCTCGTTCCAGGGCCTCTACGCCGCGCATTTCACCATGCCCCGGCAGATAAAAGCCGGAGAGAAGTACGTCGCCTCGATCTACCTGGCCCCGGGCCGGAAAGGCATCATGACACGGCGGAGCGACCCGACCTTCCTCCAGGTGATGATGGGTGGCCGGACCGATCTGGAACGCCTCAGGAACGCCAAGCGTGGCGACACCGTGGAGGAGAAAGCCGCCTTCGCCGAGTTCATGCAGGATGCCGGGTGGCAGGCGCCCGAGATGCTCGAGGCCATGAAGAAGGCCGACGACTTCTACTGCGAGCGTCTGGGCTTCGTCAAGATGAAGTCCTGGTCGCGGGGCCGCATCACCCTCGTCGGGGATGCGGCCTGGTGCCCGTCGGTATGGACCGGCATGGGCACCACGTCTGCCCTCGTCGGCTGCTACGTGCTAGCCGGCGAGATCGGCAGACACATCGGACGCGGAGACGACAAGGAGAGGGAGGGCACGAAGGGCGTGGGCGAGGGCCTCGATGCTGCGCTCAAGGCTTACGAGGAGAAGTTCATGCCCTTCATGGACCAGGTGCAGGAGGGCCTGTCAGAGAAGACGGGCTCGAGCAACATCATGCCGGCTTCCCGCTTCGGTGTCGCGATACTGAAGGGTCTAGTCGCCGTGATCGCCGCCCTGCGGTTGAACATGGCTGGTAAATGGTTCATCAAGGAAGAAGATGTGGTAGGATGGGAGCTTCCCGAGTACAAGGAGCTGCTGGGTTAGTACGGCAATATCTGTTTGTCGCATATCTGCTGTTGTTGGTGTGTGCCTCTGCTCGATCTGATTTTGTTTTGTTCTTTCTTTGTACGTGTATAGCGAAATTGTCTTCGAGTCCCATCTGTTAGGAAAGGAGAAAGGATTGTCTAGATTGGTTTCCATTAGAGATGATTTAATCGAATAAAAAAAACGTGAAACTATCGCAATGAGATATAAGCGATAAGCAATATAGTCGTATTATACGTTCTAGGCGGTCTAGCTTATTTAGGTAATTACTTCAAGGAATAATTATTAAAACTATTAAAACGATTAGTTAATTAAATTAAAAGGAATTAAAATGCGACTATTAATTATTTATATATTTTTATATATAAATATAATAAAAAAATACATGGTTTATTAATGCTAAAATTTAATATATATCTTATTTATATTTCATTTATTTATTATAATTTTATTTAAAATTTATAAATATCCCTTTTTTTATAAACGATTATTTCGATTATTATATAAAGTTTTGAATTATAATAAAATAAGCTTATAATATATAATTATAATATTATTAAGATTTATATAAGCTAGCGTTAATTAAAAGTTGTGTTTATTTTTATTTTAAAAGCTTTTTATTAATATATCAAAGGTTTTTTATAAGGTGGTTATTTTTTATAAAAGTAAGGAAAAGATTTGTGTTATTATATATAAATTATTATATAATATTTTTTAAGCTTTTTATTTTATATGTGTTATTAAGGCTATAAAAGTCGATTATTTAAGGTTTATTATAATAAGGTTTATATTTATACTATTTTTATTATATATATAATATTTAATTGCTAAGCATATATATATATAAAAAAGCTTTCTTTTTTTATATATAAATTTATACGTGGTTTTATAAAGCTTTTACGTTATTAATAGTTATATAAATAATAGGTGCCTTATAATAATAAGTAAAATAAATATTATAATTTTTTTCTTTTTTTTATAAGGTTATATATATAGCTTATAAGCTTTATAAATAAAAGTTTTTTTAATAATTATATATTAAAAATAAGGAAATAATGGTTATAGCTTAATTATTTAAACGTATAATTAATAATTATAAAAGTTTAATAAAAAAGCGTTGCGAGCGATAAATAGGGGTTAATAAGGTGTTTACGCGTTATAATTTGTTTTAAAAAATTATTAGCATTTTTAATTTTATTATTAACGCGTAATCTTTATAATAATATAGGCTTTATAATAAAATTGCGCTAATAATAAAATTTTGCTGCTTAGTTTTTTGCGAGCTTTTTTATATTATTATTAATTTATTTTATAAGGTAGCTAAAAAAAAGTTCGATATAATTAAATAAAAAACGTGTGTTTATAAAGCTTTTATTTAATATAAATGCTGCTTTTATTTAATTTATAATATATTTAATCGTAATAAAAAGTAATTAAGTGTTTTATATTATATAATTAATTATTTATTATATAATAAGCGTAAGGTTTAAATGCTAATATTACTTTATAAGCTTATATTAAATAATGCTAATTTTATTATAATTATAACTTAAATGCGTGTTTTTAACGTAATATATAAGATTATTATATTTAAGGATTTTTTATAATATTATTATTTTAAATATTATATTTATTATATATAAAAGCTTTTTAGAAAGTTTAGTGTAGCGAGCAATTTTTATAAGTTTTTTATTTATAATTATAAAATAATTTCGAATTTATATTGCTTTAATAATTAAAGATAGCTTATTATTATATATTAAATATTTAAAGATAATTGAAAGGTTAAAATAATCAAAGCGAGCTTTATTTATAATAGGTTATATAAGTGTTATAAATAGTGTAATATATTATTTTTTTATTAGCTTTAATTTTTATATATTAAAAAAGCCCTTTTTTTTATAAAGAAAATAATGCTTTTATTAAGGGGTTTAAAAAATAGTTAGCAAATATATTTATTTTATTAAAATAATAAATAATATATATTTTATAATGTTTTAATATATTAAAGAAATATAATATACGTGCGGGCTGCTTTATTTTTATCGAAATGTTTAAAAAATTATAATAATTTATAATAATTATAATATTATTACTTTTAATTTATATACGTTAATATTATATTTTTAAAAGGATATTAAGCAGCTTTTTTTTTATATAAAATAGCGCTATTATATTAGCGTAAGCTTTTTATTAAAATACGTAATTAAATATAAAATATGCTAATTATTATAAAGATATAATTATAATAGCGTAATATTAACGTGGCTTTTATTTATATTTAATTTAATTATAATAGATAAAAGCTATAAAAAGCGCTTTAATATAAGGGTTATAATAATTATATAATATATTTGCTTTTATGCTTTTTTTGCCTTTTTTATAAGCACGATTTTTTTGTTTTTATTATTATTTTGCAAGTTTATAAAAGGGCTTATAAGCTTTAAAAAATAATAAATTAAATAATATAAATAATTAATTATATTTATAAACGCTTTAATTTTTATAATAGTGGCGAGTATAAGCTAATTAAAGATAGTGTTTATTTTAATAGGGTTTATAATAATATTTATTTTAAAAACATAAAAATTAAGGAAAATATTATTTTATATAAAAAAACCATTTTTATTATATTCAATATAAGATTCTATTTTATTAAGCATATAAAAAGCTTTATAATACGTTTATAAAGCTTTTTTTTAATATTTATAAAGATATATATATTATTTAAAAAGTTAGCGATTTATATATAAAAAAGCTTAAGCACTTTTTTTATAAATACTTAAAATATTACGAGAATATTATAAAAATTAAAAGGTATCTTTATTTACTCGTATAAATTAAAAAAAGTTATAAAAGCAATCTTTTTACGATTTTATTTTTATATTTATATATATTAAAAGTTGTTTTTAAGGTTTATAAAAGCGTATTATTTATGCCTTGCTACTTTTTATAATTAATTAATAATATTAAAAAACGGGTGAGCGTGTTTTTTAAAGCGCTTATTAATTTTATAATAATTAATAATAATATATTAAATAAGGTTATTTTTAGCGTTAATTTGCTTTTTTAATATAAATAAAAAAGGTAATATTTAAGCGCTTTTATTTTAATATATTAATAATTTAACGTAAGCTTATATAAATTTACGGATTGCTTATTTTTATATAAGGCTATAATACTATAAAAAAAGTTTTATAAGCTTATTATTATTTATATTAATAATATATTTTATACGTATAATAACATTTATATATCGCTTATTAAAATCGAAAAGTTTTAAAAAGCTTTTTACGTAAATATTAAAATATTCACGCATTTTTAAATTATTAAATAGCGTATTATTATATTATTTAATATATAGCGCTTTTTTGCCTCTTAAAAAGCGATAAATACTTTTTTATATTAAATATAACCGCTTTACGTTTATAAAAATAAGCTTAAAAGCCTAAAAATAATATTTAAAAATAATATTATTAGCCTCTTTTTATATATAGCCTTAATATTTATAAATATTTATATTAAACGTGAGATTTATAAAGAAGGTGTTATTTAAAATAATGCTAATAAAAAGCTTAAAAAGCGCTATAAAACGCTTTTTACTTTTAAATATATTACGTATAATAATATTTTTAAAAATATATAAACCCATGTTATTTACGTTATTTAATAGCGTTATTTTTTATAATATATATAAGTTAAATTATATTATAAGCTGCTTATTTACGTAATAAATAATTAATCCTTTATTAAAAAAAATTATAAATTTAAAGCTATTAAAAAATTATATAAGAAAAATATAATAGCATTTATTATAAGTTTTATATATAAAATAATTATAATTAAAAGAAGGCTATAAATTATAATTATTGCTTATTTTTATAAAGTAAATATAGCTTTTTTATAAGTTTAAAGCGCCTTTTTCTTTATTATTAACTTTAATTAATATATATAATAAATTATTAAAATAGCTATTATTATTAAAAAAGTTTTATAAAAAAGCTTTATTATTAGAGTTATTTATATTATATATATTATTTATAAAATAAGCTTTATAGCCCGCACGCGGGCTATTTTATAAGCCTTTTATAATATTATTACATGGTTAAAAATAATTAAATGCTATATAAAAAAGTGTTTTATAAAGCTTACTTTTTATAATAATATTTTAATTAATATTAAAGCATTATTATTTTTTAGGCTAGCGGCTTATTATATAATAAATGTTAATTATATACGCTTAATTAAAGCATTTTATAATTTAATAACTAGATTTATTATAATTATAATAGTTATAAAAGCTGCTTACGTAAACGTTTTTATTTTAGCTAAGCTTTTTATACGCCTTATTAATAACGCAGTTATTTTTTTTTAGATTAAAAATAATAAAAATAACGCTTTTTATAATATTAATATTAGTAATTATAATCTAGCTAAGCTTTATTATTATAGCTTTATTAATAATAAGCTTATAAAAAAACGCTAATAAATTATAAAGCTATATAAATATTATTAGCGTATTATATATTTTAATTTTAATAGCGCGGCACTTTATAAATTACGCTTATAAAACGAGCTTTTCGATTAATATTATTATTATTTAGCTTTATATATTTTATTTTATTATAAGCTATATAATAAGCAAATATTAATAGATTATTATATATATATACTTTTTATTTATAATATTTTAACGGTTATATAAAAGCATTTTATATTATAATTTACGTATACGCTATATAAAGTTAGTTATATTTTTATTTTTATATAATAAAAATATATAAAACTTTATAACGCTTATAAATAATATATTATAGCGGTTTATATCTTAGAAAATGGCTTTTAAAAATATTATTTAATTTATTGTATTATTTAAAGTAAATTATATAACCTAATAAAAATTGCTATAAAAGCGTAATATAATGCGGGCAGTTTAATATATATATAATATAAAAGCGTCGTAAAAATAATTTTAAAAGTTACGTAGCTTTATAAATATATTATTATTAGCTTATATAAAATAAAGCTTATTAAGGAAAATTACCTTATTTTTTTCCTTATTAATTAATATTATAAATATTTTATATAATATTATAGCCTCACTTTAACATTATTTTATAAAGGTTTTTTATTTTATAAGCTTTTAATTAAAAATAATAAGGCGTTTTAAATTAAAAAAGTTATTTATAAGCTAAAGCTAGCTTAAAAAGCTTTTTAGCTCCTTAAAAAACCTGCTATATAAAATAAGCGATAACTAAATATTACTAAGCTCGTTTTAAATAAAATTAGCGTTTTTTATTATTTATTACTCGAATTAAAAGCGTTAATAAGGTTTAATTAAGCTATTTTAGCGTTATTATTAATATTATTAAATAACGTATAAAAAGCTCGCTTAATATAACTTAGGCTTTTTATATATATTTAAAATATTATATTTTAAATAATAAGCTTTTTTTAAAAATAAATAATAATAACCTGCTATATTTTTAAACTTTTCTAATAAAAAATAAATATAAAGGCTAAATTAGCGATAAACGCTATAATATATTAAATAGCGCTATTATTATTTAATCAAAAATTTAATAATTATTTTTTTAATATTTAATTCTTATTATAAGCTATAAAAATGCTCGTAAAAAAAAGCATAAAAATAAATTGCAAATTAATTAATATATATATAATATAAAGCTTAAAAATAATAAGAAAAATAAATATTTTATTATAAAGTTAAAAAACGATAAAAATGCTATTTTAACTATAAAAATTATAATTTATACGTTTTAAATAATTTAACTTATTTAAATAATTATTTTAAAAAATAATTATTAAAATTATTAAAATAATTAGTTAATTAAACTAAAAGGAATTAAAACACGACCGCTAATTATTTATATATTTTTATATATAAATATAATAGGGAGGTATACGGTTTACTAATGCCAAGATTTAGCATGTGTCTCATCCGTGTTCCGTCCACTTATTGTGGTTTCGTCTAGAATCCACAATATAAGCAAGAGAAGGGCAATCGGATAAGCACTAGAGTATGGATTATTCCATCAGAAATTAATGCTTATTCGAATATCAGTATCCAAGACTCATTGTTGTCCATGTGCTATGCAATTGCGCAATACCACCATGATAAGATCTTTTCAATGTACAAATAGCAGGTCTTTTTCTTTACAATACTCTCCTCCCTCCTCTCCTCCCTCCTTCCAACCAGGATGAAGCTTTGCTCATCCATATTCTTTTCCCTCCCTTCTCTTCGCCGCCAACCTGGATGAAGCTTTGCTCGTCCATATTTTTCCCTCTATTCCTGCATGAAGCTTTGCTCGTCCATATTCTTTTCCCTCTCTTCTTCTCTTCGCCGCCATGGAAGAAGCATTCAGCTCTTCCAACTTTTTTCACAAAGTAAGCCAATCTAGTCAAGTGTAGTTTGGTATCACTTCCACGTCCTGCCTCAACTCTTGATCCTAGGTTGGAAAGAACAACCAGATACCTAGGTATGCACCTTCCACTTTCCTCAGTTTCCCACCTTAGGACTCACTCTGGCAGCCAATGGGCAGAACTTCGACATTTACCCCACTTCTAACTAGACTACCCAATTAGTACTGACTGATCCCCTAGCAACATCTCTCTTCCTCCTCCATCCATCCATCCATCCATCACCATCGTCTCTAAACTGCATCCATCAGCAGTGTCCAGTTTTACGAGTCATCATCATCGCGTCAATACTCCTCGACGGTATGTTCTTCCTTTCCTTGCCGTCCAGTTTCAGTCGTATCTCTCACCGTCAATTTGGTTTTTACATCTTTATTTTACCATATTCAACGTCTATCCGTCCACAAATCATTACCTAACAACCAACAGTTCTTGTCCATCGAGAATACACATCAAGAACGTTGTTGAGCTGGTAAGTCCCACCTTCCATTATGATTCAAGCCTAGACATTCCCTGATTATCCCTTGTGGCGTTTTAAACTCTATAATATCACAATCTATATTCCATGTCTAACCTATACTAGTTCCTCAATCCAACAGCATGGATATCCGAGGTGAGGGCCGTCAACAAGGCGGCGGTGCAGAAAACGAAAGACTAAAAAACACGAAATTGGTGCGCAGAGATGCTGTTCTCTGGATCGAACCAGACATCGTTGTCGGCAAGTTGCGCGACATGTAAGGCGAGTCTTTGACCGCCTATTTTTCACATCACATCGCTCCGACACATAGTGTCCCCTACCTGAGTTTCTCCCTGTCCTTCCCCCTCTCGAACGATAGTGTGTACACCTGGTGCCGCCCCGGAACATACACTCCTACGGACGAACAAACGGTAATCTTCCGCTTTTTACATACCAACGTCGACGCTCTCAAGGTTGAGAAGATTCCAGCTGGTTCTGAGAAGCTCCCTCCCGCCTTGGCGAAATTAAACAAGGAATTTGCCCATCTCCAGATTCAGCTCAAAGAGGACCCGGAGCTTCAAGGCTGGCCTCATCCCTTCAAAGGAAAGACGCCAGCGGTGCAGGATATCTTTAATAACGTCGCTGAGCTGGCACGGGGGGTCAAGATTGGAGACTTGGCGTCGCGTCTCAATTGGGGCATTCTCACGCCTTTCCCCCTATTGGCAGATACCCTGCCGAAGATCATGAAGCAGATGAGTGAGAGCACTGGCGTTAGCGAGTATGATGCCTTCCCTAGGGAGTAAGCACATCGACCATATACACGTTGATGTGGTTATGATGACTAACCAGCCCTCTAGGTACGGTTGGGACTTTGAACGATTCGAGACTGTCGTCCCGTTTTCTCGCCGTGAGTATCAACTGGGGGCGAAATATCAACACCACACCGAGGACCAGATGTTGGTCTGCCACACCTATAGTGTCGTTCTTGACGCCTTCGAGGTTATTCGCATCTGCAAAGAGATTCGCAGTGTACCCCATAAGACCCGTTTCACGGTTACCTCCGATGTTGACAGGAAGGAGCTCTCTATCGAGAAGAATGGTGATTCGGAAATCACTCTCTCCGACGGTACCATGAGAACTCTGCCCAAGACTGCTTTGAGCAAGGGGTCGGTCGCTCGTCTTAATACAATACTCGCTGTTGTCATTATAAACAAGTCTTATGTGGTAAGCTCTTCTCCACTCTACCACATACTCTAGGCTTCATAGATGGTTGCCTTTTGTAACTCATACTCTAGGCCTAGTATATTAACAATGCCCAAGGATGCCAACCTCCACGTCTTGAGAATCGTCATTGCAGAGAAACAGCCGGTTCAGGTCTTTTTTGGACCGCCCTCAACGGACCCGAACGCCTCCAAGGACAAAAGCTTTTGGGAGGGTACCATAGAACGGCAAAGATCCACTGGATCTGGCGATCTTCGACTTGAGCTGACCATCAAACGCCCAACGGAACCCGACAATGAAGCCATGCATCCACCAATGGCTGTCTTCAAGACGTTCGAGGACGGCGACGACGCTTCAGAACCGTGGTAGGACCGCGTGTATCTGATGTTTGTCTCTGGTGAAGGCGTCGCAAAGCGTCGGGTCAATGCGGTCAACAAGCTGCTCGATAAGGACCAAGCAACACAGCATCAAGTCGACTGGCTCATGGGGCTCGGTGTTGGTTCGGCTCGTCCTGGGGACGACGCTCGAGGAGCTCAAGGGTAGGGGCAGGGTCATTGACTGGGGGAGTATGCCGATAGCCGAATAAGCAGTCGAGGAATAATAGCATAAACAGTAGGGAATAGATTATTCCATCAGACATACGTGCTTATTCGGACCCTATAATACAAGACGTAGAGCAGACTTCATTGTGATGTTAATCTTTCATATCCTTGAGAGTTAAATGTCAAATGTTGAAGCATAGAGCCCCCTGAATATCTTGGAAACTCGTAGCGGAGATCAGCCTACGAGTAATGAGCAATTCGTTTGAATCAACCAGGCTCAATTTCTCTGGTGCCGAAGTAGTGTTTAAAAGGATGGGATGGATGATGGCAATGTCGATTATGGTTAGTGTAGCTACTTAGGTTTTTATCTATCTATGAAGTATCTATGGCTTTTCAACCTTGGTCCGATAACTGTTAGGCTGGTGAGCGATTAAGTTATAAGATCGGTTATAAATGGTTGCCTTTTATAATTCACATTATATAAGGATAATAATAACTTAATAAAGCGAGATGAAATAATAAAGGGCAAGGCATATATTAAGGCAAAGGAGAAGACCTAGGGATAATATATCTGATAGAATTAATAAGTCGCGTTTAATTATCTATCGCAACCAAACAGAAACGCAGGATTGGCCTTTGCATTTCCACCCGAACATCCTTGGGTACCCGTCTGGCATCCCTGGGATCCCTTCTTACACTCTCGAGTTCCTTCCTGACACCCTTTGGTACCAGTTTGGCATCCCTGAGTTCCCTTCCCACACTCTTGACCTCCTCCCTTACAACCTTGGGCACCCGTCTGACACCCTTGGGCACTCGTCTGACACCCCTGGGCACTCGTCTGACACCCCTGGGCACTCGTCTGGCACCCCTGGGTCTTCCCCTGACATCCCTGGGTCTTCTCCTGACACCCCTGGGCCTTCCCCTGACACTCTGTGGCTCCTCCCTGACATCCTTTGGATTCCCCTTGAGACCCTTCGGTATCCCCCGTCGTCTTCTGCGCCGCATCTCCCTCTGTCTCCTGCTTCTCCTTGGCCTCTTCAACCTTCGCGTTAGCTGCATCCACCTGCTTCAGCGCCTCATCGACCAGCCCCTTCAACAAGTTCTTGTTGCCGAGCAGGGCGATGAGGCGCGGCTCGTCCAAGGACACGAGTATCAGAACGGTCAGCATGGGGACCTCGTCGACGTTGCGCGCGATCTCCTTGGTCTCGTACAGGTTTCGGATGAGGATGAGGAGCCCGTTGCCGAGATAATCGAGCCTCAGGTCACGCACCTGCGCCTGCGCGGCCTCGTGCACAGCGTCCGATGTCGTTTTCTGCCTTCGGTCAGCCCACCATAGATGAGCTCGGTAACCGAGGAGGCCGGCCAGCGCGAGATACGCGATTTTTTCGATCGCATTTGTCACCGTGACAGGTCCTAGGTTTGAGGAAACTTGCTCCGGTACCGCACTGCCGAGGTATGGTAGAGCGATATCGAAGAGGAACTCTTGAAAACTCACGACGATGGGGTGATCAGTCAGGTTGGAGAGCCGGACATAGCCGTCCTGAGTGAAGTTGATCACGGCACCGGAGATGTTGGTCAACAGTGTGTTGTTGATTGAGGCCATTGTTGCGGCGGTTGGGGTTGTCGCTGAAGCGTCGGCGTGTTTTTGATCGTGATGAGTAAAAGATAGTAGCTGAGACGATAAGTACTCAGCCAATTAAGATAGTAGTAGCTTGAGTGTGTGAGTGAGATTGTGATGAGCAAGAAGAATCGGTGATTACGACCGGGATGATGTCTCTATATTTATCATAAGTATCAACTCCTGGCAGAACTAAGAAACAAAGGCGGTTGTGCGTCAACGTGATAATGGGATTGTGTCTACCTGGAGAACAATCTCCTTGTTCTGTAACATTGCGGGAACTTCAACACCAGAACAATCAACAACCCTTTATGAGAACTTCGGCTCATTATCTTTATATGACAATCCCAAAGAGTATCTTGCAAAAGACTTCTTTGTCCCCCGTGATTTACCCCGAAAAGCTGAGGTCAAGGTCTACACAGGTAAAGTGATGGGCAATTCGAAGCCTACCCGGGCTGCGGCGTGCCGTGGCTTGGGATGGACCCAAATACACGCAGATATTGAGTTGCTACTGCTGCTTAGGCTTGTGCGGACGTCTACCCCTTATTGTCCTCTCTCGCCCTTGTAGGGTCATTGTTGTCCTTGTACAATGCAATTGCGCAGAACCACCATGACATGATGAAGCCTACCCTGAAGTTCATGCCACCAGCCACCCGTGGCTGGTCACTGGAAAGCTGTGCCTTTGAGACTCTGTATCTACAGTCAGAAGCAGAGACATCGCGTTGGCATGGACTGTCACTGATGATATCCTTTGTCACAGAACCTGCTTCGTATAAACCGGCTACATGTAATGGGATAAGCAGTATTATATAAATTATCCCACCATCACTACCTGCTTATTCGGCTCTGATATATACCAAGCGTGCTCTGGAGAGACGATTGAAGATTTTAATTATTCTTGTGAGGTGTATAAAGCTATTCATGGCACAACAGTGAATGGGCGAGTCTATAACCATTTCTGCCCGACAATCCCAGACAAATATTTTGATAACACGCAGACTGAGCCTAAGCTAAGTCGATGATGCTGGTCTTTCTATGGAGATCGTCCTTTATAATAAACCCGGCTCATGAGCCCTTCATCCATTCCCAATGAAATCCTTCTCGATCATCATCCCAGTCCGACTGTGCCGGCAGACTTATTTCGAAAGCGCCGTCTGAGTCCAATAACCTCAGGTCAACGATTTCTGCATCCTTGGTATGAAGTCCAACTGATATCTCGATCTTCTTTCTCATCTCCTTAGGACTGACGAGTCGCACTTCTTGCGCAAGTTGGCTCTCATTCGGCACGCCTATCGGCCAAGCCCAAGCGTTTATCTGCTTTCCCTCGTCAACGATGTCCATCGGTTCATCGCTAAACAAAGTCTGAAAAGCCTCCCAGAGCAGCCCGAACCGGTGCTCGCTGTGAGTCCGCTCCCTGTCTGCCCGCAATCGCACTCCGACGTTCGCGAGACCGACTACGCCGCATGCGTGATCTGTCCACGTTCTCGTGGCCGTAGCAGCACCAGCAGCAGCAGAATGGCCTTCCGCGTTTTGCTGCCCCCCATCACGATGCAAGATCCAGACCGGAACTTCGCCCGGGATCATGTCGTACTCGATCCGCCACTCGAAATGCCCGGCGTGCTCCGGATACGACAGAATGCAGCTCTGGGTGTTCCCGTCGGCCAGTACGGAGTGTTCCTCGACTGCATCCAGATAGATGACTCCAGAGCCGGAATCGCGCACGCGAAGTTGCATCGCCGCAAGTACGGCCTCCCAGTTGCCGGCTTCGGGCCCGGAACTGCTCTCGGCCGGCGCGAAGCAGATAGCCCAGTCGGCCACCGTGCCTTCCTCGCATTTGCCATACCGGTGCTCACTTCGCGCATCCGGATCGGAGTCCGGGGGGAAAGCAATGAATTCGAGATACGTGCCATCGGCGAAATGAACGAGTCTGCTCTCCGTCATACCATCAGCGGGCCGCGAGATCGGAGTCAATGTGAACCGGTCAGTAAGCGACGGCGGAGGGCTTAAGAGGAGGCTGTGCGAGACCAGGATGCTGACATGGTCGAGGTGAGGCGTGATGGACATTGCGGAGGGGTAACTCAAGCACAGGGGAACTGGAACTCGCACGCGTTTACATTCGGCTTTGCGCGATTTCTTCCTTCCTACGACGGACGGATGATGAAATCGGGAGTCGATGAATGCCCCAGGGATGAGGGATGATAAGATAAGACATTAGTTAGTCGGAAATAACGTACCCTATAGAATTCCTAGCCGTCAAGGGATGCATTTTTCTGTCAACTCTGGGGTTCGGAAATCCACAATTTCTGCATGCCATTGAGGATCAGCCTCTCAGACCACACACACCACCAACATATGCATGACCCCTTTTACCCCGCGTACCATACCTCAGCGCCGCGGATGTTTCGACTAATCCTCGTTACTGCAATTTTGACAGCTCAAAACAGATCCTCCCTGCGCAATAAACCTGATGGGGACTGAATTCGATTTTTTTTCTTGTGCTCCCTTTGCAGTTGGATGCACTATGTTAAACAGAAGTATGATGGTAATGGTAATCACACAATTCTATTGATTTTTAATGGAGAATGCCCACCTGTAAGTTACTCGGGAGTCGAGTGGCAGTACACATGTAACCAATGGGAAAAGGAAGAGCAATAATTGACCATAGGCGGGTTCTTCACCCCGGAAATATCATAGGTAGTCGCATAATCGACGCATCAGCGTATTATGCGACTGCTAATCCGTTGAATAAGGGATATATGTACCGTTTATTCGGCGCGTGCCTATTGATGCAGGTTTTGACCCGTGACCCCTTGCGCTTCTTCATATTTCAACCTCTGACCCAGAGCTGTTTGGGCTTGCAGTGGCAATGCCTAACTTATTAAGAAACTATGATGTATAGTCGTAGTGACGTCTGGCCGTTAAAAGAAATTTATTCACCATATAAAAAATTATTTACATTATGACCCTATATTATAACGTTTGCTAGCTGCTAGTGAACTCCCTAAATAGTCCCCTATTTAGCTATTATCAGACTTCGGCTATTTTCTCTTCTTCATTTTAGAATGCTGGATTTCTGCTTTGCCGCTCTTTAGGTAGTCCTTGTCTATCATTCAGCAGGGTGGCGACTCTCCTAGAACTGCGGCGTTTGAGATTCCCATGCATTTTGTTATAACCCTGTCTCAGTCCTGCTGTTGAACCGGTAGTAGATAAGTGAACCACACATAGTGACGGGTCTTAAACTCATGTTTACTATCAGCTGATGAGCCGCATGGCGCTTCTAGCGTGAGACACTCAAAATATTCACATCTGAGTCACGCATCATGGCGGGAAGTACTGCCTGTCCTAGCGGATAAAGGAGCCTAGGCAAGAAGACTGAAATCTCCGTACAAGGTGACTGGTGATTACAGGGTATGACGAGCCTTAGCGTTTTCAAATCAATTTGGTGACTATTGATAGTCTTTCCACACATGTTACGCAGTCAACAGTCAGCATGAGCTGGTCATGGAGACCATGATATCACTACTCTGGCCATCGTCCCGAGCAACAGCGCAACCATGAACCGGCCCGTGTGCCTATTTTCTGCTTTCTCTACCCGTCTTTCAGAACTACCGCCTCAGGACATCTCAACATGCTCAGGATAACTGCTTGGGCCGCGCAAAATCACCTTGCGAGGACTGACCTCTCAAATTACAGTTGCTATTGAAAGGTTCGCTTCGATAGCATGAACTCTCCCTTGCTATTTGATCTTGCCGGTATCGTCATCCTCAGGGTGAGCTGGGCCACCCCATCTCTATCTGATTAGTCGTCAAAACTGATATACGTGGTACTCCAGCTACTTTCTGTTGAATACAGTATCCAAAAAGCAGATGACGAAGAGTTATGAGATGTATACGGCGCCCAGGCGATATATATATATATATATATATATAATATTCTGCTGTTATTGTCCGCGGACAACCCAAGTTCTCCCCTCGGCATGCGAATATGTTTCGAGTCTTTGTTCCACTAAATGGTAAATAGCTGAATGTCTTATGTCTTACTGAGTGTCGACCGAGATTTCGAGGGAGTCACGACCAGTTGCCTTGCCAGGGCTGGCTAAATTGAAAATGGTATCAAACAATACTGTGCTGCGTTGAAAGACTTAGATGCTCTCAAGTCTTTCGAATGATCAAATGTAAGGGCAAGAACAAGGAGCGGTGGCATAGAATAAGGTCTGAGTCTTCTGGAAAGTCACAGTTTCTTCTTTGGGGACTATTATTGATCCTCGAAAGCACACGGTGGTACAGGGCTCTTGATATGCTAAATGTGATAGACTAAGGGGTCTCATTCGTTATATACCAAGGCACTGCTTCCAAATAACATTTGATCGAGGCCTAGAGATACCTCGAGGTACGTACGGAGCTTCTTGCAGACATTTATTAGCTGCAACTAGTCACATAACTGCATATCAACAGCCGTCATCCAATAGCAGTCAGCTAGAATCGACAGCGAGGGTGCAGATGCTACAGCTTCTTGTGGCCGTCGGTTGACCATTGCTTGGTCCACTTCCAACTGCCACCCAAGTCCACCCTGATGTCAACAGAACAGGCGACTCCAGTCAAGAAACACATCCCACCTCGAACCATCTTCTTTTCGTGTCCGTCGCTTTCCCCATCACTACACGACTTATTCATCATTCGATCGCAATTCTCATCTCAAGTCCAAAATTAAGGTCGATACTACCATTCCTTGAAGCCACCGCATCCTTCTGCAACCCATTCACTTTGAGATGGACAACTTCAGCCCCTACGAGGATGGTGACAGCCTAGTGCAAATCGGAGAAGTCTGGCATCATTCCCACTACCCTCTTAATAACGATGAAGTCTTCCTACCCTTTTCGCCTGATGATATCTCTTACCTTAATCAGAGTCCCCATGCTGCATCACTTTTCCAGAAGTCACCTACACCGCAGAGTGACACTTCGATGGAAGAGCAATACCAGACCACTGGTATGGCACCACCATTTTCACCCGGCCAATATGTGTCTGCCAACTACATGATTCCCACCGCCTCAGCATCGATTCCTTACCAACAGGTCGTCTTCCCAGAGACCTCTTACCTAGGATACCCCGTTGCATCTAACGCTTATCAGACCGCTCCTACCTCAGAGCCACACCTCAACTACGCGGTAGCCAGCGGGGACACCATTTCTGACCACTCTCATCAGCCTGCAATTCCAACAAGCCATTACGGTAACTCCCAGCCAAGTTTCACCTCGTCAAGTCTCGAACAAGCCGACGCTGCATCGATACCAAGTCCACCTCAACAGATCAACACCCAACAAGGGGACTGGGTTTTACGCCCACTACAACCGGGCCAAGCGTACTCTGGCAACCAATCCAGCGTGGTGTCGAGACCAGTACATCCTGGGAATTTGGACACTCAAGATATTTACGCAAGCGAAGAACGTAACGGTAAGTCCTTCCCGACGACCCATCTTGTCTATCAGCACACTGGTAGGTCTTTATACCGTGATAGTGTGTCAGTCCCAACGGTTGTCCACTCAAACGCAATAAAATCTGTTGCTAACCGATGCATATGCAGAGGGTTGGTTCGCAAACCGACTGAAATCGAGGGAATGGACATATGCAATTGAGGTCGCGCCAGCCGATGCCTACCAAGGTAAGAAGATCAAGCTTAACCTCACACTTTCCTTGCCTCCTTTTTCATCATCACGGAGTACGGGGTATGGGGCATGGGGTACCTACTTAGGTACCTAGAGGTATGCTGATGGGGCCTACTCAGCCCCCGTACTGCGCCACAACAGTCAGTGGCTGAGCCGGTTCAGCTGTCTTCAGCTTCTTGACCTAACTTTTTCCCAAGCAGCCAAGCGGCGGCTCAAGCTGTCTGGTTTCAGCATTACATTGCTGACATCTGCGACTCTATCAGATGACGCGAACGCCATTGTCAACCATCACTTGGCCATACAGAAGGCTTTCCAGGACCACCCGAAACAGTTTCAGTGGACCTGGAGAGTCATACCCTTCACCCGACACCCGGACAAGTTGTGTCGGCAATACATTCTGCCACAGGAACACAGAGACGACTACGAGAGCCGGGCCCAGTTCTTGTCTATATTCGCACCATCCAAGGCGTTCAACAAGGCATTACCAGAGTACTACTACGCCATGAGTGTCGTCTATAAACAAGACGGCCATACTGCATCCGCTCATTATCCCCACGACCCCCCTGGCCACAGGGTCGTCGATCTCTCACCATCGTCCCCTGCTGGAGCCATGGGCAGCTATGATCCCTATGCCTATTCTGATGCCCCCACGAGCGCTTTGGAGGAGATCCCCCAAGAGTATGTCGATGCCCTAGCGTCACCAAATCCGGTCAGGCCCAACCGGCCTAGAGCTACTCGGTCCATTATCGAGCGAGAGTACCCGGAGACTAAGAACAGTGATGGACATTGGATTTGCACATACGGCGAATGCGATGCACCGAACCACAACAAGGTCTTTCCAACCTTGGCAAAATTCCAGTGAGTCATAATATTGACAGTGCTCTGTATGGCCAACCTTACTAATAGCTATCCTAGTAATCACATGGATAGACACTACCGCCCTTTTGTATGTAAACAACCGGGCTGTGAGAGAGTGCAGGGCTTCACTTACGGAGCCGGCCTGATGCGACACGAGAGGGAGGTGCACGGAATGCACGGCGGGCCGAATAACAGGTTACAATGCCCGCACCTCGATTGCAAACGACATGCCACCGGGTTTTTCACCCGTCCGGACAATCTCAACGAGCACATACGCAGATGCCACGTGATCATCGCTGACAAGGGCGAAGGTAATGCATCACGGCCGCCGGGTCCCCAACGTATTCCCATTCAAGACATCCTCAGTGGTGAATCGGGTGGGTTCGGAGCTCCTCCCAGCCGTCCCCGGCCCCCAAAACGCAAACCAACTGAGGACCTAGCGCCAGAGCCTAAGCGATATCACACAGGTGAACTCACACTGGACCCAATGCCGAGTCGGCTCACAGATGATCGAGACCTGGCTGCACTCCAGACCGAGAATGCCGATCTCAGATGTGAGATTGCGAGGTTGAAAGGCGAGAATGATGCGTTCAAGGCTCAGATGGCTGAGATGATGACGCATATCGGCAGGCTGGAAACCGAAAGACGTGTTTAGCTGAGAGTTACATGAAGCGACTGACCGCAGCTACACCATAGCCGTGCAGTGTAGTCAGATTCCCTGTTTATCCTTTCGTGGGTCGACGATTCTATACCGCCTACCAACGCGCAGACCATAAAACGTGCAAGATCATATACTTATCACTTCATTCCTACTCAGTAATCGATCTTCGCGTCTTCCCCATCCTTTGTTCACTTCGACGGTAGTTTTCTCATTGCATCCGAGTTGGCATAGCGAGACACCGAATGATACCCGCTTCTTTTCCACGGCAGGAGCATGACGGCATTTCAGCGTATACACGAGAGACGGGGGGCGGTTACAGGCGTATAAGGGGATTATGATATCCTATATGCGCATCTTGCGAGGCTCCACTCATGGAGGGAAGGATATGAATGAGTGATAGGGGCGTTGATTCGGAACGAGGTAGATAGATGTAGGTGTACGAACTTATCAGCAATGAGGATATTTTTGAGTTCTTGGTACGCGCTGCTTTTTCGAAAAGACGTATTGCCAGTTAGCGAAGGGCTATCTCTGTTGGCCCACATGGGATCAGCGAGCCCACATGTGAGTAAGGCTGCAGGCATGCTGACGTGGGAGGAAACCACATAGATATATGAGTGTCTGGCGGTTACTCCCCGCAAGAACTAGCTATGAAACGCCGCCTCGGTATTTTTATAACATCCATCATTGTGATATTCCTCGTGGTGGCGGAACCACCACATTACCTAACAAAGATACTGACCCACGGGGACCGGAGAGAGCAATGCAAAGGCTTGGCACGAACCTCAGAAAGAGTCAAACCCAATATCAGCGTGTACCATGTGCAGTCGACCCTAAGCTACAGAAAAGGCAATGTGTGTGATCTCATCACGCTGAAAGACACATCACGCGACTAGACTCTAGGATACCGGCAATTTGGATAGTTATGCTTGAAATAGCCACTAGCCTGCCAGTCAAGTTCCCAGTAGTAGTACACAGCTACCTACACCAATTAACCCAAGTGACATAAAGACATGAGAAACAACGAAGTAACGCTCTCTGAGAGTGGTGCTCGCCTCCAAAGACCACCAATGACAAATGATTCAGTCCGCACAGCCTGTCACGACCATACATGGACACACAACTGGAATAACGTTACAAGCAATGACGGACGACTTATGATGCTCATATCAACCAGTTGGAACGTGTCGCTTGGCTGTAACTTCACCCTTATTGTTGATTTCGACAAGGGTGAAATGGGTTCGTTGATCGGCGTCACTCTTGTGTGGTGGTTCTCTGTATAAGCTTTTGGTGAGGCATTGTTGACATAAAGGAGAAAAGAGAACGGAGTACATACTGCATTGCTAACATATCGGTGTCTGCTCTGAGCGTTGGGGCAATTTTTTCGGCGGTTTCCTTGAACTGCTTCTGGACATCCTCGCCAAGTGTCGGGCGAATCCAAAGATCGGTTCGGTCTACCCAACTGAGATTCACACTGCGCTTCCCAACGGCCATGGTCCCTATGATCGTGGTCGATATAACCTTAGCGCCCGTCATTGAGACAGCAAACGGGGATAGATGGAACCGGGGTGATTAGAGAGGCAACAAGCAAGAAGAGAAGCTCGCCACGATGATTGCAGTTTGAGTCGGGATATACGGTCGTGATGAGAACTGTGATGTATTGTCTCGAATCATGGCCGGATCTCGAACGAGTATTCATGTTTGAACTGCAAGACGTTGCAATCTTCGATTCACAGAGTGTGAGCCAGCCGTTCCGTCCCATATTACCAGACCGATGTGAGCTTCCCTCGGGAACGCTGGGCCGTCCAAGCTGAATAACATCACGTTGGTTTGAAGAAACGTGAAAAGCGGCGTGGATGAACAACATCACGAGGCTTCTTCGCGAGAAGTATCAAGAATGGCCGCCCCAGCCTCTGCCATGAACGCGCAACATTATCACATCGACATACCATCGCCCGGAAAGAATAAAAACGAATGCCATCTGCATCAACTGCCATGGAGGCCTGAAGTCCGGGCTGTTGTAGGTTGGTGGCCATGAAAGCGGCGTAGATGGATCAGAATGAAGCAGGATTCTCCGTACCACTCTGAGGCTGTGAAGTTATCACCAATATGCAAATACTCGCGGCTATTATAATAGCTGCCCCAAGAATGGATTACAGGGACTAAAGGAATATCTCACAGCGGCCCGAGAAGTATCTCACAGCGGCCCAGGGAATGTCTTACAACGGCTCTAAAATGGGGGTAATAGCCCGAAGAATGGAAGCAATGCTATAATTCATAGAATCAAAAAATGTCACGTATAAGACATTAAGTCTTAATATATTAGTTAGTTGCTTTGATTAGATGATGTATTACGGAATCAAAGGCGCGCGTGCGCTATTCTAATGTTGGCTCCGCTTTTCATCGCCGCAAAAGAACCCTGGTCTTCCAATCCTTAAAAATAACAACATCATAAGTATTGGTTTGGGCTCATTCCCAATTCATCATGATTCTCTCCAGAGGCTATCTTCCTCGTGCTCTTTCGACTCTTCCTTCTTTGTCATTTCGCAGACCTAGAGCGATCTATTCCGTCAGTCCTTGGTCGCTGGCTAGTACTATCTTTGCCATGTCCACCGTGTCCGTCACGCCTCGCCCCAACGAAGCGGAGCCTTTCGCTCCAGGAACATTGATCAGAGGTGACTCGGGTCGGGACTATGAGGTTGAGGGAATCCTATCCGGACGGCGGAGACCTCTCCTCTGTGTCTACCGTGCACGGTAATGTCGCTCCATCCATTCATTCCTTGACAGTCAACATGATGCTAACATGTTCAAGTGCGGAAGGGAGGAAGTATGTGATCAAAAACATGATCAAAGGCAAATTTGGTTACCAGATGGACCTGCAGAAACTAGTGTCTTCGAGTCCGAATGTGCGCACTATGGTCGACGCGAACCGAGACCTCGATGTTTTCATATATCCCTATCTGAACGGCCACCTCCTTCACTTTAGCCAAAGAAAATTGGAGGTCGAGACTCGAAAGGATATTCTCCGGAGGGCTTTGCGCGGCCTAGTCGACCTCCATGAGCGTTCGATTGCTCACAACGGTTCGTATCCAAGACACCCGATAACATGGGACGCCAAGTGCTCATTAATCACAGATATCAAGCCTAACAATATTCTCATCGACTACGATGAATGTCCGGGAGACGGCGTTATCGTCAAGAGCGTGCAAATTGCAGACCTGGACGACGGTCTCATACTACCACCGGGAACTTACGTGCAAGGAGCTCTCTGGGGCAATCAGCTGTGGAGGAGCCCCGAGTCCTGGGCGAGAGCGGCCCAAAACCAAGCCTCGGATGTGTTCTCTTTCGCCATCGTGGTATGCCTGCCCCCCATGCCTTTTGCCTGGGTATCTACTGACAAACTGATATTACACAGATGATCTACGTCATGGAAGACCGCATGGTCTTCCTCGTCCCCAACGACCAGCTAAACGCGGAGGACTCGTGGAGGTACATCTTTCGGCGGCATATCTCATTTTTCGCCGACCAGGAGGGGATCGACGGCCTCATGAAGCTCATCGGCGAAGAAGACCCGTTCTACGATCGCATCATCGAGGTCGCGGGAACGTTCTCGACGCGCGACGACGGCCGCACTCCCTTCGAGCTCCGGAAGGATATAGATCCCGTCTTTCAGGAACTGGTCGTGAAGATGACAAGATTAGACCCCGCCCTTAGAATTACGGCAAGGGAGGCTCTAGATCACCCTTGGTTCGCGCAAGCGTGAGCAGGTCGATACTTTGTGGCAGCCTGGCCTGAGGACTGTGTGCGGAAAAGTTGGTGGTTCTAGGCGGAGAAAGTTCTTGGGAGTGTACGATAGTAGGCGATAGGTGCCGCGTAGTGATATATACAAACACCACTCCATCTTTATCTTTATGATGGTCTTGCGCAGTTGAATTGCACAAGGATAATTCGAATATGAATCATTGCTTATTTGACCCGAGCTTAAATCTTGCGTATCGCCAATCGAGCCCAGACAGACCTTGTTAGCTAAGCGTATTTTGAGTAAGCGTGAATCATGTTTCTAGAGGTTGTTCGAAGGGTTAGCTGCGTATGCAGCTCGAATATAGATGATCACACGACACATTGTCTGGTATTCGAATCCCAATTTGAGGGCAGACTCTGGGAGAGGTGTAGATTGTTTACCTTCTTTCCCAGCATCCCTAGAGCACCAACAGCACGTGCTTACCCCAAGAACAGTAGGAAAACAACTGAAGCGTACTGCCGCTGCCAGCTGAAATAAGCGCAGATATCACAAGAACTATATATGGCTCCGGAAGACCTTGACTACAAGAACAGTTAGCCTCGTATAAAGGCAGGTGTCCAGATCACTTTGAACTTCGTCTCCATCTTCAAAACCTTCGCCAGCAACATCAGAATCATCACAATCATCCATTCATATATAAAGGATTATGGTCGTGGCGCTCGAACTGCGATCACAGATGGCTATTCGACTAGGAACCTGCTGTGAAGGCAAGCAGCTGCCCATGTACATGGGGGGTAGTTTGGAAGTACCCAGGTGGCTGCTGTTGTCTACGTCTCCTTTCCTTAAAATAGTAAGTCAGATAAGGCAACAACGGGCAGGTGCTTTGCACCTGCCAGCTTGTTGATTATCCGTGCCCGCGTCAACATCGAAAAAAAACATTCTTGACAACGCGACGCAAACCTGTCCACAACCTTACCCTCCACACCTTCCACACCCTCATCACCATCCAAAGCCTTCCATCATCCACAATTTCGGTAGTCATCGAGGAACGCACCAGATAATCACAATCATCCAGGTATGTCACCACAGGCACAATCTTTTACCACTTTTTTCTAATTATTGTAGATATTTCGTCTGTGCGACGAGCAACCATGGCGACCTCCTCTTCACGACGTGAAATTCTCGACAAGCTGAAGAAATGTGAGATAACCTCTATCATCCGACCGCCTGACTAGCCCCCATACACATTTCTGTCCCAATCCAGCAGGTAGAGTCCATGGTGCTGACCTTAGACAAAACATCCTCAGATGATTCCACCAGACCTTCTTCCAGAATGGCACCTTCGCCGTCGATGACAGGCATTCCTGTTGAGATGATCCTGGCCATTGCCAAGTCGATGGACAGTGCCGAATCTGTGATGTCCTTTGCCAACACGTGTCGCTGGACAAGAGATTGCATCTATTGATAGGGCTATGTACGTACGTACGTAAATAAATAAGTGAATATTCCAAGTCTATTAATAAAGCATAATAAATATATTATAATAAAAAAGAAGTAAAATAAAAAAAAAGGCTAAAATAAATTTAAAACCAGCTAATTATATAAAATGGGTTTATATATAACCTTTATAAGGGTAATATTATATACTCCCCTATTTTTAATATTAATAATTTTTTTTACGTAAAAATTGTTATATAAAAATTTTTATATTAAATAAAGCCACGTTATTTTTCTCTTTTTTTATTCGATTTATCTTTTATTTATTAAATAAATCTTTTTTCCTTTTTTTATATAAAAATAATAATTAAATAAAAAAAGCAAATTAAATAAATATATAATATAAAAAGATAATAAAAATAAAGGCCAGCTTTTTTTATTATATAAAAAAATAAATTAATTTTTTAAAAAAGGTTTAACTTTAAAGCTAAATTTAATTTATACGCAAATTTATTATATTATATAAAATATTCGTTTTTAATAAATAACCGGATCTTTATTATTTATATAATCTTAAAATATAAAAAAAAAGATAAATATTAAGCTTATTATTTAAATTCTTCTTTTTTTTCTCCTTATTTTTATTATTAAATTATTATATAAACTTTCCTTTTTTTATTATTTTCTTTTATTATTATAATAAATAAATTAATTTATTTTTTTATTTAATAATATAAATAAATTTAAATTATTAAATAGTTAAATATAAGTTAATTATATTAAATTATATTTTTAATAAGCTATTTAAAAAATTGCATATTTATTTAAGGTTTTATTTTAAATATACGTAACTTTATTTTAATAATATATTAAAATAACTAATTATTATATAAGCTTAAAAAGCTTAAATTATAATAATATTAAATATAAATATTCGAATTTAACTTTATTTAGCTTAAATTCTTTAAAAATAAATTATTTTTTAAATTTCTTAAAAGGGATATTTTTATATAATTTGTATCTAAAGCTAAAAAAATATTATATTAATTTTATATATTAATAAATATAATATAAATTTTAATAACGCTTTATTTTTTTTATATATAATAATTTCGGGTTTTTAAAATAATATTTATATTTTATATATTTATATTTTATATAAAGCTTATTATTTATATCGATTTTAAATAGTTTAATTTTTATATATTAATAAAAAGCAAAAAATAATAAAATATAAATAGATTTTATTAAGCTAAAAGTAATAAAATATAAATAAATTTTACTAAATAAATAATTATATATATAATAAAAAAAAATTAGCTAATTTTATGCTTTTTATATAATATTATAATTAACGCGATAAATTAAAGTTATTTTTAATTTTTTTATTTTTTTTTTATTATCTTTTTTTTTATATATTATTCGTTTTATTTAAAGGGTTTATATAATTATTTAATAAACTTTTTTATTTTAATTATAATTTTATTTATTAAAATAAGTTATTTAAATGCTAAATTTAAATTATATTTTATATATATATTAGTTAAATTATATTTGCTATTTATTTATTATATTTTTTTTATCTTTTTTTTTATATAAATTTTTAAAAGATATAATATTTATTATTAGCTTTTTTTTGCGTTATTTTTAGTTTTATTAAATAATTATATAATAATTTTAAATTTATATAAAATATTATAAGGACTTATAAAAAGCATAAAACATTTATAATATAATTAATTATTATATTTAAAGAAATAATATCATTATAGCTTTTTATTATTTTATATAATTTATTAATAAATATATTTTAAATGATTTCTTTGCATTTAAATAAATTTTAATATATAATATTTTTAATTATTATAAATTTTCTTTTTATTTATACTTTATTTATAAATATAATAAAAAAGCTAAACTAAAATATTAAGTTTTTATTATTAATAAATAAGCTATTTATAAAAATAAAAAATTTTATATATAATAAATTTAATAATATATAATATAATTTGCGTAATAAATTATTAATTTATTATTTTAATCGTATATTAAGCTATTTAATATCTTTTTTATTAGGCTTTTTTATTTATATAATAATTAATAAGTTATATATAGCTTTTAATTAATAAACAAATAATATATATATATTTTTGCGCTTATTATAATATATATTATTAATTATAATTATTTATTTTCGAATTAATTATATATAAATGCTTTATTTAACCCTTTTATTATATAATAATATTATTATTTTTAAGGGTTATTTTATAATTATTAAATTTTATTAGCTAATTATACGAAAAAATAATTTTAAATTTTACATAAAATCCTTTTTGCTTTTTTTTTAGCTTTTTTTATTTTTTTTCCTTTTTTTATAAAAAAAAAGTAATAATAAAGCTAAAAATATTATTAATTTAAAAGCTTATAAATATAAAGGTTTTAAGCCTTTTTATTATATATAAAAAATATAAATTATATATAAATTATATTATTTTTAGGTTTTTATAATAATATTATATATATATTTTAAATTAATATAATCTCGATTTTATTAAGTTATATAATAATCGCAAAATGTAAAAAATCGTATTTTTAAAAAATTATATAATAAGCTTTTTTAAAAGCTACGTAAAAATTATATGCTTTAATTAATTATTAGCTTATATATACGTTTATATTATATTTTTTAATTTTTTATATATATTATATATAAAAATAAAAAATAGCCTTAAAATAAAAATAATATTTTTATTATTATTATTATATTTTTAAACTATAAATTTAGATTTTTTTATACGGCTTTAATTTTTTTTTTTTTTTAATACTATTTTAATTATAAAAATATAATATCCCCCGTGCTTTTTTTATTATATTATATATAATTAAAAATATTTTACGTTAATAAATTACTAATTTTTATATCGTTTAATTTTTAAAAAAAAAGCTTTTAAGGTTTTAATAATATTATTTTATTAAAGCTTAAAGGTAAATTTATAATTATTTTCTTTTTTTTTAATATAAAAACTTTATATAATAAATAATAAATATAAATAATTATATTTTTTATATAAAATAATTATTTAAGTTTTTATATAAAAGTATTAAATTATATAATAATTTTATCTTATATTTTTTTAGCTTTTAATTTTTATTAAATAAAAGGTAGGTTTATATAATTATTAAAAAAATTATACGATTTGAAATTGCGATAATATTCTTTAATTTACATATATTTAAATTTTTTTATTATATTATTATTATTAATAAAAATATTTCGATCTTCGATTGCTTAAATTTTATACGATCTTTTTTATTTTTCCTTTTTTCTTTAAATAAAAGCTTTATTTAAAAATAATAATATTAAAACTTTATATATAATTAATAAATTCTTTATATTAATCGCATAATTAATATTAATTTTTACACGGATTTTATAAAGCATTTTTATCGCTTTCTTTATTATTTTTATTTATATAATAATATTAAAAAATAGCGGCAAATTTATATTTATTTTTAAATATATATTAAAAATAAATAATATAAATATAATGCTATTTAATTTAATTATATTATTTAATGTTTTAATAATTATTTAAAAGATAATTTTATCGTTTATATAATAATTAATTTTATAATATAAAATATTATATATACGTTTTAATAATTTATAAGCTTTCTCGATTTTTTTTAATTATTTAATGCGTTTTTATTAGCATTTTTTATATATTATTTTAATAATTTATACGTTATTTTTAAATCTTTTAACGAAAAGTTTATATTTAAATTATATATAATAATATTAAAGGGCCTTTAATAAATATATATTTAATATTAGCAAAAAGCGTTTTAAATATTACGTATAAATTATAATATCTTTATTTTTAAATTGTATTTTAATTATATAATAACTTAAAAAAATATTATATACTTAATTATATATAATATTAATTACCCTTTAAAATATATAATATCGATAATAATTTTATAGTTAAAATTATAATTATTATATATTTTAAATTTAAATTTACACGACGTAAAATCGTATATTTAACACTAATAATAAAACTTTTAAATCTTTTTTAAAATCTTTTTTTTTATATTTATATACCCTGCTTTTTATAATAAATAATATAATTTCTTTATATAAAGGTGGCTAAAATTATAATATAATCTTTTAAGCTTTTTTTTAATAAAAAATAGCTAATATTTATATAATTAATATAAAAAAAGAATATTTTTATTTAATTATAATTAGGATTTATATATTATTAAACTATATAATAATATTATCGATATTATTATAATATATTTTATATTATTTTAAATTTTTAAAGCAAAAAAAATAGCGTTAGCGTATTAAATATATAAAATTATATCTTTTTATTAAAATAACTATTTTTATAAATCTTATAATTTATATAAAATTATCTTTATTAAATTATATAATAGCATCTTTTTTATTTTAATCGATTTTTATATTACGGAATTTTTATATAAACGTTTTTATTTAAGCTTTTCAATTATAAAAACGTTTAAAGCGCTAATATTTTATAAAGTGCCTTAATAATTATAATTATAAAAATTATTAAATATAAATTACTTTAGCGTATTTATTATATAGTTATTAGTTTATACGTTTTTTTTATAATATAATATAAAAAAGCATTATTTATTAGATAATATATAATTTTATTACTAAATTTTTTATATAAAAAGGCTTTAAAAGCGTTAATTATTATAAATTATTAAAAAAATCTTATTTTTTATTTTAAACCTTTATTATTATTAAAATTATTATTATGTAATTCGTTTTTTTTATATTATATAATATATAAAATAATCTTTTTATTAAAAAATTTAGTGCTAATATTTTTATATATTTTTAAATAGCTTATTTTTACGTAATTTTTCTATTTTTAAATGTATTTTAAAAATAGCATCCTATTTTTTTATATATAAAGCATTTTTTATTAATATTACGCCATTTAATTTATTTTAAGTTTATTATATATATATAAAAATAAAAAAGTAATAACAAATCTCTTTAGGGTTTTTTATATAGCGTTTTTAATAGCTAATAGCTTTTTTTTTTTTATATATTATTATCGATTATTATAAAAAACGCTTATTAATTTATTATTTTTTAAAAAAAATTATTATTAATATATTTTTAAGTTTATTAATGCTTAAAAGCTTATATAAAAATTAAAAAAAAGATTTTTATATTATTTATATTTTTATATGCTTATATAACGTTTATAATAAAGCTTTTTTTTTTAAAAAAAACCATTATCTAATATATATTATACGAGGGTAAATTTATTAAAAAATAGCTTTAATATATTTATCGGTCTTATATTTTAATTTATTTATTTAATTCGTATAAAAATTAATTTTATTTAATTTATATAATATTACTAATAATTTTAGCTTATATTAAAATGTTTATATAATAAATAATATATTTTAAATTACGTATAAATTAGTTTAATATAAGTTAAATAATATTTTTTATATAATCTTTTAAAATAAAAGGGAAAATAATATAATATTAATTATTTATAATTTAAAAAATAAAATAAGGCTAAATAAAAACGCGTATTTTATTAAAAAGGATATTATATAGCTTTTTTATATAATTTTATCTTTTATTTTATATTTTTATAAACGATATAAATTTATGAAATTCGATATTACGGTTCGATTTATTAATATTTAGCGAGAAATTATATATAATTATATGTATTAATATATTATTTATACGAGGTAATTATAAGTAATTTATTATTTTTTTTATAAGTATTAAAAGCTTAGCTTTAAAAGAATTATCGTATTTTTCTTAATAAAAATAAGGATTAAAGTTAAAATAAATATTAATTATATAAAAATAAAATAAATAATAGTTAATTATTTATATAATTATAATTTAAGTTATTTATATAATTATTATTATTATAATTCTTATTTAAATGATTTATATAATTATTAATATTTTTATTTATCTTTAATAAATAGGATTAAAATTATTTTAAATCTTATTTTAAATTTATACGAGGCTAAATTATATAAATTATACGCTAAAATTTTTATATATTTTATTACGTACGCTAAATTTTTTAGGATAAAAATCCTTTTTTTAATAAAACTTAGGTAAATGCTTTTTTAAAAGTATTATTTATACGATAAAAATTATTATACGTTTATTTAATAAAATTAAATTATATAATTATTAAAAACATTTATAGCTTTATTTTTATCCGCTTATATTCGCTTATTATTTATATAATATATATATTTGTTTAAAATATTAATACTTTAATTAATAAATTTAATGTATTATATTATATTTAAAGGTTTATAAATCTTTTTTATAATAAAAAAAAAATATTAGAATCCTTTATTATTTTTTTATATAAAATAGGGGTAAAAAAAGAAAGGTTATTAAAATAAAAGGGTTATTAATAAAAGGATTATTTTAAAAAGGGTTATTAAAAAAATTATTAATAATTATATTTTATTTTAAAGCTATTATATATAACTAATTTAATATTTATATAAAAGGGTTATAAATATTATTATATAAAAAAGCTTGCTATTTATAATTATTATTAAAATAAATCTTCGTAAAATTTAAGTCTTTTATATATTAACGAATATAATATATATAATTATCTTAATAAAATTTATATTTTTTTTGATTTTACTAATTTATAATTAATTATATAATTATTAATTAATGTTAATAAAGTTATATATATATATATATATAAATAAATAAATAAATATTTTAAATTTATTAATAAAATATAATAAATATATTATAATAAAGAAAAAAAAGAATAAAAAAGGGGCTAAAACAGGTCTAAGATTAGCTAATCATATAAAATGGGTCCGCACGTGACCCTTGCAGGGGTGGCATCACGTGCTCCCCCATTTCTAACAGCATCAAGGCAAACGATACCACGGTCTATCTAGCTGTGCTCGAAAACCAAATTGGTTCCGATCTTCTCCCAATCGCGGCTGCCCTACACAAAGCATCGACTGTATCCTGGAACCAACTCGGACCACTTGAGACTCCTGGTTCCGAATATCGATTTCAGTTCAAAGCCTTCTGTCAGCGATACCTAGGCGGCCATCAAAGAGTCCGCACTGTTCCCAAGGAGTACTTTACTCTGAAGGTAGCACTTGAGATCTCTGCCCTTCATCGTCACGTTCAGTCAGCACGACACTATCTCAACAAGGCGGCATTCAAGCATATACGCGAGGCCATGGGTTATGATTTGTCTGGTTCGCGTATGCAAAGAGCGAAACAGGATGCCAACGAGGAACGTTTCGCGGCCAAGCCATTATCGCCGCATGAAATCCATAGGATCGAAAAAGCTATCTATATTTTCCAGCTCATTTGTCGGTTCCTGCCCTTGCTCAAAGACAGGGCCTTCCGCAAACTCCGTCTAAGCTATATGCCATTCTGGAGGCATTTCGCCCCTTGGGAATTTTTCCAGAGTATGTGGATCGCCGAAGAGTTGGAACTCGTGCTTCCTTCAGGTAAGCGTATGGTCAGATTAACATATCATTGCGGTTTGACTAACATCATCTGTGTGCCAGAAGTTCGATCTGTTCCATACGGATATCGGGGTACAACACAACCTTGCCTTTTCCGACTCTCAACCCTTCTCAAACAGATTATCAAATCTGACGATGAAGATGACGATTCAATGGTTCCAGATCTGGCCGTGGAATATAAAGCACTACAGCGATATACGGTACCTGAGGCAGGTAGCCGTGGAGTCTGGGATTTTCCCTTGAGAGATACCGTGCTTCCAAAGATGCCTGATGCCCAAAGGGATGATGTCTACTTCCTGGGCGTGAGGGAACTCATGCGAGCTTACCCAGGGCATGACCCTGCAATAGCATGCAACTTCATCCGCATCTTAGACGACAGGAGCCTCAGCTCACTTGGCTTGTGGTTTGGTCGTTCCTTTGGTACCAGCATCTTCTGGGACTCCGACAGGTGGGGAAATATGAGACCATTTTCCGTAGATCAGGTCGAACTTGCCATGAAGGGCAGGGCCCTCGTATTTTCCCGCCAGAGTTCATGGCGGCCCTCTATGCTTTGGGTGGGTATATAAGAGGTGTTTTAATCGTCCGGGTATATAAATAAATAAAAATTAAAACGCATTTATAATTAATAATTACTTATATATATATAAGGCTAATAAAAATATATTATAATACCTTATATTTAATAAAATTAAATAATAATCTATTTTAAAATAGCTTTTATTATAATATATATTATATTAAATAAAATTAAATATTTATAATTTTTTCAATTTATTATTAATATTTATTATATTTTATTTTAAATTTATTTTATTAAATTATAAATTTAATAATAATTTAAATTTAAATTATATAATTTAATTCATTTAAATAACTTTATTTTAATTAATTAAAATATATTATTAATTTATTATATATATATAAAAGAATGCGTAGATTATAAATATAGGTAATTATTATATCAAATAAATGGTTTATTAAATTGTTTTTAAAAAAAATGCGCACTTAAATATTATAAAAATCGCTTAATAACTAATTTATCTAATTAAATATAATGCTTTAATATCGTTTATTACTAAGGTTAATTAGCTAATTTAAGCGTTAAGATATTTATATATATAAATAAGCCACGTATTTATTTTATTTTTTATTTGAGGGCAAAAAAAATGCGCGCTTACGCGCCTAATATAATTAATCCGTTTTTAAATCCATTATTTTTTATAAAATCTATTTTTAATAATATCTTTTTATTAATTTATTATATATTTTCTGATATAAGGCTAAAATACAAGGGTATAATAATTTTATAATAGTAAGCTATATTTTAATATTAAAAATTATTATAAGCTTTAATTATAATAAATAAAAGCTATTAGCTAATTAAAAACGGCAAATAAAAATGTTACCTTTTATCTATTTTTTATATACTTAAATAACAAAATTTTTTATTATTATTTTAAATCGATTATAAATATATAATTAATTTAAAATAAAAGTTATTTATAAAAGGCGTATATATAAACTTTTAATTATAATAACGTAATAAGGCTTAAAAAAGTTATAAATTCGAATCGGATAAAAAATAATAAAAAAATGCATAAAAGCGTTTAATAAACGCTTAAAAGATAATAAAAACTTTTTAATAAATTATAATTTTAATAATTATAATAATTATAATAAATTATAATAATAGCCACCTTAAATAATACCTTTTTTTATAAATTCTAATTTTTTTATAAATATATTATTAATTTTATAAACTTTTTACTTTTAAGCCTCCTTTATTTTAAATGATTTTATAAGTTTAATTCGCTTTAAAAAGTAATTAATAAAAATATTTAATAAAAAAAATATAAAAACCTTATAAAAAGGCTTTAGCCGCTATTATTTATTAGCTTT